>CM049381.1:29069894-29159894 GCA_026937815.1 Etheostoma perlongum | reverse complement strand
AATCCACTAAATTGATCACCCAGACTCTTAAAACAATTTTAAACTAGAAGCTTAAAGGTGCTCTAAGTGATGTAACGTGTTTTAGGCTACAACATTTGTTGTCACATCCAGCAAACATCTCCTCACTATCTGCAGCGGCCTGTCCCCAGAACACACTGTAAAAAACATGGTCTCTGTAGACAGTCCAGGGTCTACAAAAACAAACTGAGCCCACCTGCACCACGAAGCATACACTAACAGAGCTCCAGCCAATAACCAACAAGAAGGATTTGGGGGTGGGGGTGGGGGGTTAGTGCACGGAAGGAAGGGGGAGGGGACGGGATGAGGAGGAGGGAGGGGCCAGCTAGTCTCGTTTTGGAGGAAAATACTTCTAACGTCAACAAGAAGTAACGTCACCCAACATCACTTAGAGCACCTTTAACTGCAGCTTAACAATGGTCAGGACATGCGGATGTATTTAGCTTCTCTATAATCTTACTAAACTCTGAAAGTTACATAAGATGAACCTCTGTGGTATGATTCACATGCTTAGTTTTACATATTTTGAATGAATGCATCAGTTGATCATTTCAACCAGTAAAGACAACCAGTGCTAACACACACACACACACAGACACACACACACACACAGACAGACAGACAAAGAGAGAGAGAGACCAAAAGGGTTTTCAGAGATAAGACAGAAAGAGGCAAGAATACAAACAAGCAGGTTGTTTATTAGTAAAGAGTAACAAACCAGCATGTTGTAGGAAGAGGCGGCCTATACAGAAGTGTGAGGCTCCACACAGCAACATGAAGCCATCAGCGTGACGGTTCTCTACGGACAAAGCTCAGCACGAACACTATCAGGACACCACACGGGCTAGTATTCAACAGGGTGGAGCCACCACGGTGCTACGCGGCTCATCAAGCCATCACAGATGCATTGTGGGATTGGGACCGCCGGCCTGAAGTTTGACTCTGTAGAGAAGAAGATCTGAGTGTCTACAGCAGACAACGCCTGATCAGAGGGTTTGATGACACCTGTAATTAAAATGAGCTATACCTGCATCAGCTGTGGCATAAAAGTGACGTGCACATTGATGCATCATTTATTATTATCCAATAACTTAATATGTAGAAGGGCCCATTTCAGAATATGGGCCATTATGCAGGATAAGAACTTTTGGTATACTCTTAGAATACTCTTGGTATATGTTGATGCTAATACTTTCGTACTTTTACTTAAGTAAAATTTTGAATGCAGGACTTTTACATGCTTATACTTCTTCCATCACTGATATTTACAATAGAAGAATATTTAGAAAACATCTCAACCTGCTGAACTGTTGGTGATAATCTCATTTAGTTTTCCGACGTGGTGATTCATTTTAAAAAGATGTGTATTTCAATATTATCCACCTGCGTAAAGCACATGACACACAAGTGTGAATTAGGTTGAATATCATTCTTACAATAGGTCTAGAAGCTGACTGAAAGATCTTTGAATTATTTCTCCATGTTATAACTTATACATTTTCCCTATGTGCTGAAAGACAAAATGTGAATAAAAGGGCCACGTCTGATCAAAACATCACTAAATAAGTTGTCTTTGTTTAGTGTCTTTCCCTTGTCTTTTTGATCTTGTTGGTTCTAGGAATTTCCCAAAAAACAGACTCAACACAAAATGACCGATTCAATTTCTTCCTTACTTTCTGACAGACTTGATTGATGAATTCTAAGTAGCTCAGACAACCAACAGATCAGCTGTTCTTCAGAGTCAAATCCAAGCCTCTGCTGTGCTTAAACATCCGGTTAAGTGAAACCAGAAGGTGAAACTGTACTAGCTTTAGACAGAACCAGTACTTTACATACTGTACACCACTAGGCAACTGCATAATCAAACTTCTTTCATATTTCCATTGCCAGTTTAAATCCAGATGGGGGACCTTAAATTTTAAAGAACAATCTCACTCCAGAGGTTGCTTCGATTGATTGTCTTTACAGGAAACTATTAGCAATTTTACAAGACAGAAATACCGACCTCAGTAAAGCTTAAAGTTGCCCTGCCACCCATATGTCTGTAGTTCTACCATGGACTCAAACATTTTTTGTGTGAAAAATGCCATGTTACCTTGTTTCAAGCTATTCTAGCGTGGTATAGAAAGCCTGCAGCAAGAAAAAAACTGTAAGAACTGTTTTGTGTGGCAGGGCACCTTTAACTATTCTGGCGAGTTGCTGGAATATGACGAGCTTTGAACGCTGGGCTATACTTTATGCCTTATGAAGACCCTGAGTGCTAAGCTAAAATACCACAATGCAGAGCACATATTTTACTTTTTCAGTTGAAATGTAAACAGAGTAAATGAAGGGCTCAGGCTCTTAAAAAGATCATGGAAGCCAGCAGAGACAGACTTGTGTCGTGTTTGTTCTGATTTTCATCTTCATTATTGTTTCTTTCATAAACGACATACGTTTGCTTACTTAAGGGAGTTTTGGATCACCTTTAATTGTTAGAGTAAAGACTTATTACCCAATGAAAATCAATAAACTGAAGGCAGTGAGAGTGTGGCAGCCATGTTAACTGGCGATTGGTTATATTCTATTCAAGAGAAACGACTTGGAATTTCACTGCTATCAGGCAGCCAAGGCTGCAAAGTATGGAGGCTCAAAGTGTACAGTATTAAATTAAATTTAAAAAATATTGTGAAATAAACCTGCATATTTCATAACTTTATTACCGCATGTCATTTTAACTTAATTCCAGTTTGTTTTCTTTTAGTCTGTTTTTAAATCTCACAACCTTTTTTCCCAATGTAAAAACCTTATTTCATAATGCCACTTCATCATATTTATTTTATGTTAAAGACCAACTGTCACTCAAGTCACATCTATGATTAGATTATTTCACAATTTTATGGTTAAATGACATTAGTCGTCCATATTTATTTATATTTTTTGACGTGTTTACCTACTATTAAACACAGCTCCAGTAGCTGACCAAGACGACAGATTTTTATGAGTGGATTGTTTTAGTACTGTATTGTTGTCAACAGCGTGTTGCCATCAGTGTGTTAGTTGATTCAGTTAGCAGTAAACCATAAGTACTTTTCACATTTATTTTAAGCCATTTAACACAAAGCGGTATCACGAGGAGAAGGTTAATGCTGTGTTTTGTCTACAGAGTTTGCTGTAATGCGTTTTGATGAGATACCCCCTCAGTATACAGCGGAGAGTGTGTTTCTGGGGCACCTGGGTAGCTCAACTGGTAGAGCGTGCGCCCCATGTACAGAAGCTTCAATTCTAACCTGCGGCCCTTTGTTGCATGTCGTCCCCCCTCCTCTCTCCCCCCTCCCTTTCATGCATAAATAAACAAATGAAGGCCTTAAAAGCCCCAAAAAAACCTGGTGTTTCCAACCTGGAGAGGGGTCGCTTTACTTTTGGTTAAAAAGTTAAAATTTCCAAATTTCCAACTTTCCTGATTCAAAGTCCCTGCTGAGAAGATGGAACAGCAGAACTCTGCTGATTCACTGGTACCTGAATATGTCTTGACACAGCTGCACTGATAAACACAAACTACTCACAGGATGTTGTAGTACCGGCCATCAAAGGGGAAAGTTACATTTGCACCATTCTGCATCCCTGGTTGCATGAAACATAAATACTATTGTAGTACACTAAATCCTCGCGGGGCAGGTGGGGGTGCAAAATGGTCAGAAGGGAGCGTTGTGAAAGCGAAAGCATTTGCTGAAAGCAGAGGACAGCACTTGTGATGGCAACACATTCTACATTTTCTTTACATTCATCAGTAGAAACAGGACCGTAAATTCCCATTCAGGACAGATTCAGCAGCCACATGAACTATTTTAAAGACAAATGAATGGGACCCATACACTATGGTTGGTTACTTGCCACAGTGGCTGGTAAATAACTGTACAAACAGAAAAGAACACAAAATTTACCAGGTTTTCTGTTTAAGAAATAATTTCTAAACCATCCTTGGTGAATTTACATGCAGGGTTTCCCTGATTATTCTACTTTTTTTGTAAACTACCTAAGCAAATTTTTGGGACTAAGAATTTGTAAACAGTGATACAAACTTATTATTGTCCTATAGGAAGGGATACTCCGTCTCCATGGGGCCTTCTCCATGGTCCTGTGGAAGGTCCAGTAGTCCTGTGTAGCGATGTTACTGGCTAGAAGGCCCCATTTCAACCCAGTTCATTGTAGTTCGGTTCAGTATAGATCCCTCAGTGGTTCGATGTAAACTCCAGCCGTCCACTACAACCCTATTCACAATGTAAACTCAGCCGCTGCACAGTCCAGCGGCTGTTCAGTGACTTTGATTTACTCATCGTACGTCATCTCCACTTAGCGCAGACCAGACTGCTCCGGGTCCCCATTGCAATTACATTTGCACTCTCAACTGCAGCCTTGAAATAAAGAAACATTCAATAAATTAATGGCATACCATAGCAAGGGTTCAGTGCTGCAGCGTCCAGTCCAAGAAGCTTTCCATCTGGGTGCTTTAAAACACAGCTAAGTGACATAAGTGGTCTGTAATGCTTCATGCCAAAATTACATGAATATCATTTTTAAGTCCAGGTTTTTTTGCTTTTTCTTCTTTAGGAGACACTTTTTGTAATCTATTACCTACGTGGAGAGGATTTTTTTTTTTTACCAGTAATTTGGACGAGCAAGAAGAATTTATAATGTTGTAAGTGGGGATGTGGACCGTTCCCTTCTCAAACAAATCACCACACATTCAGGACTACATTTAGCAGAACATCCAAGCTATGAAGTCAAATGTCTGCTTGTTACGTTGAAATTGCCTTCATTAAGTTTTTGATGACATTCTCGATGGCTCTGCTGAAATCCCCCGTCACAATTAACAGCTGTCTTTTTGTTACTGAAGCTTTTGAGTGAGACCGGCTTCAAGTCATATGCAGTGACAGTCCCAGAATCAATCCTCATAATCCTGTTTTAGTGTTCTTGAGCAACACATTGACCCAGGATAAGAACAGCAAATAAAATGTTGAATGGACTGTAACTCTGGCTGTGATCAGTCAGATTCCCTTTGAAGCTGTTCAGACTCTGTAATCCTCGATGAGAGTTCCTCCTGATACTAATTCAAACTAAATATGATATCACACAAGGGTGTAACTTTGGGCTCAACATTGGTGTGTGTGTGTGTGTGTGTGTGTGTGGGGGGGGCTGAGATCTCCACCTATCTAGCAAAAACATTTGTTTCAACATTAGGTGGGACAAATTGCACCTGGGGTTTCTGATGGTCATCCCCCGGAAAATGTTGTGCATCAAATGCTTAATTTCCTGCATTCTGGTGAATTTTTCAACGACAATTTGTGCCTTTTCTGCATGCAAATGTCTTCATTCATGTAAATATTATTATTAATTAATTAATCGGCTGTATTGTTCAAAACCTTCTGCAATTTCAAAACATTACACGTTTCATTTTTTTTTCTTTTTTTAAGGAAACATGCACATCTTAAATATTTGCCTGCACAGCATTTTCAATCTTTGATGTCATTATTCCGCCAGTTTTGATTATTGGTTATTATTATTGGTTGCAAATAATCCCACATACCCTTCCATAATTTACGCCTATGATATCACAGGTCAGGAACTCACCAAGGTTTTTCAAAAATATTCAGTAACATTAACCAAACTTCTCGGTGAGTGTGACTCTGCGGGCCAGTTGGCTAATGAGGCCGATCACTGCCGCAGTGCTCCTGAGCAACAGCACCAACAGCTTTCCGCAGATCCAAGTGAGATCCAAGAGAAAAGATACAATTAGCTCGTAACATAATGTTTAAATGCCTCCAATATTTCATCTGTCCCTGGAAAAATAAACATTACAAATATAAATTAACATGTTGCCATTATGCCTGCTCACAGTGTTTGTTTTTTTACTTTGAGGTCATTTCTTTGGGTTGTTATGGGGGTGGGGAGGGGGGTGTTCTAGGCCGTATACGGGACCAGCTTCACATGTAATTGGTCTATAACCATGACTTTCCATTTCCGGGATTGCCCCCTTGCCACCTAAGATTTCGCCGTATGTACTTCATTTCGGCCAGGTACACGTTACCTAACGCTTTCTTTGTGTTGGAATATCTGAGGACTCTGGTTACCTGGTCCTCAGGTCTCTGCAGGGTGAATCCAGACAGCTAGTTAGACTATCTGTCCAATCTGAGGACTATGGTTACCTGGTCCTCAGGTCTCTGCAGGGTAAATCCAGACAGCTAGCTAGACTATCTGTCCAATCTGAGGACTATGGTTATCTGGTCCTCAGATCTCTGCAGGGTAAATCCAGACAGCTAGCTAGACTATCTGTCCAATCTGAGGACTATGGTTACCTGGTCCTCAGGTCTCTGCAGGGTAAATCCAGACAGCTAGCTAGACTATCTGTCCAATCTGAGTTTTTTGTTGCACGACTAAAACCTTTGAACGTACAGATTTTCCACCAAAACAAGTTCCTTCCAGAGGCTATTTTACAGATGCATCGTTGTTCCGCTCAGTGCCGCCCAAGACGGTTGTGATTGGCTTAAAGAAATACCGATAAACCAGAGAAACGCTTCTCTCCCATCCCGGGGAGACTACATGTAATTAATGGTTGATACCAGGCGAAAGATCAAAGTGTTAGTCAGTAATTAAATATCATACAGCCATGTCCTCATGGTGCCACAGGAAGGATTCAGGCAACCAACTCCCTTTCCCACTCCCACATTAATAAATACTGATAATTAAATGCTTCTAATAATTTAGTAGTGTTACTGTGGGTGCCCTGGCGGTCCCAGATGGATTGTTATTGAGTGTTCACACACTCAGAGCCTTGGACTGTCACGGTGTGTTGCCCATGCTGCTGCTCACCAGCCCTTTGATATTCGTGATTGGCCGAACGTCATGCAGCTGTCTCCTTCGGTCAATGAATGTGGCCAACCGTGTGGTGTCCAGGGGCGTCTTGGAGTACTCCCCACCGTGTACACCCCCGCGGCCCACCCACGGGTGCTGCAGACAGGAGGTAGCGCTCGGCCTCTTCCTGGGATCCTGCTGCAGCGCCGAGGACACAAAATCCCTCGCCGCCTGGCTCACATCGTGGAAGTATTCGTCCGGGAAGCAGAAGTCTAGGCGGCAGATGTTGACGCAGGTTTCCTCCGGTGATTCGTCCAGAAATGGGGAAACCCCACTGAGCATCACGTAAGACAGCACGCCGACACTCCACACGTCTGTCGCGACAGAGACCGGCGTGCCCCGGATGAGTTCGGGCGCAGCGAACTCCGGGTTTCCGAGCAAGAGGTGGACGTACCGGCGGTGGGCGGACAGCTGCACGGCATCGCCCAGGTCGATGAGCTTAATACCCGGGGTGGGAGAGCGGAGGTCCACCATGATGTTCTCAGGCTGCAAGACAGAGGAGCAGATTCACAATCAGATGAGAGTTAATGGTTTTATGCTAATAATACAGATGATTCCTTTAAACAAATGACAAGATGTTTCAAATTGTATCTCCATAATTTTAAATATAGCACTTAACACATAGCAAAATAAAAAAATGCATCATAAAGAGCAGTGGTGGACATTTACTCAACTCTGAGGTACTTGTACAGTACTTGAGTCTTTTGTTTTCATGCCACTTTCTATTCCGCTACATTTAGAGAAATATTGTACTTTTTACTCCGCTACATTAATCTGACAGATTTAGTTACTAGTTCCTTTACAAATTGGGATTTTTTTCACACAAAACACATGTAGTTCATAACATACAATGTTTTATTATAAATTAAACTACCCAACAATATAGCGGCCTAAAAGTCCAGCTGAAATTATTAAAATATTAAACACTTAGTTGATTGACAGAACTGTTTGGATCGTTTCCAGTTTCTAAAATGTGAGGATTCTTCTGCATTAAGTACTTTTACTATTTAATACTTAAAGTGCATTAACCTGATGCTTACTTACATACTTTTACTTAAGTAACTTTTTTTTATTTTTACATTTTTTTGGCATTTTAGGCCTTTATTTAATAGGACAGTTTTAGGCATGAAAAGGGCAAGAGAGAGGGAATGACATGCAGAAAAGGGCTGCAGGTCGGAATTGAACCCACGGCTGCTGCAACAAGGACTGAACCTCTGGATATATATATATATATCTCCCTGTGTTTAAAGACATGCATGCTAGGTAACAAAGACTACAGTTGAAAATTAGCCAACTGGCTAACACTGGCGCATTTACAGAAATGTTGATTAATGTGCATTCTCCTAATCAAATAAATGAATCTTATAAATAGCCGTTATAAATGTCAGTTATAATTATAACTAAAACTAAAGTTCAGTCCATTGATAGTAGTTCAAATCAGACTTCATTTAAATGTAAATGGGTTGTATTTATATACTCAAGGACTACTCAAAGCTTTCACATTGTACAGGAACCATTCACACACACATTCATACACTGCGGCCGAGGCCGCCACAAAAACTATTTTTTTTGGAGTTTTTTTTTTGTCTTTTTAATATTGGTTTCTGTTTTTTAGTTTCATACATTGTGGCCGAGGCTGCCACCATACAACGTGCCACCTGCTCATGAAATACACAATTCGGGTTCAGTTCACTTCGACATGGGACTGCAGGGCCAGGGATTGAACCACCAACCTTCCAATTGGTACTTCACCACAGCGTACACAAACACACATATACTGTAGGTCTCACCTTCAGATCCAGGTGTACCACTCTGCAGGTATGAAGGTGCTGCAGGGCCTCTAGAGTCTCTCTGATGAAGAACGCCACCTTCTCCTCCATCAGCTCATCGTGGGCGACCAGGTAATCGAGCAAACGACCGCCCTCAAGCCTCACACACACACACACACACACACACACACACACCAAGTTACATTCAGATTAAAGCATGAACTAATAGGTTTTTATTTTGAGCAACACATATATACATTAATATATAAAAACTCTTGCTTTTTGGGTCCTACCCTTTTTGAAATGTCCATACCTCTTAATCTATTTCTTAATAAACAACCTTACAACCCTATAACAGAAAGAAAATTCCCCAAAAGACATTTGCTGAACAATTAATCGATCATAAGTTGACGGTGTAAATGGGACTTAGTTTGAATCTTAAAGCGAGAGTTCCTTTGATTCAGTCAGACTCACAGCTCCAGGGTCAGCATCAGAGAGGTGGGAGACTCGTACGTGTCCAACAGCGCCACCAGCTGGTGGTGCTGCACATGCCGGAGGACGTCTGCCTCGTGAGCCACCTGCTCCTTCTTCTGCATCTTCTTACTCACAAATTTAACCGCAACCTGAACAGAAGAAGGACACACTGAAAGACAAAATTCACTGCAAACTGGAATATGCAAGTTCAAAGTGAGAAATACAGATATGCTGTTATTTTCCAGTAATTAATTCTTCACTTTAAACTGAAACACAACACATATGTAAACGTCTTCTTAAACGTCCAATGTGTAGGAATGTCTCCCATCTAGCGTTGAGATCATATATCGCAATCAACTCTCTCGCGCCACGCAGTTCAAAGTTTATATTACAGCTACGGTAGCCTTCATGCTTCAAAAAGCCAAGATGTCGTCCATCCATCTGAAGATTTGGTGAGCACTATAAACCTTCTTGTTGATGTTAGCCATGTTTCTTCAAACTTGCCGGGGCGACCATACCCACTAGCAGATTAGCAGCACCTCTGAGTGTATCATGGGACAGCGAAAACGCGAATGGCGGAGCAGTACGTCCAGTATGTCCCTTACCGGCTAATGTATTTCAAGATGGAGCATGAATATGGAGCGTCTTCCCCAGTTCGTGAAAATGCAAATTAAATATTTCAAGCCAATAGGAATATTTAGAATTGACGGTGGTGGTCAATATGTTTGTGAACGGGCAACACTGATTTTGATTAAAAACTTTACACACTGGACCTTTAAAATCTACTGAAGATGAACAATAATACTTTGGGAATAAAATATACTTATTAAAATGTGTAAGTGCATCTTAAAACACATAAATAGACCAAACTGCATCCTAAATGTCAACTCATAATAAATTCAATACATTTGATTTTAACATAAAATATATATAGCCATAAAATAACTTTCTTATAACTGAAAAACAACAATGCTGAAATGGATTCACTGCAACTCAAGACACCTAAACACTTAAGCTAAACACTTGCCTGAACAGGGACGAGTAAAACCCACTTTACAAATCTAACTGTCAGGGATGCCCACCTCTTTCTTTGTAGACTTGTTGAGACATTTCCTCACCACTGAAAACCGTCCCCTGGTGACACAAACAAGCAGAAGAGAGGCTGAAGAACACACACAGACACACACACACACACACACACACACACACACACACGTGTATGGTTTACCTCCCAATCTCACAGATCTCAGAGAAGGTTGACTCAAAGTTGTCTTTCCACTGGATCCCTGTTCCATCATACCCAGAGTCTGGACAGTGAAGAGCAGACGAAGGAAGGATTAACCCTTTTAACTGTTTTAGGTTACACTTTACTGGAAAGTATCTACATAAGAGTGACATGACACTGTCTTGTATGAAATGGAAATATTTATTCATAATTCAAATTGAAAGTCCAAAGAGAAAAAAATCAAGATCAACTTAAAAATATTTTTCTATGCTGTTAAGAAAAATCATGCCATAATTAAAACTTGAAAAAGGAAACATAAATTCCTAAACTGAAATCTTTTATTGATTGAGAGAAACATCAAATTGGAAACTCAAAATTTAAAATTGAAAGCTTAAAAGGAAATCCAAATTAAAATCTCAAATAGAAAAAAAGAGAAATCCTTTTATTTTCTTCTGTGTTTGCACTTTATAATTTTTTATTTTATCTTTTGGATTTTAAATTTGGAAATTGCCGTTTGACATGTTAAGATTCAACTTTTCAATTTTGAACGTTTGGCTTTTTATTGTGACTTGACACTTCATTGTACACGAGTAGCAGTAATTATTTGTTCTTGTATTCTATCCTATTTATTATTTCATGTATAACGTATCCTATTATTGCATGTATATTCTGTATGTGTGCTGTGTGTATGATATTTTTCTGCTGCAACAGTCATTTCCCATTTTTGGGATAAATAAAATTCTATATCTATCTATCTATCTATCTATCTATCTATCCATCCATCCCTTTGATGTTCTCTGTGGTAAAATAGGTGTTGCGCCCACATTATAAAACTGTGTGTGTGTGTGTGTGTGTGTGTGCGCGCACAGACGTACTGCTACTGGGCAGGGTGACCATATTTGAGGGCTCGGATGGGGGGCCGATCCCCCAGCGGTTGGAGGCCCGCACTCTGAACTGATAGTGACCTCCGGGGATCAGTGTGTCGATCTGGACACACTCCTCTCTGCTGCTGGCCACCTGCTGCCATAGCAACGAGTCTGAGGGTGAGAGAGGAGAAAAGGTTGAACCTCGGAATATCTGAATATTTCAACAGGAAAAATCCACCCAGTTTCTCTCCCACCCACCCACACACACCCCTACCTTCCTGTCTGTACTCCACAGTGTAGCTGCTGGCCGCGCAGTGAGCTGATGAAGCCGGAGGCGGCCAGTGGATTATCACTGCCGTGCTGCTGGCCTCCTGGGCCACCGGTCTCCCAGGGGCTGCTGGGATACCTGCAGGAGACCAAAAAGACAGAGTCTGCAAACCACTGCAGCTGTTCCGTTTATCGCTGTTTAACATCTCAAGTAGAACTGCAGAAATGAACTAGATGTCAACTATCCAATTCATTAACAACAGTTTTGCTAATCCATGAATGGGTTGGACTTATTTTTTATGAACAAAAGTAAGCATTCTGATTCCAGCTTCCTAATTGTGAGTTTTTTTCTTTTCTTATTTTGGGTTTTGGAAAACACTGATCCACAATCAATCAAGATCGCAACCGACAATGAAAATATGTCTACAGTTGGTATGTCCCTGGGGATTTTTTGTTTTATAAGCCATTACAGGTTTCTACCACACCCTCACATGTATTTCACATTTCTTCAATGCAATGTGATTTTATGTCTGAGAAACAAATAAACATTCCAGCTGTACCATTACACCTACTTAACTATCTAGTGCTGACCGGGGGGTTGCTGTTTTTTTAAAGGTGAAATGCTGCTCCTTTTAATCCAGTGTTACCTTGCACTTTAATGGAGGCGGAGGAGGAGGCAGAGCCGTGGTCGTTAACGGCAACGCAGGTGTAGATCCCTGTGTCTTGAGGCATCAGATTACAGATCTTCAACAAGATGTCACCTGAATCCCTGGAAAGTATGAAGGCGCAGGGATTGAGGAAAAGAGAAAGAAGTGGTGGAGGGGAAGAAAGGGAGGAGTAGGATTAGACATGGACAAAAGGAAAGAGGATGGGGGGGAGGGGGGAGAAGATGATGTGAAGAAAGCAGCCGGGCACAAACGGTAAATGACAAGTGTAATTGACACACTGAGGTTCTCTCTCTTCTCTCTTTCCATCTGTCTGCATCCATGTCCCAGTAATGCTGGTTACTAAATTAGCTCAGTCCTTATATTCTGTCACCTTGCAGTTTTGCTTGGAGTGGGGTGGCACCTAAATCATGCTTGCAGCTGCTGCTGTGGTCCTGCTAAACGCCCTGCACTGCTACTACTATTATTTCTAGTCATAGTTCTATCATATTTATTATAGCAGCTGGTATCATCATACTACTGCTATAATTATGAATCTTATTTCTCCGTATTTGTATATGTGTTTCTGTGTCCCAACCGGGAGATGGCGGAGAAGAGAGTCAGGGTCTGTCTGAGGTTTCTGCCCGTAAAAAAAAAATATAAAAAAAAAAAATAAAAAATAAAGCTTGTCCTCGCCACTGTCGCACCAAATGCTTGCTCTTAGGCGGGGAATTATTGGGTCTTTGTAAATTACAGCGTGTGGTCTAGACCTGCTCTATCTATAAAGGTGTCCTGACATAACGCCTGTTGTAAATTGACTCTATAAATAAAATTGAATTGAAAATGTAACACTGTAGGAATTTGAGCCAATACAGTCAGTGTAGAACAGAGGAAACTGCACGTATATGCACACATGCATTTGTTGTTACCTGATGTCTATGGTGAAGTGATTATTGCTGGTCACTGGGTTCTGGTCGGGGCCCTTCAGGGTGACCGAGGGTTTGGGCCGTCCACAGACTTTACAGCAGAGGACCACAGTCTCCCCAAATGCACACACCACGTCTGACAGAGGGACGAGGAACTCTGGAGCCACTGCAGGTAGGAAACACATCACAGTGTACTTCCAACTTCTATTTTTAAACAAATGTACCATAATGTATTTTATATATTATGCTATTAAATGAGGCCTTCTGGGTTGTTAACATGATTCAATTTTTTCCCATCTGGTCACAGTCACACCAGATAACAGTTATATTTTAATGAAGAGGATAATAACAGAATAAACAGCAAGGCCATGCATGTCTGCAGCTTCATTTGAAACCTATATTCTTATGGTTTCTGAAAATGTGCTTGTTTAGCATGTGATTATAACACAAACTACACTACACCAGTTCAAAAACTGTTCTAAAAATGCATCCCATTTGAAAAATAATAACTAAGACTTGCCTTATGCAACACTAACCTAATGGGAGCTAGGGAGTTTTCAGTATTTGGTATCACTGGTGTCCCAGAAACCACTCCAAAACATCTCCAAGTGACCAAATTTTGCTAAATGCTTTTATTCACTTTCATGATAATAGAAAAAAAAACATACTAAAGCCTTAAAATGCCTTTAAATAACAACACATAACTAGCCAAGTCGGGCCTAATGCTGGTCCAGCGTCAGCATACTCAGCTATGTTCTGGCACTAGATGGATAATACGGTACCTGGTTCACATGGACGCCATTTGGTGCAGACGTGGACCCAGTTAGCGGCCCAGCTTTGGGAATCAGACTAGTGGTAACCAGGCTGATTCTGGCATAATTCATCAAGCATGCATGCTGCCAAAACCATTTAAGTTATGAGGCTTGCTATAGTTACCAGAAATAAAATAAAATAACACCGGGGACTTCTCTTATGCTCTGCAGATGGTGAGGTGCGTGCAGGAGCCTCTTTGAGAGAAGCCCATTAATCATTGTGAATATACACACCTCCTATAAAACACACACACACACACACACACACACATACACACACACACACACAAAAACCATTACCTTGCTGGATGAAGTTTGGGTTGAGAAGCTGAAAAACAGATGAGGTCAAAGTTAAAGTTTTTCGTTTTCTATCCATAATACCCATTAAACACAGTATTTGTTTTTTAAATTTATTTTCTGTTCACACTAAGACTTTAAAACTTGTATTCTCTGCCACTGCTTGCTTAATATGTCATTGAAGATAAAATAACCTGGTTTTGTAACCCCATGCATTTCTTTTCCCTGAACAAAAAAGGATTGCTTGTGGGTACCTCCATGCCGGTTTTTGGGTCCAGGTCGTCATCACAGTCGGACTCATCTGACGTGTGAACGTCCTGGTGGAAGAGGAAGGGGAAAGTAGAAGAATAATAGAGAAGAGAGTTTAAAGAGGGTAGGTGTTAGGGTGGAGCAAAAAAAAATGCAATTGTGAAAAAAGGAAGAGCAGAACAAGGGAATAATAGGAGAGGGAATAAGGAGGGAAAAAGAAATGTGAATGAAGCACAAGGGGAGGGAAGCAGAGAAGTAGTGAAGGGCAGCAGGAGAGGCATTTAGGAGAGAAGGGGGAAAAAATCATGGCAAAGAAAGATTAGAGGAAAAGAAGTGAGGAGGATGAAGAGATCATTAGGAGTACTGTATGTATGTGGTTATCACTCTGTGGCTAAAGAGAGGAGCATTATAAATGTGCTGGACGGTAACTCCAAGTTCCCCTTCGAGGGGAACTCGAACTGCGTCGGTTACGACACTAAAGGCGTTCCCATTGTGTCGTAACCGACGCAGTGTCTCGTTCCCCTATCTCGGAGAACAAGGGTTACATACGTAACCCGAGACGTTCTCCACGTGTCTGTTTGGCTGATACTCACCTGACAGCTGGTTTTGGTTTTGGACAAAAGGTAACTTTTTGTTTGTTTAAACTGCAATTTCATATAGGGCCACTAGATGCTGACTCCAAGACTATTCCAACACGCATATCTTTTCTTTTTTTTTTTCTTCTTTAGTGAGAGAGACAGTCAAAGGCAGGGTGGAGAAAGGGGAAGACAAGCGGCAAATGGCCCTGGGCCGGACTCGAACACAGGCGGTAGCAGTCGACTCAGCCTCAAAAGGTATGCGTTATAGGTATAGGCTGTTTTTTATTTAATAAACATTCTTTAACAAATACATAATTGCTGAAAGAGAGGTAGGGTTTGCTTGGCTGACCGGCGTCTCACCCTACAGCCAGCTATGGTGTCTAGTGCTTCTCACAAGAGGACAACCAAAGTTCCTGGCTTCCAAACATTGTCCCAGACAATACATCCGTTTTTCTTAGCGTCTAGGACCTTAAACGTCTCTTTCACTAAGCGGTAGGTAGGATTCATGGATTTTATTACATTTTTGGTGTCAATAAACATAAAAAGGAACAGAGGTTAAACTAGGGCTGCACAATATATCTTTTATGTATTTTTTTTAAATTGTCATTTCAAAATCAACTGGTGCAATAAACACATCGTAAAAAGCTGCAAAATATTGCAAAAGACAGAGATATTTTGTTAGTTTAAAGAAAATATCAGCAGAAAACTGCACTTTAAAACACAACGGTCATTATTTTTAAGTAGTGCCTTTTATATTTCAGTGTACAATTTCTTCAATAGAAGAATGTTGGAAATGATTTCCTTTTGTTTCAAATTCAAAAAGCAGTTTGTTGTATTTTAGCAGAAGATGAAACCAGCAGAAACACCGAGCCGAGTACACATCTGTTTATTGTAAATAATATTGCTGTCACCATATTCAACCATGTTTTTGCATATTTTCCTAATATCGTGCAGCCCTAGATTAAAACCCAGAACCGCCTCTAAATTTCATATGAAAGCAGCGTTTCTCTAATAAGGGTACATGTACCCCTATTCTTGTCTTTCTTCCTTATTTTTTCTATTGTCTCTTTCTTTTTGAGTTTGGCTCTTTTTTATAGTTTTTTGTTCTGCTTTTTTCAAAGTTTTTGTCGCTTTTTGGATTTTTGTCACTTGTCGCCCTATTGCCTTCCTTCATTCTGTTTTTTTCCTAATTTTTTATTGCTTTTTGTAAGTTTATGTCTCCTTTTTCAAAGTTCAAAGTTACTATTTGCTATTATCTACAATATTTTTAAATAATACGTTTTTCCCCCCGCCTTCTTCATTAGCATTTAAATGTATTCCAGGTACAACGCTGTTGTAAATCTATCGTTGACATCACTGTATTGTTCCTCTGTATATAAACTTTTTTTTCCCCAACCAAAAATTATTTGCACTGGTTAGGGGGTACATGGCAGGAAAAAAAAACTGTTCAAAGGGGGGTACAATATTGAAAAAAGCTTGAGAACCACTGTATTAAAGGATAATAGTGCAGTAAACCTGACTGGTCGCCATTATCTGAGCTTGATCTGTTTGGGACATAGTTCTCATAGTATGTGGATCTCAGCATATTTTACTAAATACCATCCACTGCATGTAAAAAACCTTTCAGTCTGGATAGTAAAGGAGCAAAAGTAATCAATGTTCTTCATACATTAATAAGCAATACAGATAAACAAAGGTTTGTGCATTTAGATGCATGTTTTTCTTTATATGCTATGACTTAAAACTTTTATACTGTAAATCACCCACGCAACATGAAAAACTCAACATCTCAGTCATCAAATAAGACTAAAAATCATGAGGATTCACATTTATCAATAAAAAGTGTTACAGGATGATGTTACATTTTGGTGAGCTACATGTTAATCCACTACAGGAAACACTGGTTAGCACAGCAGAGGCAAAACAAAATCAAACTTAAATCAAAAAGGTGAGTGAAATCTACCTCTAACCGTGCATAAGGAGGGAGAAATAAATCACAACGCAAAAACACAAAAAGAAATCAGACTTTTATTTTCAAATCAGTGCATTTGAGGGTTTGGGGGGGTAAAATAAAGAAAAACGATTTGCATTGTTCTTGAAAGGTTCTCAACCGCAGAATATTTTCAGATTTTTTTTTAACATCTTTACATTTTGAAATGTCATTTTATTTCCATGATTATTGTTTTTACTTTACCTTTGTTTAATCTGCCCACAGCCATCTTAAACTTTAGGGTCTGTTCACACAAGCATTTATAACAGCATTTTGACCTGGAGTCAATTCACTGCAATGGCATAGTTATGATTGGTTGGATGTGAAAAAATAAGTAAATTCCCAGAAGGTGAGCGTCCATAAAGCGTACTTCCTATGGAGCCATCACCCGCTGTTAGCATTCCATTAACTGCCATTCATTTTGGCGCAACTTTGACAGCCAATAACTTAACATCTGAATCGTTTAAAGACTATTTCTCCATTGTTTATTTCTAAAGAAACAACAATATATAAAAGTCTCCATTACCCTGTCTCTCACGTTATGGCTCCGTAGCAGACGCTTTTGTAAAAATAGGCTAACGATTGTCTCATGACCACGCAACTTACTGTCACATTGTAGCTGTTTAGGTTTAATTACTAATGTTAACTAGCATGTTAGTTAGCAGTAATTAGCCTGTGCCTATGTCATCTCCTTACATATACCTATGCTCTCCGTGATTGGGAATGATTGAGATTTCTCTTGCACAGCTACTAGAAGAACTACAGCTTTCAGACACGTTGCTCACGTCACATCTACGTCTTCAAGCTCAGTTGGAGGCTGCGCAGTAACGCTCAGCATCACCGGGAAAGTGCTTCTAATAGACTTCTATCATCTCCATGGAAATGTACAGCGTCACATGGTCCATTTCTTTTACTGTGTATGGCAAAGTCTTTCTGAGCTTTCGTACAGTTTCTTTGAGAACTTTGCGTTCTACGCCAATAGCTACCCATCTCAACAGTGCTGATCATCAACCTTGTAGGCAGCATGTTACTAGTTAGTCTGCCGCATATAACAGCTTGCAGGCTGCAACACCTTCTCATGAACTCCATCCAATTGTGATATTGTCCGAAAATGTATGCACACAATAACCTATGATATCCTACAAAATTAGGAGAGGGTGGCTGGTCAACTGACGCCGGGTTGTCACGTGAGACCGGCTGGCTATGAGCTTCATGACGCAGAGCGGCAGTGGTAAGTTGTTTAAACTGCTACGGAGCTTTGCAGCGCAAGCTAATGACCTCCATCAAAAGGTCAAAAAGATCATGGTTTGGATTAAAAACACTCCCAAGGAACACATTTCCTGGGTGAAACTCTTTAGTTTTCTTTGGCTTGAAAGGCCTTTGTTTGACGCCCGCCCATCCTCCACGACCACTTCTCCATGTGGCCCGCCACGTTCTTATACACGGCCCGTCAATGTGGTGCAAACAGCATTAAAAAAACGTGGAATAGTTACGTATGAACAGTGCTTAACTTTTTTCGTAGCGTTTTGAATGAATGGTTCATGAGAACAGGCTGCAACTTGCCAACTAGCCCCACAAGTAGCACCGGATGCCGTTTCTAAAATTAATTTGGTTGGAATTTGGTCTACAAATGATTTTTGGTCTGATCGGGCACTTAAACTATGCTACAGTCTTACATTGCCAGACCTTCCTCCACAGCGCTGCGGAGGAGGATCTGGCCAGTCCAAATGTGTTCTTGATATTTTTCTAAGCCAATCACAATCGTCTTGGGTGGGGTTAAGTGGCGTACGGTGTAAAGGCATTGCTGCAAAACAGCCTCGGGAAGGAACTTCTTTTGGTGGAGCATGTGTGTTTAAAAGTTGTTTTAGTCGTTGCAACAGAAATCTCAGATTGGACAGATAGTCTAGCTAGCTGTCTGGATTTACCCTGCAGAGATCTGAGGACCAGGTAACCATAGTCCTCAGATTGGACAGATAGTCTAGCTAGCTGTCTGGATTTACCCTGCAGAGATCTGAGGACCAGGTAACCATAGTCCTCAGATTAGAATGCCAACACAGAGAAAGAGGAAGGTAACAGACACACAGCACGCGGCCTAAATGAGCAAAATCGCAACGGAGCTATCCCAGAAGTGGCAGGTCAAGGTCATAGGATATAGACTATGGTACACATAACATAAATGAATAAATATAAATAAATATTGCCTACATCAAACCCAAAAGTGGCTGGTTTATTAACATTAACTTATGTCTGAACCTGAAGTCGTGGTTAGGCTGGCCACATCACAATGCTTTTGCCCACAACCTGATCCATAAATACAAAACATACTGAGCCCAGCAGCTCTGTCAATAACAGTTTAAATTCTGCAGGTTGAGAACCACCACTGGAGTCAAATAGAGAGACATCAAACACTGTGTGTGGGGGTGTGTATGCATGTGTGTGTAGGTTTGCACACAAACGCACACACACACACACACACACACACACACACACACACAGGTTAAGAAGAAAAATAGAAACCAAGTAGGGGCAGAGTGCAGGTGAGGGGTTTCAGCACACACATGACATCACCAGCGTGCGCCGTCGGCCTGCTTTACTCACTTTGCCCTTCGCCCTGGTGGCGGGGGAGGCGAGCGCGGGAGGGGTCGAGCTTTCTTTGGACTTACGGAGGAGACCATTCTCCTGACCTCTGACCCCCGCCGAGGAGAAGGAGTCCTTGGCTTCAGCGCGCTTCCTGGCACGCAGCGTGTTCCATGACAGAGACTTCCTGTACGGTACAGGAACGAGAAACATCAACCAGCCAATCAGAGCGAAGCTCAGCTGTGTCCAGCTTAGTCTGGCTGCAGAGGCAACATGGCGTCAGGTCAAGACTTTCACAGAACCCTCCATAAAGAGTGGCTGGGAAGCTACACATTTAGAGGGATGTCTGTTTTATGAAATGAATATCTAGTTTTGCATTCATTTCCATTCTGTCACACTTCATCTTTTCTAAAAGGTACCATTTAGAAAGCTAAATGAAATGCAGTAAAAAGTTATTTATTACCCTTATGTTTGATACATCATAATGAGCTTAAAACTCCTGATTGTAGTCATACTTAGTCTTGACAAAATGTCAATTTTAGCTACATACTTAAATCTTTAAAAGTTCATTCTGGGCACTTTAGGTTATATTTACAATTCATCAGTATTAACATGCAAATTAAAAGAAAACTTTAAAACGATGCTATTCTAGCAGACTGACAAGTATTATCTGACCAAAATAGTAGCCTAGCATGCTAGCAACAGTTATCATACTGGGCTAGGTAAGGACACTAAGCTCTGCTTACTAGCTACTGCTAATATATGTAGTATAGCCTTGCAAAAAAAATTGATGATTATTAGAATTTTTGGTCTGGAAATGTACCCCTGTAACATCGAACCTAACAACTTATTCTTCCTATTTTCAACATACTATCACAATTAGAAAGTTTTTATAAAAGATATGAGATAATACTTTAAGAGGCAGAAATAGGCTATAATAGAAAGAATGGTGTATATCGATTGAAAGCGCATCCAGCACTGAGGGAAATAAACATAAGGAGGCATAGAACTTACTCCATTTTACTTTCATTATCATCCCTAGTACATCATGCGAGCAGTATTTAATCAGATTGTTTCACTCTGATGTGTAAGTGTGCTAATGTCTTGCTGCTTCCTGTAGCTCGGCATGGCTTCCTGAGAGATTTGTTGCTCTAGCTGTCTATCTATGGTGTCTTGTTGACTTCTGTCTGTACAGTTTAACCTGTACTAATGTCTTGTTATTTCCTGGTGCTCTGGTCTAAAATCATCTGGCCAAAGGACTGCAAATTGAAAATGAACCAACTGATGAACACTGGCACATTTACAAAAATGTTAATGTGTGTTGTCCTTTATAAAATAAAGAATAAGACTGTGTCCATCCTCATGTGTTGGAGCAGAGGGACCTGATAGGGTTGTGTTGCCTGAAGCTGCAGCCAGACTCTTCTGGTCCATTAAGATACAGGAGAGGCAGGACAGAGTGACAGAAGGCCCCTGGTCTGACTTTATTGAGACAGGGATCAAGTTAGACTGGAGGAGAGAGCAACAGAGACACATTAGATGTTAGGCAGTAACATACTGAACCTTCCTAACAACCAGAGACAACACTGTAACAACGCTTTCACAAATCGTCCACTTGTGTCTCTTGTAGACTCATAACTCATTATCATTTATGTTTTACTGCTCTATGTGAGGAGTGAAGCAAATTATGGCACAAACATCCTTTCCTTTCATGTCTGTTTTGGATGAAAAGAATCCCTGATCATTTTCACTATTTCTTCTAAGTGTCAAATCATATTCTATTAACCACTTCTTTGCCACCAGTAGGTCAGTAGTTGGAAGCAGTTTTTGGTCCAATGTCACTGCTCATATAATTCCTGTCAATTCATAAACATATAGCATTGTCATTAGGAAGAGGATTTGGGATACATGTGGAAAAATATATTTGATTCCTGAGTTTTAAAGTCTTTGACTTTAATCTTAAAATTCAAATTTTTTTTGTAAAGTCTAACAAAAGTTGTTGTTTTAAGTTTAAAGATGCCCTGCCACACAAAAAACTTTTTTACTTGCATGTCTGGAAATACGTTAGGTCCATATGTGTGTGTGTTATGTCGTGAATATGAAAATGAACTACGTCCTCTGTCAGCTCTAGATACTGATAAGAAATAAGAAGAGAAATCAGGCCAATTACAACAGCTGGTAAAGTAATCAAGGCCATGGTAGAACTTCAGACATCATCACAAAATAATTAAATACATGTGGCAGAAGAAAAAAAAAGGGCAGAATTCTGATTTTTTTTTTTTTTTTTTTTTTTTTTTTTTAAACTTAATTTTTTTTTCTTCATATTTTCCTCAAAATTTTGACTTTTCTCAAATTTTTTATTTTATTTTCCTAATTCTGACTTTAAACTCAGAACTCAATGCCTTTTTTCACATGTGGCCCTATTCCTTATCCATGAATTAGCATATACATGTAATACATGAAAATATATTCCTTTTGTTTGCAAAACATTCAACCCAAAAGCAGCCGTTTCTGCATTGCTAACCATTTTAAAAAGTTTTGAATTTAGTATATTTCAAGTTTGTACCTTTTGTGGAGTGTCAAACCGTTGGTTAGTAAAAATCAAACAAAATGTCAAAAGAAATGTTACTACGATAAATACAAAAAGCTGAAATTAAACATACAGGGGGAAAGTGCACACAATAATCGCATACCCGTTGCTCTAGTGTGAACAAACCAGTGCTGTTACACTATATGGTCATAAATTCGTAAAAAAATAAAACCCTGCTTAACCTTTTTACTTTTAGTCTAATTTCCTGAAAAGGATCCTCTAGAGCAGGAGTGTCAATCTCAAATTCACTAAGGGCCACACAGGAAAATGAGAATGGCATCGAGGGCCAGACATGTAGAGTTTATTGACATGCTTTTATTCAAATCGAAAAATGTGAAATATTTTTGACTGTACTACTGCATCGTCTCACTTACAGTGTGGTCGACATAAAGCACTAAAAAAGTCAGGAAAAAAACGCCTTAGCCATCAGAGATTTAGCAAATCAACCAAATCATTTTATGATTTTTTTAGAAAGCAGGCTTCCACACAGCCGGCTCACAGCAACCCGTTTACCAGCCTGCATATGAAAACTTTCTTTTTCTGTGGGAATTTCAGAGTCTCAAAGAAAAAACATCCTATTGGTTTGGCTCACAACTAGGCGGGCCAAAATTTATCGTGATCCCAAGTCGATTCGGTGGCCGGATCAACATTTCCGAGGGGCTGGATTTGGCCCACGGGTCTTGAGTTTGACACGTGCGCTGTAGAGATTACATAACCTTAAAATATAACCTGAATAATTGCAGAGTCAATGAGTTTGTGTCATCTTCTTCTTTCTATAACACCTTCAATCACTCCTAAATCTCTCTCTCTCATCTTAAACAGAGAAAACTCATCTATGACACACAGAAGCAGGCAGACCGCTCAGTTTAACATTTGCTGCTGTAGTTTATTTACAAATATTAAAAACTACAATCATCTTCAGCCTAACGCACAACAAAACCACTTCACCTCGCTTTGCTACCTCATGCTCAAGTCCAAAAATGTTTTTTTTACATATTTAAAATACATTTAGAATCATTAGTATTAGACTACCAACAATACAATGCTGACCGTTGCCATTAAACGCAACATATTGCACAGCCTGACTTCATTCATTTTTTTTTAATCTTAAATAGTGCAAAAGGGATTTTTTTTTTTAACAGGAATGTTCTAGAGCCTTAGTCCAAAAACAAAAAATAAGTTTGTACAGTGAACCACCCACATAACAAAAACAGCAAGGAAACAAAATCCAACGTCTGTAAAACTAAATAATAGTTAACAAGGCAGAAAAACAACAACAACAAGAGAAATAAACACAAATTTGTGTATAGATTGCCACAGACAACAACATATATCTTCTCCACGGCGGAGAACGAGGGCTGAGTCCACCTGAATGCCCCAGGTGAGTTTTTCTCTTTCCAAAAAAAACGTAAAAATAAAATATATATATTTATATACACACACATACAAAAAAAAAAAAAAAAGGAGAAAAAGTAGGGTGTTAGGAACTGAAATAAGAGTCCGGTTTTAGCTCCACAATGAATGGGTGTCTCTCTGGTTTCCAGAGTCAGCTACAAGTTACAAGATTTTTTATCCAGTCTATTTCCGTGAGATAAATCCTCAGTACTCGTTTACATGGACAATTATCAGTCTGTGTGTGTGTGTGTGTGTGTGTGTGTGTGTGTTTTAGTTTGGTTGCAAGCCTGAAATCCATTTTCATGTAGTTGCCACAAAGCCGTCAAGTGACAATGGCTCAGATATTAATCTGTCACTGCTGCAGGTAAAGAGACCAGTTCTGTACCTTTTTACCTCCGAGGAACAACAAGACAAAGTCAGGAGTTAAAATACAAAAAAAAGGAGGGAGGGAGGAGTTAGGAGGTGAGGGCAGAGGAAGTGAGTAGTGACGGCCTAGGGGATTGGAGCGGATTTAAAAAAGAAAAAAAGAAAAAAATATTGGGTAGACAGATTGTCACATCAATCTCTTATCCAATCCGAGTGCTTGGTTTGGAGCCCAACCAGAAGTGTGTCTTTCTGCAGGTAAAGGAAGTGCTGGGTGGGGGGGACTTACTTGATGTTGTTGGCGTCGGCCACCGCCGCCGAGAAGGAGGAAGTAGAAGAAGAGTCTTTTATGGACTTTGTGAGCGGGACTACAATGTGTCCCGGCACCCAGCCCTCGGCGGCGGGCGATTGGCTGTTGGCGGGCCGGTAAACAAGGTACATATTCTGCTGATTGGTGGCCAGGATCTGGACCGTCTCTCCCTTACTGACGCAGATCTCGTTCTCCTTGAGCGCCGAGTAGTCCTGCGAGACCACCATGGTCGAAGAGACACCATTACAGCCGCCTTCATTGTCCTGAGGCAGGGGGAGATGGCAAAGAGAGAAGACAAGAGGAGAAAAAACAAAGAGAAGGAGAGCAGGAGGAGACCAAAAGAAAAGAAAAGACAGACAGAGAGGAGGAGAACAATTGAGGACAAGGTTAAGGTGAGTCTATGTGGGTTGGATAACTGTCCTGTGGGGTGCAACGCCATTACAGCTGACCCAAACCTGAGGGGGGAGCACAGGGAGGCCAGGACCGGGAAGTGGGTGGGTGGGGTGGTGGTGGGGGGTGGGGGGGGACAATTAAAATCAGAGTGTCAGCATTGTCTTCAGGCTTTTTGTTCAAAGTAGTCCTACAATTTAAAGTCTAACCAGTTTGTCACATCTCCTATTACAAAAAACAAAAACTATCTCTTAGCAATAGTCACGGCGGACAACACAAAGGGTTTGATATACATTCTGCTGAGATTTCTGCCTTCACCCATAGGGGCAATTTGCGGGGGGTGACGGGGTTACAACCCCCCAATAATCTTCCTGAAATGTTGATTCCTTTTCAAAAGGTTTTTGTAGCTTTTTCGACATGTTTGCATGTTGCTTTTCAGAGTTTTTTTCAAATATTTTGGGACTTTTTTTTGGTTTTGCCACCTTTTCTATTGACGTGTTGCCTCTTTTTTCAAGTTTTTTTTTCCCCATATTTCTTCAGATGTTTTTGTTGCTTTGTTTTTTTATGTTGCTGCCCCCCCCGACTCCCCCAACGTTGAACCCAAAGTTTTGCCTCCATTCCATCACAACGTTAAAGCATCCCCAAGTTTCAGTTTTTTATGGAAACATTGACTGAGGTTGGATAGGAGTGTTAAGATTTCATCTGGTTCTTGCAAACAAATCTTGTGTCTTGTCACACCCCTAGGAAATAGAAGGGTCAGCAACAAATACCTCAACACCAACCAATCTGCAGGATTAGGGGCTTCAAGGGGTGCCGTTTTTAAAGGTTGCCTACTATATAGCCTTAAAGAATGTAGTACGTAGTCTTTGTTCTATTTTATTTGAGTGTCATTCTAACTTATGATTACCAAACCCTAAAAGTCTGGTTTGTGGATACATTTCTCCCTTGAGGGGAGGGTCAAGGTGCTTCGATGTAGAGATGTAAATTACAGAGCGAGCAGAGCTGTCCACCCTCCTGTAGACAGCAAAGTAGGCTAGAGAGAGCTGGGTATGTATGTATGTGTGTCTGTGTGTATGTGTGTGTGGTTTTATATAAATAAAATCCCACACAGTATGCTGCTGCACCTGCAGTAGCCCAGATTTTAACCTTGGCTTTCAGGGAACAGGTAACAGGCTGACAGACAGCCTGAAGGGGAATAAAGTGTACATCCTGCCCTAGTTTACCACCTGTCTGCAGCAGCTACACAGTTCTAGATATTCAAAACAAGTAGGAATGAAAATGAAGAGGAGTTGGGTTGTCTCCCCTATTAGTTGGGACTTTTGAGAAATTGTGAAACATTATCTTGACTTGAAAAATAGACAAATATACTAAGAAATAGGAACAACAAATAAAAAAAAATAATAATAAAAAGCTCCCCCCCTACGAGTGTCCAGGCTGTTTGCAGGAACTCACCCTGGAGTCAAAACACGTTGAACCGCCGTTGGAGGTAGACGCTTTCATCTGGCTCCTCCCTCTCTCCGTCTCCTTGTCCCCGAGCCCGACCGCAGAGGACGGGCGGCTGTGGGACGACACAGAGGGCCGGCTCCCAGAGGTCGAGCGGTTTCTGGTCAGCGAGGAGCTGCTGCCTGCTCCGCTCTTCTCCTTCTGGTACTCGATGGGAGACTGGAGAGCTACAATCACACCAGGGTTTCCCCCAGAAAATTGTTAAGCCCGTTGGCAATAGTCTTTTTTCGAGGGCCCAGCTGGGGCTAGTCACAGACTGACGGCAGCATTGACGTAGAGCCTAATAGTTTCTGTAATAACAGAATCATGGACGCAATCGCGAAATTTAGAATTTAAAAAAGCTGTAAGACAGATTTTATGGGGCTCTACATTAAGTCAGTGCTAAAAGCTAACCGAAAATTATTTTTAAAAAAGACTATTAAGTTTCCAATCCCCCCCATTGTAACTGTAGTTTTAAAAAAAACATTAATAATTCCCAGTGGAGCCCGGTGGTCCACCAGGCTTGCAATACACTAGGGCAGGAGGATCCCTCAGCTGTAGAGAGACGGAGCCGGGACCCCTTACTATAAATAATGTAAGCCTATACAATAGAGCTGCATATTAAACTACATGTAAGGTGGCCTAGAGCCTTTAGATACACCTTTTTATGCGCATACAATACTAATTAAAACAATTGTTGACATATCCATATATTTAATATTAATGTTTAATGTTAAAATGTGTAATATCAACCAGATATTAGATTTCAGACTGCTAAAACATGGAAAACAACTAATATGGACCTATAAGATGCGTGGAATTATAACGTATATGTAAAAATTTAACTAAATTAGCATAATGGTTATCTTTACAATATTGCTACTGGTTCATGAGTTTTTAAAGCAAATATGGAGATTATGGAGTACGGATTATGGAACTCTGGAAAGCAGAGAAAGTGAGTGTTTGAATGAGCGGAGAGGGACCTCATCATTTGACTCTGTAGTCTGTCCGGGTGGCGTGTCCTTTGCGTGATGCTTCACAGGAGAATATTTTTATTTTTGTGTGTGTGTGTGTGTGTGTGTAAGTGAGTGAGTGAATGAGTGAGTGAGTGAATGAGTGTGAGAGTGTGTGAGAGTGTGTGAGTGTGTTTTCTCACCAGACAGGAAGTTGCTCTGCGCATCCAGGACATCTTGGATGTGTCGGACCCAGACCTGCTTGATGTCGACGTTGGCGGCCTGCAGGGTGAGGCGCTCCGACGAGCCGCGACAAGACAAGACAAACTTACAGGGATCACTGTCCGCGCTGTCCTCCAGACCCAGGGAGGATACCTGTGAGGGAGGGGACCAAGGTGGTGAATGCTATATTCAACTGTTGGTTGTGTGTGTGTGTGGGGGAAGGGGAGACGACAACATTGTGTTATAGTTTTGGGGATGGAATGTCCCAGGTTATGATGTACATTTATTACAGAACTATGGTTACCTGGTCCTCAGGTCTCTGCAGGGTAAATCCAGACAGCTAGCTGGACTATCTGTCCAATCTGAGGACTATGGTTACCTGGTCCTCAGATCTCTGCAGGGTAAATCCAGACAGCTAGCTGGACTATCTGTCCAATCTGAGGACTATGGTTACCTGGTCCTCAGATCTCTGCAGGAGACAGCTAGCTGGACTATCTGTCCAATCTGAGGACTATGGTTACCTGGTCCTCAGGTCTCTGCAGGGTAAATCCAGACAGCTAGCTGGACTATCTGTCCAATATGAGTTTTCTTTCACACAACAAACAATTTTGGGGCGACCTATAGCTTACCCAGTAGAGTGTGCGCTCCATGTAGGCTAATGGTACGTTCACACCGCCAGCGACTTGAGCGTCTAAAGATACCGGAAGTCATTCATTTTCAATGGAAGCTTCTCTCAGCTGCAAGGAGCGGCAAATCTGTCGGTTACCTTTTGGTCCTGAAAGAAATTTTTCAACTTTATGGTAATGATCTATGACGGGTTCAGCGGCAAGCAGCGGCTAACGCCAATCCAGAATATAGAAGTCCTTCAGCTGACTGATTCCGACGATGTAATCTTTCGTTCCTACCAAAACATTTGTTCCGAGGAGGAAAAATGGAGGAGAAGCTCATCTGCTCCGTGTCCAGCCTGAAGTGCCGCTGGAACCTCTCCCGCAGTTGTTGCACCAGACTGTGATACTCTCCGAGTTGATAACGGTCCTGGAGGGTGTCGTGAACCCAAAATCTCCGAGTACGAGCTTCTCCGCAAATACAATACAGCAGCAGCACCAAACACAACTACTTCGCGATGATCCATAATTATCCAGTGATACACAAAAAAACAAGCGCAAGCAGAAATATTTCAGTTGCTCACAACACCGATTTGACCAATTGCAATTTTGGGGCGGCCGAAAGCTCCGATAGCTTACCCAAGTAGACCTTTTTGCAGCTCCATGTGTGAGGCTAAAGGCCTTGACAGTGGACCGGGTTCGAATCTGACCCGTGGCACTTTGCTGCATGTCGTCCTTCCTCCCTCTCCCCTTTTCTGTCCTCAAGCTATCTTGACGATTTAAAGGCCATAAAAAGTTCCATCCCGAGGCTATTTTGCAGAGGCGCCGTAGATGATCGGGATTGGTTTAAAGAAAACGCGAATAAACCAAAGCATATTTGTCTCCCTTCCCAGAATTCTGTGTGGAGTAGCCAGACCCTCCTCCGCAGCACTGTAGAGGAGGGTCTAGCAATGCAAGGTCATTTACTAAGTCAAAAAAGTAGATACGGTGTTTTTGTTTAAATGTGCATCCTCATCTTATCCCCAGAAAACGAAGGAACTCATCCTCTGTGTACCTTGATGCTCTTCTTGAACTGGTATCCGGGCGTGGACGAGCCTTTCCTCAGCAGCTCACTGAAGATGACGATCTGCTCAAAGAGGAAAACTCGTCGTTCCTTGGAGCGTGACAGGACGCCGGAGTCCTGCTCTGTTACAAAGAAGGTTTCCTGCTGCAGCAGTTTGCCCTGACTGGTCAGTTTGCCCTGCAGAGAAATTAAGATTGGTCAACACAAGTAGGTTTAGTGCTCACTGGTCAGTTTCTCTAAGTCTTGCAGACCTGACACAATCCTACATTTCTTTACTCTGCTGGCACGTTAACTGTGCTCCGTGCAAACCCGTTATCAATCAGCAGAACAGGAAGTGAACGTACCTCGTATCCCTGCAGCCGACCCAAATTCATCATGTCATTACACAGTTTAGGGACTTGAGACATCAGATCTACTGCTTTCTGTAGAGGCCAGAGAGAGTGACACACATCTTAGGCTGGACAATGAATAGGAGCATTAACAGACATTCACCTATATACATATGTAATTGCTTGAACAACAAAAATTATCCTTATTCAGGCAGGACTGTTAATGTGATGTGTGATATTTCAGTATTTACAATTTTTAAATTTTTACCTCAATTTGCTTGCAGTCAATGCCTGCCTTTGAGCTGTACTTCAGGAAGTCCTGAGGAGAAAAATGCATACCTTTAACACTCTGTAAATTCAGTCCCCTACAGTTTAAAATACATCACTGTAACCTGGACGTCACACAGACAGGTGTCAGATTAATAAAGATGTCCTCTTTGCTTGCTATTAAAACAGGTGCTATGGGAGATGACACTTAAACAATAATAACTCAGTTATATATATTTACAGCATAGTTTCTTGTAGAACCTGTGGAATTCAAGATCTCTGATTGAAAGCTGTTCAAAATATGAAATAAGTTATCAGTTAATTAGTCTAAATCCACAATGTTCCACTTCCAGGACTGCTCCGTTGCCGCCGAAAAATCTGAACGGATTTCCGTTAACTTCCTTTTTGTGTTGGCGTTCTAAACTCTTAAATTTCTGAGGACTATGGTTACCTGGTCCTCAGATCTCTGCAGGGTAAATCCAGACAGCTAGCTAGACTATCTGTCCATCTGAGGACTATGGTTACCTGGTCCTCAGATCTCTGCAGGGTAAATCCAGACACCTAGCTAGACTATCTGTCACATCTGAGTTTTCTGTTGCACGACTAAAACTTCTTTTGAACGTACACAATTTCCACCAAAACAAGTTCCTTCCTGAGACTATTTTGCAGTGGCGCCGTGGCTCTGTCCGGTGCTTAACATCGCCCAAGACGATAATGATTGGTTTAAAGAAATGCCGATAAACCACAGCACGTTTTTTTTCCCCATCCTGGGAGGCTGTGTGGACTTGCCACACCCTCCTCCGCAGCACTGTGAAGGAAGGTCTGGCAATGCGAGACTATCATTTAATGTATTTATTTAACCTTTCACATCTGTTTTAGCTGGGTCAGTGTTGGTGATGCCTGAGGGAGTAGGTTCGTTTTTGCACAGTACAAATGATTGACTTCAGGTAAAATTGAAAGATTGTGAATTGAATAATTTTTGGACCACTTCTATCACTACTGCCATGTTATTTACGGTTCCAGAAAACATTTTCAAAGCAGTCAAAACTGCATGTAACAGTATTAGGTATCATGTGATAGATGACAGTTTTTTTTATAAATTCTGTAATTATTACATTTGCATTTGAAGGGGACAATGAGTTTTACTCTAATTAATCTGAATGTGACTAAATGTTACCTTGAGTAGCAGCTGGTATTTGGTGATTCTCTGGATCGGTTTGATGAGGAAGTCACTGAGGGTCAACCGGCACTGGGTGTCCTGTTGGATTCCCTGGAAGACAAACGCCACCAGAACCAGAATGCTTTTTCATCATCAATTTGTCAAATTCATGCTTTAAAATTTTTTTTTATAGTTGGTCAGTTAAATATCACAATCACAAGGTAATATAACATCAAACTGACTCTGAAAATCTTCCATTAATGCAATAACACAACTACAGCAGTGATAAATAATAACTACAGTCTCAAAGTGTCAAAAGGACATTTGGTTGAGAGATTTCAATTTCAAGCTTTTCTTGTTTTGCTAAATTCATCACAGTCAAAACATCACTTACATCAAAATATGTGTCATATTCTGCTACGATGTACTCCGACTTTGGCTTATTTTGACAGTAAACCACATACATGTGGAGTCTTCTTTCCTGTGACACACACACACACACACACACTTTGTCAGACAGCAGATCACCCAGATCAAATACATTGTAATAGAACATATTGTAAGTCATCAGCATCACCATCACACAGTGTGTAGTCTGCATCGACGGCGGCTCATTTACCAGATAGTTCCGGCGGCGTCTACATTTCCGCCGGATGTCCCTTACTTTACTCTTTCTGTGCGTTGACTTTAATCTCCGATCGCATCGAGGAAACAATAACCGGAACCATGGAGCAACGTTACATGCTAAAAATGGCAAGTTTTAAGGAACATTTGGATCGCGCAACAAGGCAGGCCTGCTTGGTTGTTTATGGAATGATCAGAAAGATCCATGAAGAATATGTTTAGGGCATTTCCTCTCTAACTGGGACGTTTTGGGACTGATTGGCGGGGATTTGCTATGGACAAAATACACACGAGCGATACACTGGTAGGAGTACATTACAGTTAACCATGTGTCCAGCTAATTTAAATAGCTCATGTTACCGTATTGTGTGAACAGTTAACTTCATTTAATATTGTATGTGGCGTGTTCTTACACAGTGTCTAACTCACGTGTTTGATGAAGAGCTCGGGTAGGAGTTCGTGGTCTTCAAGACATTTCTCCAGCTCTCCAACGAAGAAACTGACAGAGACAGAAGAGGGATGTTATCAGTGAGCACATACAAACCGTACAGCAGACCCCTCTTTGGGCCCAGCTCCAGCCGATGCTGAACTTACTCTCTGTGCCAGTCGTAGATCTGGTGGATGTTCCCGAAGACGATTTTGTCTTTTCCTTTCATGTCATCCGGGATGCCCTTCTCCTCCATCTTCTTCATGAAGACCTGTCGGGTCACACAGCATGTTTAGGATCCCCCTGCTAAGTTCTGCTCAGTTAGTAATGAAAAAAACTGACTAGTAATGTACGTTCTGTGCCAAGGCTCAAGAAATCCCTAAAGTTGGCCATATTGAGGCTTGTAACATTTTAGACAAATGACATCATTGATGACAACCGAAGTCTCGCTGCCCGTCCACACCGCATGGCTCCAGGCCCATTCACTGGCCTCTGCCCGGCTGAACCATTGACACTTTCCAGTTTTACAATACATACAGTGGACTGCATAAGTTTACACACCCATGCTAAAGTTGACTAAAGGGAGGAATAAAAAAAAAAAAAAAAAAATACTGAAATAGATCCTAATGCCTTAATTTTAAAAGAAATTGGAAAAATTCAACCTTTAAGGACACCGATTTTCTTTATGAATGAATAATGTATCGTGAATAAATAAATGTTCTTCCTTAAAATACAGGGGGGATAAGTATACACAACGACAAGGATGTATTCAAATGTCTCTTTTTGTCCACAAATCAAAGATATTCAGGTTTTTCTGTATTAAAAAATGTCAAATTTATCAATTATCAAAATAGTTGGCGATTAATTTAATAGTTGACAACTAATCCAATAATTGAATCCAAAAATCTGGGTGTCTCACCTCCACCACAATGCCCAGGTCTTTCACGTAGTCCTTCTCTGTCTGAATCAGCTCGTTCAGGACAAACCTGGACAAAAAAGAGTGTAACATCAGCTGAAAAACTGTTTGACCTGCACACAATGTGACCTGATAGCTGTGGTAGCAAAAGTTGTAGAAGAGGGAGTATTTCTAGTTCTTGAATTAGAAGCAGTGGTACAAGAAAAAGTAGTGAGAAAAGACTACAGCAGGGGAGGCTCCAAATTATTGTTAATTTTTTTTAAAAATTTTTCAAAAATTTAAATGTCTTGACATGAATCCAAGATATTATTTGTAAATGTAAATCAACCTATTTGTGAAAATGAAAACACACTGATGATAGTATTACTGGCCTATAGGTAAGGCGGTCACTAACGTAACCATCCAAAGATATGGTTAATCCTGAGGCATCACTGCGTTACATGTATGTTTAACATTAAAAGAGGATTTATAAAATAATGCCAATCATAGAAATAAACAACGACTCTAATAAAAAAAAACTTAGTATTCCATGCCCTGAAAAAACAACAAAAACTCCCACCTCTGATTTTTGTACACACACTGTATAAAAGGCGTGAGGCCATCCACACATTACAGTATGCCCAGTTTAACATGCAACTTCATTTTTTTTGCATACAATACATGGTCATAAGTGTACCCTTTGCAGGGGTAATCTGATCTGTTGCTTTTTGGAGTCAAGGGGTCCTTTGGCGTTAAAAAGCCACACACCTGTTGAACAACCCTGCACTACAGTACTCACATCCAGAATTGTGGCAAGGCCAGATCTGGTCATTACAAAAAAATTTCTGCTTTTCCTAAGGCTCAGTGGCTGCTCCAAATGTTCGGGTTTTGGGACGGAACCCTTCCTAGAGCTGGACCCGGAAACTGGTTTGCTCTGGTGGAGAGCGCGAGGAGAAGCCGGGGTACGCGCCTGGTTCCAGAGTCTGGAGAGAGGAGCAGGTCAGTGGTTAGAAGTCCATCCCTTTTCACAAAATGACTTGCTGAAGACAGAAGTTCCCCTCTATCAAGTCTATTTCAACTATTTGGACCAGCATCATAGGGCTTTACGACATAAACAACGACACTAAAGCAAAAACCCCAGATTAAAAAGAAAACTTAACATCTGAATAAAGAGGTTGCTTCATGACAGCAGCAGCAGCATCGTGGTCTTCAGCAGCCATAAACAACAAAAAACTCCCACCTCTGATTTTTGTAAGAGTGGAAATTAATAGTTAATACAATAAATACTACATCAGCACCAAATCTCAACTGATTCTTGACTTTTTGAGAAAAAGAATGAAACAATATATCCACCCACTGTATCCACGGACTTCTTCAGACGATTATATTATATATATTATTTTTGATGTTCCTCTGTTCCGTTGTGACAATTAAACAAATGATCATATTATTTTAGTGAAAAGTCATAAATATCTACAAATAACTAATATCAGGGAAACCTGTTTGGGTTATTATTATTTATTTGTTTTAATATACTGTATATTTCAGATTTTTAAATAATCAAATATATGTAACGTATCGGCCTTAAAAATCCTTCATCGGTCGGGCTCTACTTCAGACACCCGTTATTGTAGCAAAGTAAAAAACGGGGCCGTTTTTCTGACACCATGAAAAGTTTAAAACATTTCTTTAGATATACTTCATTTATGTTGATCTCACTTTACTTCTACGTGATGTTTTCATTTCTTACTGCAGCTATGTTACTTCATGTGACTTTATTCCCTTATTGACTCGCTCTTTTCTGACTCTTATTTTTTGGAACTGGACTGGGAGCAGTCTGGTTCAGATTGTGCCCATTGTAAAGACAAAACGGTTGTTTTGTATGTACATGTGTATGAACCATACATGCACACAGTCATACACACTCACCATCTTGGTTTTAACCAGTTTTTCTATGGCGCTAACCAGCTCTGCAGCGCTGGGCACCTCAGAGGACGACTGCAGAGACGTTAGCAAGGACGAAGACTGAGAGAGGAAGAGGAGAGGAGGAGCAAAAGAACAGCATGTTAGAAAGAGCAGAGAGAAAGCAGGCAGTGGAAGAAAGAAAAGAGTTATTGCAAAAAAAATAAAAAAGGGAAAAACAATGGCAGTGGAAGAGAGAAGAGCTGTTAGCAGACAGAGAACAGCAGCAGGTGGACACACTGCAAGATTTATACCAAAAGAAAGTAAAACAGATCAAATTACACAACAAGAAGAATTGCCGATAACAAAATGGTAAAGTGAAGTGTATCAGAAGGAATTAGGGACGGACGGTATGCTTCTGCCCCGATTCGATTCTTTCACGATACACAGGTGCCGATTCGATTTGTATTGCAATTAATTTATTGCTAGAAGTATTGGGAATTCAATAGCATTGCAATTTTGATTGCCCTTTTGAACATAAACTAAACGTTGAATAATACCCTTTAGAGATAATGTATCACAAGACCTTTCTAAAAACTAATCGTTTTCTAAAAATAATTCATATTACATGTCAGTCACTCAGTCTGACATTTCATTCATTACATAACATGGATTTTCTGCCTTTGCTGCTTTGGCACCGGGAATGCTGGAAGCGAATATGATGTAGTCGCTATCAAGAGTACTGTACACACACATTTAGGTGAATCATTGGTTAAAAAAAATACAAAATAAATACATCTTTTTAAAAATGTAGGGAAATTAATTTGTTTTAAAAATCGCTGCAAATGAAATCACGATACATTTGGGATTTAACTCTTTTTTTACTCCTAGTAGGAAGCATAACGTTTTGATAGAGGTTAGCGGACATATATAAATAAAGAAATAAATCAATAAAAAGAAATAAAGAAAGATATGTAAAGCAGACCTCTCCAAGCCATTATCAGTCTACATGGGGATCATGTAACCCCGCCCCCCGTCTCACCTTGTCGTCCTGCGCTGAGGGGTCCTTGATGATCTCCATGGGGGGGGGCAGAGGGGTATGGGCCTCCTCGTCCTGCTCCTCCTCCCCGCCGCTCTGCATCCCAGAGGGGGGCTTAGAGAGGACGTTACCATCCTTACTGTGGAATCTCTGAAGGACACAGGAGACAGAATTCTGAGTTAGAAATGAAAAGTCCCTTTTTACCACCTTGTTATTGTCCCTTTTTAAATAAAATTACATTACCACTTAATCATAAAAAAAAATATCAGGCTGTCCAAACACTCTCCTTGAGTCAGACGTCGTCATAATGAACCCTACATACACCTGATTGGATGCTTGGCTCTCATCAGTCTTTGCTTCCAATTTTCAAATAAAAGAAACAAAAAAATCTTGGAAACTTCACATTTACATTAAATACAATTGAAATGCATAACAGCATGATGCTGTTTATCCAATTCACACGGGCTTATGGGGAAAAAGTTCAAGCTGCATTTACTAATTCCAAACGGCCAAAATATACTGTGTTGAAGAAGAGTTCTTTCCCGTGTTTTCTTTTTTTTTATAATTAATATAACTAATGCCGTCTCACTCCCCTGCAGCACAATCAAAAAACAGCTTTGTGTTTAAATTGATCTGTTGAACACAACTTTTTCTTCTTTTTTTAAAACCAATGCGCCAACATTACGTTTTGTCCTCTGTACCTCTGTTCCTGGTTCCTTCTTAGATAAATGACATTTTTATTCTTAAATGGTCATTAAACTGTTGAAATTCTTCTACAGGAATTAAGAAAAACAGCAAATGCTTTCCCCTGAACAACATGAGTAGTCTGAAGTATCCAAAGAAGTCAGATAGCAGACGTTTATATCTCCAGTAATCATGGAGTAATTCTCATGTATGTGTGGGTGGTGTGTTCATTCAAACAGAAAGCCCGAATGGAAAGAGGAACTTACTGTCCATTACGTAAATGTAATATTAATAAACTTCCATATACCTCCCTGACCTGAGAGCAGATAGCTTTAACTATACAGAACAGATAACCAACCATACAACATCGTTTGGTAATTACATACAGTATCTTCGAACACGATTACAGGCAAGGGATAATGTAGAGCACGTTGGCAGGATGATGTGACTTTAGTTTCAGCAAAAAAAATAAAATAGAAAGTGTGTTAGATTTTACTGTTGGAGCTGCATCCATAGCAACGTAAACTCCTGAACAGATGCATAAAATGACCGCAGCACCTGCCCATAACTGTCAAAGTATGTCAACATTTTTGATTAACCAAAAAATGAGTTCGCAGTGGTGGAATGTAACTAAGTACACTTACCCAAGTACTGTACGTCAGTACAAATTTGAGGTACTTGTCGTTTACTCGAGTCTTCTTTTCATGCCACTTTCTACTTCTACAGCTCAGAGAGAAATATTGTACGTCTTACTCCACTACTTTCATCTGACAGCTTTAGATAGTTACTGTATATAGTACTGTATTGGGGATTATGCACACAAAACATATGTAGTTTAGAAAATATGTTTTATCGTGAAAAAAAATCAAAAATATAACCTATGATAAAACATAAATGAGCCGAAGCACTACTACTACTACTTGAGCGGAGTGATTAGCGCTGAAAGCACCGTAGTTACTCTCCGCTCCTTACCACGGGGCTTCTCGTGTGTTGCTAGCAAATCACTCCGCTCCAGTAGCAGAAGTCGCAGTGCTTTGGCTTCTGAGAATATAGGTCCCAGTATGCATACATAAGAACTCAGGTGGCTTAGAAAAGAATAGAGATAAACTCAGTTCCCCATTAGAAAGGGCTGTCTGACAGCAAGTAAAGCGATGATATAATTCTAAGTGTAGGCTACACTGATATATACATGCTTTGAAGTGTCAAAAATATATTTTGCTGCTGCCCCTTGAAGGCAGGATGCATTCAGAAACCCGCATCTCACTCAAAACACCATGGCTGGTTTTTTTCCAAGTTTGTATGCATGTGGAAGCACCAGAGACACAAAATAACCCCCCACATCCCAGAAAAGGTGACTTTTTTTTTCATAATATGGGCAGGCTTGTGAAATACCATTTATTGAAAAGCAAACTACAGGACGTGAAACATGCTGATCTTATGTATACTATTCTATACCGCTTACCTCATCGATGATGTCATCCTGCATTGTAAGATCAGGCTGTCCCAGGTCAATACTCTTCCTGCTTTCCTCTCTTCCTGATCCGGGTCCTGTCAATCAATCAATCAATCAATCAATCAATCAATCAATCAATCAGACAGTCCACCAGCTCATTACTCAAACACGTACAGATGTAAACATTTTAACAAGGATGATATCTGGCATTATTACATTTTTTTGAGGATTCAAGTAATGAAGTAGGTTTGTAACAGCCTGGAGTTGCATTAGACAGATTGAATGGACATATCTCTTATCTTTTCTTATGTTGCAAGAATGAATAGCTAAGGTATTACAGTGAACATTAGCTGTCTTTAGCTAAGTTGTGGTATTGTCACATTGGTACGATTCTAGTGTCATTGTGACGCGGTCTTTAAGGACGTCAAGAGGTACAAGCCCAGGAGAGGCCAGCAGACAGGAGCAGCGGGCAGTTTCCAGGCTGTGTGTTGGTTGTAAAAGCAGTCTGTACTTGGGTACCTTGGTAGCTCACCTGGTAGAGCGCGCGCCCATGTTACAGAGGTTTACTCCCCCACGCAGCAGCCGTGGGTTCGACTCCGACCTTTAGCCCTTTGCTGCATGTCATTCCCCCCTCTCCCCCACTTCATGTCTTCAGCTATGCTATACAAATAAAGGCCTAAAATGCCCAAAAAAAGTAGTCTTCACTCGAGTTGTGGTGTACCAATGTTGGTAACTCCCGTCCACTTGTGTTGTAGCATTTGTTTACCTTAATAGTGAATTTGTTGTTTTATTTAATCAGATCCAGTTTCCCATTTCTTGTAGAGCGTAGTTTTCAGTTGGTGCTTTTGACTCTTTTGCAAACCTTTTATTTACAGCATCAATAAAACCTAATGTTGGTCATACACTTCCACTAACCTTGATTCTTTTCCTGCTTGGTTTTCCCTGGCGCAGTTGCAAGCAAGAATTTGCATATCAGAACTTTTCCTGTTGCATGCGAGAACACTCACGAACATGGGTTCAATGCAGCAATATTAAAGCAGAATGCAGGTCCTTTCAGAAGGCCTTTACTCGCAACAGTATTGCCAGACTGGGTTTTGTGCTAGTGTAATAAAATGAACCGAAACCAGTGGCTACATGGAGGGAAAAACATCCGAGGAAGAATTCATGGTATGCTTTAAAATGTAACATAATCCAGCAAAGACTCATTACTCTGCTTTCATTCAACTTGTCAGTAATAGGTTGTTGTTTCATGCTTTTGTCTTTTTGTATTATTGTCTCTTGGATATTATTTTCTTTACACTTGTTAAAGCACTTTGTAACTTGTTTTTGAAAAGTGCTCTACAAATAAAGATTATTATTATTATTATGCCCAAGTCCCTTTGGTTGCGTTTGTTAGGCATATTAGGCAAAATGCAGATTATTTATCTATTTGACAGGACACCTGAAGACATGAAAGTGAAGACAGAGAGGGGGAATGACATGCAGCAAAGGGCCGCAGGTTGGAATCAAACCCGGGCCGCTCCACCAACTGAGCTACCTGGGCGCCCATCTGTGGTTTATTTTACCGATAACCAATGAAGTTAATTTATTAAAAGTGCACTACACGGGCTCTACTACAGCTCTGTGAGCCATCTCTAACAAACTAGTAGCATGTTAAAACTCAGGAAGCTATTTTTGTATTCCTTTATTGATTTTTTTTGGACTTTGTATTATGTTTGTATTAGTGTTTCAGTTTTATCATGTACTTGCCTAAAGCATTTAAAGAAACTTTCTTGCGTTTATATCATTTAAAAAAATATATTAAATTTTGGCTATAAGATTTAAATTTTTACTGTGAATGCATATCGCTTCTAAATATCCCTCATCGGTTTCATTAACTACAACTAATCGGTATCAATAGGGGCCCCGAAAAACCAGTCCGTCGACCCATAGTCTCACCAGTCTTCTTCTGTTTGTTATTGGGGAGTTTCTTGACGGAGCTGCCGTGGCTGAGGCGGCGGACTGGACTGGTCAGCCACTTCCTCAAAGTGTTCCCGGAGCGTTTGGGACCAGGGGAGCTGGACTGCAGCGAGCTGAGGGATGGCTGTGGCTGAAGGTTCGCCACCGACTCTGTCTTGCCATCAGAGCTGCCGACCGGATAGTTTTCTGAAAGAAATCAGATCAAAGTTGACATTTTAGTAAGTTCCAATGAGCTGTGCTTATTCCGCTTCAACAGCATTACATTTTTAATAAATAAGCAAAGTTGACATTTTAGTAGGTCCCAACCAGCTGTACTTAGGCTACATATACATTGCTGCGTTTTGGTATAAAAAACATCTTATGCAACGTTTCCACCATGCATTCCCCCTGCTCGGGTGTTTCAGAGTCCCTAAGCTTTGAAAACACTTCTGACCCCGTTTTGGTTTGGAATCAGCAGGGTTGTGTTGTTTATCTGTGTTTTAAGCCCCCAACGTCTCACTAGGATTAGGCAATGGTGATGTTTAGGGTAAGGGTTATGGGTTGTGGGTAGGGTTAGGTGCCTTGAAGTCAACGACCGCAGCGCTGCCTGGAAGGAGACGTTGGGGGCTTAAAAGCCCATCGAGTGGTTGTGTTGCAGTCGTTGCCACGGCCACAAACTGAGACCTTTGGCAACACCAACACTGCTGCCAATGTTTTGCCAACTGGTTGGGTCTTAATCAGTCATGAGGTCTCCTTCTCTGAGACAAAACAACTAATGTAACCATAGCAATTACCAGCAACAGGCGGAATATACATGCCAAATACTGTTTACCCATGCATGCACATGCCCGGTATACAAGAATGTTGATGAGATGTGCACTTTGGGCGTGTTAAAAACACGAGATTAGTTTTTGTACTGGTGCTAAAAAACACTTGTGTACACGGAGATCGCTTTTGGCTTAAAACTCTGAAAAAAAACAAAACATATGAATGACAAACAAACTTTACATGCTCAATAAATGTCCTCTGGAATATCATCAATAAAAGAAACAATTATGTAGAATGTTTCTTTACTAACTACACTTTATTAAAGCTCCCTTGTTCTGGTTTCATTAGGCTGAATCATTCCTGCCTCACGATTAAAATACAAGACGTAAAGTTCTTCGTGGTGCTTTGCTGGCAAATAGCAGGACCTGGAGGACTTTATGTCGTCCTGTTCCACTAGTTGCCATCTTGTCACTCAAATGAGGTTACAACGCTCTTTACAAACACAATTGATGACTTTCATTTCTGACTAAACTCATCTGTACGTTGATCAGATCTTAAAATCAAAAAATAATTCATAATTACTGCTCTTTTAACTTAACTATTCGGTATAATTCTATATAAATGAGGGTTATTGACAATGAATTCCAAAAAGTACTGTTAAACTAGTGGCAATAAGGTGAAGTGTTATTGAAACGAAAATGTCAATTTGTTTTCGGTTTTTGACGGACAACATAAAGGTTAAATGATACGGGAACATAAAGTACAAACGCTCTGACTTCATCAATCAGTTACACTTCCATAAACCAGAAAAGCAGAATGAGGGAGGTGGAGTGAGAGAGTGTGTGTGCGTGCAAGTGCATGTGTGAAATCTTACAGTAGATATCGCTAATTGAAATTACAACTGGTCAGAACTGACTTGAAGATCTTGATTATGAGTTTCTACTGGTCCATTTGTGCCTTTGTTAATCATGTTCAGGCACCAAAGCATCATCTTTTGGTTTTTGTGAAGGGAATAAAAGACAGTGTGAGATCCAGATAAGACTTTTTATTAAAGGAAAACAAAATGTGTGCTGCTCTCATGTTGCACATGCCTCACCTGATAATACTGTCACTTCAGACACATGCTGCCATGCAGGAGATGCCTTCCTTCTTTCTTTGCTTTAGTAATATGTTGGTAAGCAGCTGTTAAGCATTAAAATGAAATCAAACTCAAGACACCGTTTCAAAAGTATTTTGGTAGCGGTAAAGCAGGAACTAAGAAGCAAGAAATAAATGTTATGTGTCATGGTGACTGTTTCACTGAGATGATATTACATATTTAAAATTACAGTGACATAATGCAAATGTGTGTTTAAAGTTTATTTAGATAGGGACAGATACAAAAAACATAGATAAGCCTTAACAGTCATCATCAGTGTTTTTAGCTGAAGCTAATTCATGAAACTTGTCCCTAGTAGCGCTTTTGGTAAAAAATAAATAAATAATACAGATTAAAATTATTAAAAATAAGAGGGTAAAATTAAATTAAATGAAAAATGGAAAAAGGTATACAGAGAGAGCACAGTGTAAAAAAGTAAATATGCAGATTATATGAATGCCAATTTGGTCTTTTGTTGAAAGTGGCTAATGTATGGATACATGTGCGTGTGTGTGTGTGCATGTGTGCATGTGTGCATGTGTGTGCGTGTGTGTGCATGTGTGTGCATGTGTGTGCATGTGTGTGTGCGCGCGTCTGCCCACATGCATGCGAAAAACTGTAGTCCTGTGTTGGGGATCAGCTGCATTCTGCCCAGCTGGGAGCTATGTGCTGGGGCTGCTGTGGTGTTGTGCGTGCGTGTGCGTGAGACAAGAAATGAAAGGTTAAAGCCTGCTGGCGTGAAAATAAAAGAAGTGTAAAAAGGGATTACGAGTGTTTATCTTCCTGTCTGTCCCTATTCATGTCCTCCCTTCGTCTCCTCCCTAATCTCTGACCTGCTTTTACCTGAATGTCTCCTACTTGTACAACACATTTATGTCGCTGTGCTGTAGACGGCTAAATAAACGTGTGATATTTATGTTATTTCTGTCACAATGTTCCCTTCAACACCAACAAAAAAAGAAATCACTTTCACTTCCAAGAAGCATTATAAGCAGGGCCAGAGCAGGGTTAAAGGTCAGCAGTGCAACAATGTGCAGAAAGAAACGCGCCTGCTACCCGGCAACAGCCATGTTGGCTTCTAAGCAACATCTCAAACAATGTCTTTCTGCAATCTATATACATTTATCTCAACATCACAATATTTGTCATTTACTAAATAATGACGTTGGTAATTTAATGTAATGGTTTCAATTATTTGTTTTATCAGTTATACCAAACATCACGTAGCACTATGCATATTTAATCATTTATTACGGTTACCTCCAACTGTAACTAATGTCATTTCTATTCATCCTCACCTTACTCATCTGTAAATCTCTGTTTATATGTTGTCTGTTTATATAAGGGTGTAAATATGTTTGTATAATTATTATTATTATTATTATTATTATAACTAATTCTATTTCTTATACTTTATGTAATATTTTTTCTCCTATGTCTACTTAATGTGTATTTGTGTTATTTGATGTCTGTAATTTTATCTTAATCTTTAATTTTATTTTAAACTCAAACCACATTGTTGAAATAAAATCTTTTCCCACATCTCTTCCCGTCATATTGTGCAGCACTGCGGGGAAATGAGTCCGTATTAGTGGTAGCGGTTGTTTTAGTTGTTATCCGTCTGTGTCAGCAGTGTGGCAGAGATAAAACCAATCAGCAGCCGAGGTCACCCAGTGCTACTGAAGGTGCCTCTGTCTCCCCCCCCCCCCCATTTCTGCCTGCCGAAACTTGCCAAGTTTGGTGTTTACATGTCCCTGAGGACTGTCTTCTAAAAACACATTGACTCAATTTTTACATTTTCCCTTATCTGTTAGTCTAAATATCCAGCCCAAGAACACACTGGGCTTATTTTAATGATCTGAAACGCAAGTATTAAAATCCAGATACAAGTAGCTTTGTGGGCAGATCTCAGGCGCTGTTACTATTTATACCAGCGGGATAAATGACCCTAAAATGTCTGAAGTAGCTACATTACTCATAGGTGTTGTTTGGGCGTAAGGTGCAATAAACCAATCAGAGTCACATGCAGTTCATCATCACATTGCCTTAAGTCCTCTAATAGTTCCTCATTTATGTCATCAACACATCCACAGTTCATGGAAATGTTGTATAAAACATCATATTTTTCCTTCTATTTATGGTTTGCAAAAATGTGAACTGATGAGAGAAGCAAGGTGGACGGGCGGTGTGCAACACTCTACATTCTGGTCAAGCATGTGCCCCTAAAATAGCATCTGAATAACACGCCACTGACTTTAGACAAGGTTTTTCCTGGTCTGTGGCGGAAGGTTATTCCCTAATTTACAGACAGGAGTCTGTGGAGGGAAAAGACCGCTGTGATACATGCATCAGTGTACAAAGTCAATTGCGCTGGGTACAAGATAGGGCCCACTGGCTGAAATAGTGATTAAATGCAGCAAAATGACAGGTGTCCAGCAGAGTAGCCTGTCTGTTCTGTATAACATGGTGAAGTACGTCACATGGTGATGAGGACAGAGAAACGGCAGGCAACCCACCCCTACCGCAATTTCTCCTGATTCTCCCAATCACCACACTGCTTCAGCAGTTACTCCCTGAAGTGCTCTTGAGAAAATGCAGTCATGTGTTCTTAAGAGAGGAAAACATGTCATAGGTCATCTGTTCACCTGCACTTTCAGCAGGACCAACGTCAGGCATTAAGTGGCCTTAACAGCTGGCTGACGACAGAAACTCATTACAGCCTTGAACACACACACACACACACACACACACACTGACTGATGAGACATCATTGCAATAACTTCTCCTTTGGAGAAAAAGGACACTGCAGAACCACAGTATGCTGCCGTCAGCTGCTGGGAGCTGACCAGTCACCACTACAACCAGGAACAGCTGTTTATTGACCGCACAGTGAGCTTGGAAGCATGACCAAGAAAAAAATACTAAACACACAAGGGCCATTGCTTGGCGTTTCTGAAGCATTCAATGCATCTTGTAGCCTTCCTCACCGGAGGGGAGTGATGGGTTGAGTTGGCGAGACCTCAGTAACAGAACAGATGGAATAGACTATAACGGTCTTTACTGTCATTGTACATGCACACAAACAAAATGACGCGTTACAAAACAAACAGATTTCCCGAACATTAGTTATTTGTAGTTATTTATGAGTTCTCACTAAAATCATATGATAATTTGTTTTATTGTCACAACAGAGGAACATTAAAATATATTAGAAGGTCTGACAAATTAAATGTATAAAAATACAAACTCAAGATATGAAACTTAAAGTCCTTTGAACAAAAAAATCTGTGTTGCCGACATGGACGCTGTAGAGTGTCCTCTAGTGGAAAACTATGCAACGCCAACGCTCATAACATGGTTGGCAGTCCTTTTTTATTTGTTAAATATTCATTTATCAGCATCATGAGTTACACTCATGATCTTGGAAAAGTAAGAGGGACTAACAGCCCCGGGAACAAGGGGACTATTTTTTATGTTGTTTTAACACTAGTTAATCAAAGGGGACAAAAACTCATACATGGCTGTCTTTGTGACAGCAGGTCTCGAGGTGTTGTGGATGCCACATAAATTACAGTGTCACCCGACACAAGAAGAACCACCAGAGTTGTACATCTTCTATCTTGTTCCTGGTAAAAATCACGCCCACAGCAACGCAACAATTTTTGGACATAATGCTACAGTCAGAAATGTGTCTCTTACACAAACATTTGAAACTTTCAAAGCTACGCACAGCACAGAAAGATGATTTTAGTAACCGTAATGAGTTTCTTCTCTCGGTTACACTTTACTTAAAGTTTACTACATAAGAGTGGCATGACAAGCACGTGATACTGTCATGAGAGTCGCAAGAACCCTAACCTTAAAAATAACCATAACTTGTCATGACAAAACCAAATGAACTTACTAAAAAAAAAGCATCATGTCATAACCATTTATGTTTTGTGACAAATGACTTATGTAGAAAACTGAAGTGAAAAGTGTAACCCTTCTCTCTTTACCGAGGTCATCATTTACAGAGGTCCAAAGCTTATTTTAAATTTTCATTTAACAAGTGATAGTTAGGGAGTGTTGCGGTGTTACTACCTGTGGGAAACACTGAATACTGCATGTACTACAGAGTACAGCAGAGTCACACTGACGGCCACAGTCAGGTGGGACCAAACAAGGAAGGTTTTGTTCTGCAGCCGACAGAAAGACAGACTGCCTACTGTTAAAATCCCCATCACTCACTATTCTTTAAAACAGACACACACCCATGCACGCATACACCCACACACACCGTCTGTAGATACTAAACCTGCGTCTGAAATGCAAAAGAACAGAGTTGTTATCTTGCTCCCGCCCTCACACGCTCGGTTTCATTTTATAATCACACACACACACACACACACACACACACACACACACACACACACACACACAAAATGAATGGCTCTATTGACAAGAGAGTATTTAAACTCACACAAAAGAGTCCAGGTAAGAGACTACAATAGTCTAACCACTACACAGCTACTCATGTTCACTCGTTGGATAAAACCCAAAATCAGAGAAATGCATGCAAGATTAAAAACACATAACGATGCTGCAATAAGGCAGAGAATAAAAGAAGTAGTACCTACAGTATTTGTAAATACAGTACATTGTAGGCATCTTTCCGAGATGCCCGAATGCTCTCCTCCCATCAGGCTTTTTTGTGTGACAATGACAGGAAGTGAAAGGAATTAGGGAAGATGACATTCTTCTCATACCTCTCTCACTCTCCTGTGCCAAATCACACAACTGGACTTACTACTCAAACATATCTACTGATGGAATCACTGCTTTAATGACAGAGATGCATCGATACTATCGGGCCGATCTATTCACTGCAATTCTAAAAAATACATTGTATCCTGCATTTTAATTCCCGTTTAGGTTTTGACCAATTTGTTGCTGCATTTGCAAGGTTTACACTTGAATTCTAATTCCTGTTCATATTGGAGATAATTGCGTATTTATAGGTATATGTATTAATGTGCGGTGTATATTATTTAATGTTTTTATTCTTTATGCGTTGGTTTCTTCGGTTACAGCACTTTTTAAGCCATTTTTAAATGTGCTATACAAATAAAGTAATAATAATTGTTATTAGTATTGTTAATATTATCAAACGTAAGCTCATTCATGAAATGTGTCATCCATAGCAACAAAGTCAACCCTGTTCTTTGACTTGACTCCAGAGTCCTCTCAATTTCTTGAAAGCTGCTCTTAGCTTGGAGCTAAAGAAAAGAGGTCTCAGTCCATTTGGAAGAAGTGCTTATGGTAGGAAAAGACACACTGTGGCTACACTCCTCTTTATGGTAACCTGGGTAACATTATGGGAAATAATCTGGCATAATACTCCACCTCCTAACGGGAAATGAAAGACATTACAGATAGGATAACTGACAAATAAATACGTTTTACGAATGTAGACATTAAGACTACTCACTCATTCCTAGAAGGAAATGAAGATAAGTAACAAAGGAAAGGCAGAAAAGTTGCTAACCTTATTTCCTTACCATATATATTCATTTCCCTTTGTTTTCAAGTTAAACACAACACAGAAAAAAAACTGTCAGATTTAAAAACGTTTTTACAGTTTTAACAGTTCATTTACTCCACTGACGCCAATACTGCCACCCCACTGACCAGACATCTCTAATAATCACGAGTATAAGAGCCTCAGTCCCAATTTAAAATTGAGTGTGAAGCAATGGAGCGAAGACAGCCATCTCTGTCCATTATCTCTGCTTAGAGAGTGTGTGTGTGTGTGTGTGTGTGTGTGTGTGTGTGTGTGTGTGTGTGTGTGTATCAGGGTCAGAGCAGTTTCCTGCCCATCTTCAGGTTTAATGTGTAATGGCCTGACAGTTAATCACTCTGGCCACTGTGTGAGTGAGTGAGAAAGTGCCTCTGTCTGTGTGTCTGACTGCGTCTTGACCTAACATTGTAAAACAAAACAAATACATAGATATAAATGTACTAAATTATTATTAAACAAATAAATTGTGCACCAGCCAGATGGTCCAAAATCTCCAAAATGAACACTATATATAACATAGAATTGCAGTGAATAGATCAGCCCGATAGTATTGATGCATTTCTGTCATTAAGGGAGTGCCCTAGTGATTCCATCAGTAGATATGTTTGAGTAGTTGAGTAAGAGAGTGAGAGAGGTATGAGAGGAATGATTACTGTCACTTCCTTTCATTGTCACACAAAATAAGCCTGAAGGGAAGAGAGCATGTGGGTTAATGACGTTTGAGGATATAAAAATATGGTGCCACTGTCCATCACAGGTGACCCTGCTATGCTTGTGACCCAAGTGATCAAATTCAGTGTGCCACTTAGATGTGTCCTCACTACAGTACATTTACAGCCGACTAAATCACCTGGGACCCATTTTGGTTTCACTGAAATCAGAGTAACCAGTTCAGCTACATGCCACTCTGTACAGCATGAAGCTCAGGTGGGCGCGGGCCAAAGTCCACAAGTCCACGGTCTGTCCACACACAGGAACTGAGTTAGAGGCTAACTACTGCTTTTTCAACCTGGACCTAATTTTCCTATGTTTTTGTATCCAAGTGACTGATGGGAACAACAATCTTTTTGACATTGGTCCAGTATTATGAGGGGCAAAACAAGCTACAATGTAAGTTAGTAGGGCAATTGGCCAGCTTGTATTTGCCTTCACAAAAGGGCTTTTTTTTTTTTTTTTTTTTTACCACTGACAGGCTCAGATAAATATAAAGTGTTTGACAACATTATGAAAAGGATTTAGGTAAAATCCGTTTCTTAAACGTAAAAACATCCGTAAAATTGCTTTAGCTAAAGCCACCAGACTCCATGTAAATAACCAGTAACTTTAGGATCGTAAAACACTTCATTCAAAGTCGACAGAAACTAAATGAAACTATGTCTTCCCACTTTAACAACCATCACAACTCTAGCTTTGGTTGAAATAAACATAGTTTACTGATTTACATGTAAACACATGTTGGCTCTATATACACACTAGTGTTGAAAAGCAAGTATTGCTTTTTTAAATGGAGTCTGGTGGGTTTAGTGCTAGCGACCTCAGAGCTGTTTCTGGTTTAACAGAAAGGTCTCAAAGAGGTTTAAAAGGTATATCTCTAGACTTTATTTCCCAACCCATTTTCTGATGTAACCAAATTGTTAGGTGTGATCAGGTTCATTTTCTTTTGACTAGGGCAACTGATGATGGCCAGATGATGTCAGCACGCCCAAAATCAAATGCTTTAAAGAGAACAGAGATAAAGAGATTATGCCCTCAACCATTGGAATAATTGCCCACTGAATATACAGTACGTAAAATGAATAGGAAAGTCGTTCAAGTACCATTTGAAAATGCACTCTCACTTTTTTGTGAGTAGGGAATGGACATATTTACTGTATGAATGTAATGATGAATGTTATACATATAATAAATAAATGTTATATATAATTTCTGATGATGTTTATAATGATGTCTACAATGTTTTACTGATTTTAGATCATCACTGTTAAGTGATTTTTTCCTCTTCTTTTGTTGGACCCCAGGAAGATTAGCTCATCCCACTTTGGTGACAGCTAATGGGGATCCTTTTAACAATCTCTGAAGGGATCCTTTTCATAATGTCAGACACTTAAAATATTAATCTGAGCCTGTCAGTGGCAAAACGAGCCCTTTTGTAAAAGGTAAATACAAGCTGGACAATTGCTCTACTAACCTTTGTAGCTTGACTCGCCGCTGCAGCGATCACGCTTAATGCTGGACTTACTAATGCTTAATTCTTGTTCCCATCAGTCACTTAGACACAAAAACATAGGAAAACAGGGTCCAGGTAGAAAAAAACGGTAGGTACCCTTTAACCGTTAGCTAGGCATAGCAGTATGTTTACCTGCACATCATAATCTTTCAGCATATTGTAATTCAAGCAGTGAGAGAAAACTAGACTTCTGTATCTCTACTCTAATCATCATGGGAGGCTTTGGCCAATCATAAGGTTATTTCAGAGAGAGAGAGAGAGAGAGAGAGAGAGAGAGAGAGAGAGAGAGAGAGAGAGAGAGAGAGAGAGAGAGAGAGAGAGAGAGAGAGAGAGAGAGAGAGAGAGAGAGAGAGAGAGAGAGAGAGAGAGAGAGAGAGAGAGAGAGAGAGAGAGAGAGAGAGAGAGAGAGAGAGAGAGAGAGAGAGAGAGAGAGAGAGAGAGAGAAGTTTATGGAAAGTTCTGTTTACTGTTGCCAAAGGCTCAGGGCTGCAGCTAATTCAAGGCTAAACTATTAGATAAGAGACGTCATTGTCATCCGTCTTTATACAGTGCATATAGGAACAAAAATGTGTAAAAAGAGTAGTCCCGTCGAGGGAGCATGAATACAGTTTGAAGAGCTGCTTTGGTTAGCCTTTAGCTTAGCACAAACACCAGCTTGATTGCCGTGTTTATGTTTCCTATCACCCCGCCTCTAGTGTCACCTTGTTTGGATGGCAGCAGCCTGCTATGGGGACCAATCCTTAATGGATTGTATTAGCATCAGTGTCTGTGGTAATCAGTAAGCTATATAACTGGTCACAAAAATGTCCACGTTAATAAATGAACTAATTCAAGCCTCGGGCACATAATGACTTTTAGGTAGGTACCATTTTTCTAAAACTCCCCTAACGTAAACAATATTTGAGTGTGACTTTTTAAAATGACTAAAAACACACAATATCCAACAACAAATGACCAACTTGATTGCCAATCTGGAAGGGAAATTCATTCCACTTGCATCCAAGAGGGTGATTATTAGGAAAGCAACAAACAAACAAAACCACAGACATGTACTCAAATGAACCTAAAAGTCGCAGTCAGAGAGCCTGTCTTGTAATTGTCAAGTAAGACAAAAGTCTGTAAAATCTGAGGTTACTTGAACATGTTTTCTTTTTTCATTTATTAGACTGGTCCATTGATTGATCTGCAACTAAGGCAGGATGGATGGTCTGATATTGCTAGGCTTTGGCTGAAGAACTGTACTTAGTACTAAATCACCTGTGTTTCCTCACGTTTACTCTCTATTAGTCATCAGATGTCTGAATGTGACCTGGCAACAAACCGGTTTTGTGAGAGAACCAGCCAACAGCTCTGAATGGATATGGACAGACAGTTATTGGGAAATCTGGAAAAGAATGTGACAACTCGGGTGCGGTCAGGGTAAATCCTTTAATGCTGGCAAAATACTTTGTCACAACCAGCTGCACACCCAAACAAACACATAACACACACACACCTTGACTGAATTGCAGGAAACCGCTTGCACAATACAACATCAGATTCTCAGAGACAAAGAGAGAAACTGTCCTCTTCTCAATCTCTCTCTCTGTCCCTTTCCTATCTTAGTCTGTCTGTGTGACACTAACTTCCTGTTTCACAATTCATTTTCAATTCAAATTAGTTGCCAGTGGCCCCAGAACACATAAATAAGAAACACTGTCTACCCCTCCTTTATTCAGTGTGACAGACACACACACACACACACACACACACACACACACACACCTCAAAGCTAAGTGTAGAAAATGCTGACAGCCAGAAACTTGTTCTTCTTCATTCCTCAGCACACAGTACACACTTCCTAACTTTTAAATCATGCAACACACACACACACACACACACACACACGCCAACACACACACGGCTTTTACACAAAATAAATGTAATGTAGTATGACAAACACACTGTGTGTCTCTGCATCTCGTCCCACCTGTGCCATTGTAGCAGCCGCAGCAGCAACAGCGGGCAAGGATCCATCCACAGCAACGCCAGCCTCGCTTCATCCTCCCTCACACACACATCCTACACTCACACACGTCTCTCTCTTACAGACACACTTCTCATTCGCTGTCTGACTCCACCACCAAATAGTCGACCAACTTGTTAACCAGACGGATTGACTGGAACAGTGTGGGTACACCACAAGCTTCAAGTCCACACTGCTGACATTCACCACAGAGCAGGCGAGAGAGAGAGAGAGAGAGAGAGAGAGAGAGAGAGAGAGAGAGAGAGAGAGAGAGAGAGAGAGAGAGAGAGAGAGAGAGAGAGAGAGAGAGAGAGAGAGAGAGAGAGAGAGAGAGAGAGAGAGGTAGGTGGAGGAGGAGCCTATACACACATATCCCTGTCTTTCTCAGACATAGTAGTGGAGTTTCACTCCCTCCCACACTTCATCGCTCTGGAACAGAAGTCAGAGTTAATTATTGTGAAGGGCTACTTTCCCCATTGTGGAGAGCAGGGACTCAGGTTCCAGGTTGTGTGGTTTTGTGTGAGTGTGTGTGTGTGTGTGTGTGTGTGTGTGTGTCAAGGAAAAAGGGAACAGAGAGAACGTGAGTCTCAGGCCTCGTCCTTGTTCCTTGCACAATGGCGGACGTGTCCAAAACAGTGTTGATTCTAACCGCTTAAAGGACTTCATTTTATTTTTTTTTTTACATGTTTACACATCCATGTCACTTGTCTACTATATTAAGACTGTGCTGTGCTATGGAATGATCGATGCACCACTGCAGCTAGCCCTCCGGTAATAGCTTTTATTTTTCAGGCTTCTCATTGGCCAACATGGTTTTGAGGTTGGGTTATATTGGCACCTGTTGGTTTGGCTCTTGACATCGCTTTCATTTATTAATGTATTGTGTGCATGTGGAATTAACCTTAAGCCTCATCCTAAACAACACAGGTCCCTGTCATCCACTGTCAATGTGCTGTAATGGCTCCATTCAAATATGGCAGATGTAGATAGAGTTGCAATGCTCATAAAACATTTGATACTGCTGCCCAACAGCACTGATATGGTCAAGAAATAAATCCCCCCCGGAATTATTATTTTAAAACCCTTCAAGGCAGCTTTAATCATTATTTTCATTTTAACAATGACTACTTGAATGTGAAAGGAGTTGCTCGAAACTTTGTTTTGGTTCACCATCACCGCATCATTTTTGGTCGCAGCTGTTTTCAGGGGGAAAAAACCTCATAAATGTCTCATATGCCTGGCCAGCACCAGAGAGCAGACATGCCAAGCTACTAGATGGGGAACACAGTGGAGAACCCAGCAGCTAATCAACCAGATACTTCCTTCAGGAAATATTGGGACTCACTTTTTCTCCACCCGGATTTATCTTGCGGACCTGGAGATCAAACTAGCGAGCCTCTGGTCACAAGCTAGCTTCTCTATCCCACCACTCCACGCATTCTTGCTTCTCACTAGTCCAATGAACTCAGATGCACTAATGCATTTTCCTTCAATCTCACTTGCTATAGAGAATCCTGCCTATTAGCCTGCAGTACCGCAGCCCTCTAGTATAGTTATCACTCATTTAATGCCTATTTGTTGATTGATGATGATTTCTGATGATTATGGGTTTGCCCCCCGAGGGTTTGTTATTGCTCTTCTGCCCTGCACCATGAAGGGAAGAAAACAAAAGAAAACATGTTTGTAGATGGACCAACATGAGATGAATCTCATCTACAACTTTTAAATGGTTCACTATTACTTATATGTTGCAGTTTATTAAGGTTTTTAAATCATCTTCTGTCTCTCTTTCTGTATTTAACATTGTGGTGCTGTGCCGTTTACATTATTGTGACGGCATCATGATGCAGCAGCAGGTTAGACCACCTACCCCCACCCACCCCCACACACATACAGTGCTTCAAGTCGCTCAGTTTCCCTGCAGTGTCCCATTTTACACACAGTGTAGCCGATGTTCAACACCAAGAAATAATACTATACTGCTGCAGCTCTGACTACACACTACTACAGCAGCTGGTAATAATTACAGTCTTAAACAGTGCTAGTTAATAACAGAGAGTCAACTACAATCTCATAACAAGAGGCAAACTTGGTTGACATAAGAGAACCAAGACAACTTACAGTATCACACTTAGTCATGGCTAATAACCATCAAGACTATTACAATGATGAAAGTCCTGATAGAGGAGGTACAGCTTTGACTTTCAGTCAGTTTTGTTGACGTCATGGTTTGGTTCGGTTAACATTAGAGCTTCAGTGTCTTCACAGTCTTTCAGAGAGGACAAGGAGACCTACTTTACAGAGTCAGTCACAAGACCCAGGAGAGAGAGAGAGAGAGAGAGAGAGAGAGAGAGACACACACACACACACACACACACACAGCTGTAGATGAAAGAACTCAGAAGTTCTTATCCAGTTCACTTACAGTAATTAGGAATGGCTCCTGTGGTTTAATCAACAGTTTAATTCCTTCACATACTGTATAGTGTGTTAAATACCCATGAGCCTCCAGTCACTTCACTGTTGAGTAAGCAGACACAAGACCTGCCTAATTCTGCATTTACACTACCAAACAAAAATATGAGGAATTTGTATGTGATGGTGTGGGGGGGGGTGCAGCACTGGAATCAAGTGAAACTAAGGAGACTGACAATGCAATGGGTCTTTGTGGGACATATTAGCTCAATGTAATTACAGGTCTGCATGCCTTGCTACTGATGACCAGCTAAATGTATGGAGCACAGCAAAATATTGTAAAATACTGTTGCCCTGAATTAAAGTAGGTGTAAAGCCAGCCTCTGTGAAAATAAAGTCCCCTATTTGTAAGAACATTTGCAGATATTAATGATATGGCATCATTTAACAAATGGGCTGCATTTGAGTGTATGAGCTTGTAGCAACATACATCCTTCAAGGGGCTGGATGTAGCTGCCTGCTAGAGTCCTTAATGCAACAAAGAACTGTGAAGATGAAAGTAGTGCAGTTTTTTTCTTCTCTGGTGTGCCCTGGAAGTTTTAGTTGTCCTATATGTCTGCATCTGAAGCCTGTTGGTTGTCCTTGGTCCTGGTTTTACACCAGCAACTCTGCAGCTCCCCCTCCATGTTCAAAACAGAAAGAACAGAACATCTATTTTTGACCTATTCTCTCAACTGTTTCACTTGATGTGTTATAATACTCGCTTGTAACAGTACTACAACTTTATTGTGAAAACAAATTAATTTAGGTTAGGGGAAATTGTGGTTGTGAAGATTACCTGAAGTTACGTTTCGGTCATGGTTATGTTTAATTAAAAAGGACAAAATAAGGGCTGCTTCAGTCCCCAACTGATTCCTATGATGTCATAAATACATCTAATAACTATGAAAAAGCCATGACGCTAGCCTGAACTACAACAAACATGTGAGTCTCTTTGGGTGAAAGCTGTAATTGGGCTGAAAAATGAGTCTTTGTAAATGTTCTGTATTAGGTCAGACCCCATATATACTGTATATACTGTATAAATGACTGTGTTGAGGGACGGACTGGGGCTAAAAAACAGCCCTGGACTTTCTCTCCAATAGGCCCATCATCCGGCCATTTGCCCTTAGCCATGCGCAACAGACACCAGCCAGGATGTCCTGATACTATGTCACTGTATCAGACACGGTATTCACAGCAAGTAGCATCTCAAAACCAATGATGAGAACTGGGGTTGTGTTTATTAATGAAGCCTCAGCCGTCAAATAAAAACAAAAATGTACAATGCCATTACATCTGCATTATTAATAAAATACAAATAAAATGTTACTGTCTATAGGAACCCCAAATTACACAATCTTGTAATTATAAAACAGTACGGAGCATTACTAACAACATTTTCAGAGATATAGTAGTAGTATTACTTGCTGTACCTGAAAATGGGGATTAGATAATGTAGGCCTATTCCAACACTACACTGAGTGTTAGTTAGCCTACGACTGTCATCTCTTGTGCTGAAACTATCTTCAACCGGAACAAACAAATGAGTTTAATAGGTTATTAGGTATTATTAATTACATGTGTTGCACTGAATAACTTAATATAATTTTTCAATGTCATATTACACTTGTGATTACAACTCGTCATATACAACAAAGTGAAATTGCATTCAACCCGCGATTTACTTCCAACTCATTTAATGTTTCAACAGAAATGATTAAACACGTTAAGTTTGACAGGACTAAATGGCCCGATCATTTTCATAATCATGATTCACACCGGTGTTGATAGCTGACTATGCAATTTGCTAAGATAGGGATAAAGGCAGCCTATTTATCTAATTAGTGTCCTGCTCCTGGCAATTACCAGTACCTCTGGTAAGTGGGGTAAATAACGCCGCTGTCTGTACGCTTCTTAAAAATATAAGTGATCGTATCAGCGCCCCCTGCTGTTGGCTGTTAATATCGCTTCATTAGACTTTTATGTGCCGACGGCTGTCGGTTGGACAGTCTGTCCCTGACTGTGTCGCCCTTCAGGGAGCCTCAGATAAATAAATTACATAAATCAAGTACTTTATTCATTTATCATAACTTTAGTAAAAGTACCATAAAAAGGAAACTGGCCCTTTCAGACGTTAAAGCTATATTTATTTATATATACAGTTAACCGTGCAATAGGCCATGCACACGGACCGCTATCTTACCCTCCATCTTTTCAGTACAATCTTTATTTTCAACTGTTGTCCCTTGGCGTGTGTGTCTTGAACGTGTGTGTATGTGCCTGTGTGTGTGTGTGTGTGTGTGTTTACTTCCATGTGTAGCAGTAGCAGCAGCAGTTGTCTGATTTGCATCTCTCTACAGAAACACAAAACATCCTTTTCATCTGCCAGAGCATAAAACACACCGTGGCAGCGGCAGGCAAATCAGCTGATCTCGCACTGTGTGTGTGTGTGTGTGTGTGTGTGTGTGTGTGTGTGTGTGTGTGTGTGTGTGTGTGTGTGTGTGCGCGCATCCGCGCGGCCATGAGTGCAACTACAGTAAAGAGTAATCTTCAACACAAACCTCCTCCATGTTGTTTCTAAGCCCTGGCCAGACAAAAACTGTTAACTGGGTTGCAGTAAGGCTATTTATATAAGGGACACAAACACACGTGTGCGTGCGTGTGTGTGTGTGTGTGTGTGTGTGTGTGTGTGTGTGTGTGTGTGTGTGTGTGTGTGTGTGTGTGCGTAAGTGGGAGGAAGTTTATGGCTGATGTATTTACAAAGTCCTGATAAGATAGGAGGAACTGACGTTTGTTTGTTTGTTTGTTTGTTTGTTTGTGTGTTTGTGTGTGTGTGTGTGTGTGTGTGTGTGTGTGTGTGTGTGTGTGTGTGTGCGCGAGCCGAGAGGCTCACATTTGAGCATTTAAAAATCTACTTGAAAGTAATGCAGTACTTACTTTCTGAAGTAACTTCTTACTTTTAACTTTTATAACCTATTTGAAGCAGTAACTAGTAACAAATCACTTTTTAAAAGTAACTTGCCCAACACTGTAAATGACTAATCATTTTTGAAGCTTCCACTCCAATCTGTGTGTGTGTGTGTGTGTGTGTTTTCTAGTTCTGTGTACAGCGGTAACCATGATCACCCTGAATGATGTCTTTGTGGAATGTATTGACTTGCTGGCATTTTACTCCAAAATGTTAAAGTCTGGTTTAAATCAGACTCACAATCACATCATACAAAGGCACACATAAATAACACTAACAGTTAGGTGTTGCTTAAGCCTTTCAAGGCGCCAGAAACAACAAAGCCATAACACTATAACAGTTTTCAGAAACTGATGGTTAAAATTATAGCCAGATTTCCCCGATGGTGCAATGGATTAAACTTCCTCTCCAAATGCTCAGACACCTATTAAAGCCATCAGATGTATTGAAAGATCATCTACTTATATTTCATCCTGATCATTTAACAACATGTATTTGCTGGGTAAATAGAGCAGGTTGCATCTATATTGTAATGTCCACATCTCACCAATAGAGAGCGATATAGATCAGATTAGTTTAAGTGCTCTGACTGCAGGAAATCATTATCAAAGAGAAACCCACAATGAAATTTAAAAAAATAATAATAAACCGAAGGCATTATTTTATTTAGTGGTTGCATTCACATTTTTGCATTTTCACAATCTGAACTCCAGAGACTTCATAATGACTTAAATCTATTCAAACAAACCACCAAAGTAAAGCCAATGGCAAAACAGCCAAATAAATCAAACCAGTTTTACCCATGACATCGATGTTGACATCGCGGCGCAGAGTTGACTATTGACTATCACTGTGTGCGCTTTTAATGTGGATACAGTGATTAAGTAAGGCAAATAATAAAGCAGCTAGTGAGTCTGGAAAGTTCTGAAAACAACATCACTTTACTGTAATGCAGCCTTTAAAACTAGGCAAAGACAACACTTGCATTACATCACGATATCCAGAATGTAGGACGATATCTAGCCTCATGTATAAAAAATTGAATATATCGATATTGGTATAATAATATATTGCCCAGCCCTACACCAAAGCAAATAAAAACAGTGTTGCAAATCAAGTCCTAAACACAGACAAAAGCCACAGGTCAGAGTTCATCTGGACTTTAGGTTTGTTCTTCCTACCTTTCCCTGAGCCGAAGAAGCAGTCCATCTCCACGCTGGAGCGCGAGTGGGACACGCAGAGTGTGGAGCTGGGAACCAGTCCCTCCTGGGGCGGGCTGCGTTCGGTGGTCCGGACCAGACACCAACCGGGCCGCTCGCTCGGCCGCTCCAGCAGCTCTACCGTCTGGCCTGGAGGGAAGAGAGTAGTTGTTTTACATCTCAGTCGTCTCATTTTACAAGTGTTAGGACCATTGACTGTAAACATTAATGGACAGAGCATCTGGTTCGGCGAAGTGCTGCAAATGCGTTAGTCCCTTAAACCTGTTTTCTTACTGAACTCCAGCAGGGGGCGACACATGTTGCAAAAAAAGGTCGGTTTCTGTAGAAGTCTACGAGAAAGTGACCTACTTCTCACTTGATTTATTATCACTCAGTAAACATTTTTATACTTTTGAGTTTATGGTCTCAATCGCTAGTTTTTAGTCTCGTTGATTTAAATTCTCTAAATCTGAGGCCATGGTTCTCAGCAGGAAACCGATGGAGTGCTTTCTTCAGGTAGGGAGTGAGTCCTTACCCCAAGTGAAGGAGTTTAAGTACCTTGGGGTCTTGTTCACGAGTGAGGGGACCATGGAGCGTGAGATTGGTCGGAGAATCGGAGCAGCTGGTGCGGTATTACATTCTGTGTATCGCACCGTTGTGACGAAAAGAGAGCTGAGCCAGAAGGCAAAGCTCTCGATCTACCGGGCAATTTTCGTTCCTACCCTCACCTATGGTCATAAAGGCTGGGTCATGACCGAAAGAACGAGATCCAGGGTACAAGCGGCCGAAATGGGTTTCAACAGGAGGGGGGCTGGCGTCTCCCTTAGAGATAGGGTGAGAAGCTCAGTCATCCGAGAGGAGCTCGGAGTAGAGCCGCTGCTCCTTCGCGTCGAAAGGAGCCAGTTGAGGTGGTTCGGGCATCTGGTAAGGATGCCTCCTGGGGGGCTCCCTAGGGAGGTGTTCCAGGCATGTCCAGCTGGGAGGAGGCCTCGGGGAAGACCCAGGACTAGGTGGAGAGATTATATCTCCAACCTGGCCTGGGAACGCCTCGGGATCCCCCAGTCGGAGCTGGTTGATGTGGCTCGGGAAAGGGAAGTTTGGGGTCCCCTACTGGAGCTGCTGCCCCCGCGACCCGACTTCGGATAAGCGGATGAAGATGGATGGATGATTTAAATTCAAAGCAGGGGGTGTTTCATGGCGTGACTATGATGTGATTGCCAGTGAAAGTGTGTAACTGTCTAGTATTAAGTAATTTCTGTTGTCTTTCCAAACAATGCCGGATGAATATTTAGCCGGTGTGTAATCTGGCTATTCTTGGTTGCTCTGACAGTACGGAGGCCCGTCCTCCCCATCAGAAGGCAAGTATTAGAACAGCCCAAAAAAATATTATTGAATTATAAAGTCTCCACTGTCTCCATGTTTCAGGAGGTGGCTCAATGAAATGCTTCCTACAGATAAGATGGAACAGATTCCTTTTAACAAAAGCAATTCACAAAAATACTTTTTGAAGGATTGAAAACACTTTCTTAAAATTGACTCAATTGGGCCTCTTGGACAATTCACAAATCTGGTTTTAAACCCTCAACCTACTTGTAACTGCTTTACATAATTATATTATCTTTTGCATCCCTATTATCCAAATGTATTCATCAAATAATTGTTCCAATTCCGAATGTTTTATTCTATATTTCTTATGATTGCACTCTGCGTTCTTTTTCAATGACATTGTAAATGAAGGCTGCTTCTCAATGATCTCCCAAGGATAAATAAAGGTTGAATGAACGGCAACCACTTTGTGATATTGCTTGATGAGACCTAAATGTCTGATTTGTGCTATACGCCCTCAATCTGAGCATGCTTGCACTCTGATACTCTCTCCATCTACACGTCTGGTTTTCTGTTTTCTCATATTTTTTGTGTTTTTGCTTCTTTATTTATTGCCAACTTGTCTAGTTTACTGTGTGACTGTTATGAAAACAATTTAAAAATAAAGTATTAAAGCAAATGCATAAACCCAAACTAACCTGAGCCACTCCATTTAAAGTTAGCAGGCTTAAATCTAATCCAAACTACCTGCAGTATTTGGGTTTAACTACGAAAGACACACCGGTGTGTCCAAACACTCCTACTCTACTCCAAAAGCAATACAACTAAATTCCATTTCAGTCATTTATTTACTATTTCAAATCATATATAACCTAAGACTTTGGCAAACTAATTTTGAGCACCGAAGCAATTCGTACAACACATCTTTAAGTTTGTTTTCAAAAAGAGATTTGAGGAATTTCAATAAGCGGACGTCAACATTTCAGATTTAGCGCCAAATGATCTCTTTATACATTGCTCTAGAAAAAATGTGGGCGCCACTGTATGGAAAGCTGATTTTTGACATTGTGATATAAAACACATGAGGAACAGCAAATACCTAAAAAAGGAACATTTAGTGCCCCCCCTTCCTCACCTAGCTGTACTGTCCCAAAAGCCCCAAAAAAATAATCTTGAAAAAAAGGTTTCACATTTAAGACCTCAGAGGGTCAACTCAAGGAGCACAGTCAACAGGCAGACCTAGACAGGACAGAGAGCTTCTCTCACCAGTGCTGACCGACATCTCCGTGCTGCATCCTGCTGTGAAGTCCTGAAGGACGACTGTCAACTCACAACCACCAGAGAGCTGCAAATGGAGAGAGAGAGAGAGAGACATTTGATTATTATTATTGTCATATATACAAATTATCCAAAAAACAGGGGAGGAGGGGCGCAATATTAGATAAAGGCAAAACATGTGTCAAACCATTCTGAATGAAGTATTGTGGTGACGCCTACAAATCGTATTCTACAGACTAAAGTATTAATCTTTGTTAGGTACAAATCCTCACAAAAATCATTTTAATTTTGTTTAAATGTTATTCAATTAAAATAAGAATAATGATACAACAATGATAATTTCCTCCAATGTTGTGAATCATATCATAAGCCCATCTCTCCCCAGCACAAACCTTCCTAGGAGTCCTGCAGAAAGCTCAGGTATTTACCATTTTCTAGTATAGACATCCAATCAGGGAACCCGGATCAAACATATGACATCCGGCACCACCCTCACCATCTCACAAGCCCACTCCTGGATTGACGGCACCCCTTCATTCCTCCATCCTCTTAAAACACTCTGTCTCGCTATAATTAAACTAGTCTGGACCCGGGTTCTTATGCAGTTTAGGATTGACCCATCTCCCAGAACAAATAATCTCGGGCTGATTGGGACCTTAGTCCCTGCAATCTGACAAAGGTTATCATGTAGACTTTGGTTTTAAAAAGGGTTAGGAACTAACAAAACTGACAAACTTGACAATCGAGGCAGCGGCAGAGCAGCAACTCCAGTGTTCTGCGAGGTAATATTACTGTATTAAATGAAGCATAAACAAACTGTTTTTTTAGGTGACTAAAATATATTTATGTGCTTCCACCATCCACTGCAATACATTGCTTAGCTTCTGTGTCGGTAGCCCTGTCTGCTTCTCCACACCCCCAACTACTGTAGATAACACACCGACTATGGCAGACTGATCTCATGAAATGGCATATGTATGACACGCCAATTCGTATGCCATTGTTGGCGTGTTAAGAATCAAAAATGTGGGACCACTTTTCATTTTTTATTTGCGTTTTTATGAATGTGTCCGTTGGTGATTCTTGACAAAAATTACATTACCTTGAAGCCTGAAATGTGTCAAAAGGTTGAAAAGTTCAAGGGTGCCGAATACTTTCGCAAGGTATGTATGACACGCCAATTTGTATGTCCTTGTTGGCGTGTTATCAAGTTTTTTGTGTTTATGAATGAAACCTTGGGCGTGTGAATTTAATCTGCGTAGAATGAGAGGCTGTCCGGGTAAAACACAGGAGACCGGGGATCATATCGGTTTGTGTTTTTACTAAAGCCAACCCCGTTCTTTTCCTAAACCCAACCTGCGTATGTTTGTATGTTTATGCGAAGTCATGATGTCATGTTGACAAAATCCAAACTATGCCCGCTGTATACAGCCATTCAGCTGTCAAACATCTTAATGTATGGCAATTGACTTAACTTTGAATGTGCACTTCAAGCTTGTCACTGTGAAAGGATTCGCAAAGACATTTAAATCAGACGTTCACATGGATTAATTGGATTATTGATCGCACTGAGCTAGATGACTTCAGAGAAATCATCTCAAGCTGCAGTTGTAAATACTATCAGCTGGAACATTTTTGAAGTTAACAATTGACAGAAGGTGAAACAAAACGTAATATGCAACCTACAGTTTTAGTCACAAAGTGTTGATGGTCCATGCTGTGGACTGGACTGTCCTAATGGCTTATCAGACCTGTTATATAAGGAGTCAATTGACACACACCCTTGATAGTGATATGGTTGACGTCATACGGCTGAGGCGCGTTGACCTTTTCTCCCATTAAAATTGAAACAGCAGCACAAAGATGTATAAGTCACCATTGGGACAGATGATTAAAGGTAAAAGCACAAATTCAGCTGATTGAAATAAAAGTTAGAGCTGGGCCATTTGGAGAAAACAGCACAATATTTTTGACACAATATTTCAATGTCTATATGGCGACGATATTGCATGGCAACAATTGATGCACTCATGAAATATCCTCTAAATTTGAGATAAATAATCAATAATGTGGATTTAATGACTATGTGGCTAAAGGCAAATAATAAAACAGCTAGTAAGTCAGGTAAGTTCTAAAATTACATCACTTCACAGCAGCCTTCAAAACAGGAAAAGACTAAAGATGCAATACTACAATAACTAAAACTTACATTTAATATCAATATATTGACCTCCCTATGAAAAGTTTCAGGACAGTAAAATGTGTGTTTAAAACAAACAAGTTCCCAGATAAAGCTTCCTGTACTGAACAGACCGGAGCCGCTGTGTACTGTAGACACACACTGAGCTGTGTACTGTACTGTTGAGTGTATTGACTAGCAAAGTCAGACATACATAACAGCGCATCACATGGATCTATTTGCTGTTGTGTCCTTTGACCTCTCGCTCACCTCAGACAGCTGTCCCGCCAGGTGGCCACACAACCAAACTTATGTTGTTTACAACAACTATCCCAATCTAAATAAATTACATCAAATAGATGTAGTCAGTCGCACTAGTTGCTTTGTGAATGAACTCAAATCCCAGATTTCTCTGACAGTGCAGCCAGGAGGAGGGATCCTCCACAGTTGCTCTTCCTTTTTTCGAGGTATCATAAGCTGTATAGATTGTAAAGCCCCCCTTGACTGGACAAAACACTATAAGCAAAAAGATAAATCTATGTGTACTGAAGACATTGAAGTGCCGCCAGGATGTAAATCAGTGGTTCTCAACCTCTTTGGGACCTGCACCCATTATCCAGGTGCCTTACCCCACTCCCCAAATAAGATGTAGGCTAACTGCCCTGAATAGTACTGATTAGGTCCTATTATTTTTATAATAATTAGTATTGTTGTTATTAGTCCTATTATTGTTGTTACTATTGTCATCAAAAATGATATCATTGAATGAAAAATGTCCGACAGCTATGTTCATAGACTTAAAGATAAATGATGTTAACGTTTAATATAAACTTTAAGGTTCGAGACGAGACCGATTCATAACGCTGCAGTACAGAGTTTATATAGGATGATACGCTGACGTCCCGTTCCCATGAAGGCAGCACGGCGCGGCACCACACAAAGCCTAAAGAAACACTAAAGAGAAGAAGAGTTAGGATGGCAGTGGCGTAAACTGGAAGGTTTTAATGCTGCAGACCACTGGTTTCTACAAGTTTAAAGTGTAAACTCAAATAGTTGTCAACGCTCCCCTTTCCACAGCATTGCTGTACCCCCCCCGTTGAAAAACACAGAGTTAAATCAAGCTATGCCCTCTCTTCCTACATCTACCTTGTCTGCACTACTCCCAAATGTCTTGGAAAATGTCATGGGGAGTGTGTGTGTGTGCCTGTGTGTGTGTGTGTGTGTGTGTAAGATCTCCTAGCAACAAGGACCCCTGCACTATTGCCCAGGCTAAAGATCTCCTAGCAACGAGGACCCCTGTTTCTATATAAAAAGGTGCAGGTGAGTTTATACCTGACAGATGGCCACGCACACACACACACACACACACAGCGACAAAAGGCCCTGCAGCCCCCACGCAGGTGTTTCCACTTATTCTGCCTGATCAGACCTCTGCGTAGGTTGAAGGTGGAGCTATACTGGGTATTGGGACGTCACCAAATTTCATGTACTAATAATCATTTTACTTGCTCTATTAAGTTGGGCTGGCATGCCGCAGGTTACGTAGTGGCATGGGTGTGGAAACCTCAAAGTAGTGCAGGCTGCAGACCACAGCTTGATTTAGACTTCTAAGTAAAATGTACGCTGTCGCTACGGCAAATTTAATTAAACGTTGCCACGATGCACATCGCTCGGCCATGGCTTGGTAGCGTTGCATTTCCCGCTTCTCATTTCCCGGTTCTCCTTCTTCATGAAAACGAAATCAAGGAGAGTGTTAACCTGCTATAGACCTCCCATCTATGACTCTAGTCTAGTAGAGTCGCTATACTCGCTCCGAAGCTAATCGCCGTCAGAAGCATTAAGTCGTGTCTTTTAACGTAAATAAAAAAGTGTGTTTAAGGGTGTGTCTTGTGCTCTACTGCCATCTGTTATTTGCTTTTTTTCCTGCAGCAGCGTGTGATGGTCACATGTTTGAGCAGAGGAAGACAAACACTCTTTTCCTCCTTCAACAGCAGAACGAATGAGGCCTGTTGAGATATGGAAACTTGCACAATTATGAGCAATTATCTAGTGAATAATTGCTGAATTGCTAGCAACGGATGGATCTGCTTAACCCTTGTTTTGTCTTCCCGTTGACCATGAAACTGTATTTGAGTCAAAATTTGTTTTCAATGTTTTCCAAAACTTTTCTATTTTTTCCCCCCAATGGTTTTGTCACTTTTATTGAATAAAGAAAGTAGTGAGCCGATGATTTATTTTACTTGTGAATAACGTGTGGAACAAAAGACAATTTGGTTGAAAGAAACCACCTTTTCTGATAAATATATATAAAGGAAAAAGATGACAATACATACTGGCCTGTTAAGTGATATTATCAAATATTTTGAAAACCTGCCCTTTTTCATAGTCAAATCACTTCTATCTCACGCACAAAGGCTCCTGAAATGTTTGCCAGGGAGTGAAAACTGCTGAAAACTGCTAACATAAACCAGAGTGACAGTGCATGCTTATGTGGAAAAGATATTTGATATTCGGGGACCACCAACCCTGTCTCCAAGGAATTACTCTCATATGCAACTGATTTGCAAAAAGTTCACATTCACTGGTAACATTTTGTTCCAGTGCAAGAAATAAGTGCCATATTGTTAAACCGCAGCGCCTGACTTCTACACTGAAGGACTGTCTTGTACTTTAATCAGATTTTACTTTTTCAATATTCAAAAGAAGACCAAACTCCTTTCCTTAACCCTTGTGTGGTCCTCCCGGGTTAAAAAAACAGACAAAATTATCTGTCTCTAGTTTTCACTAACACCACCTTACTACCACTAGTGATCAATTGTATTTGCAAAGAGTGTTGTATGTAATCCAATCCATTTTTTGTGGTAATTTGGTTAAAAAGAAACACATATCAAATATAGAGTTTTTTTTAATGGGGGCAAATTTGACCCAAGGACAATAGGAGGGTTAAACTTAAAAAAAAAAAAAAAAAAAAAAAGGTTTTGAGTTGCCCAAACACAATAATAAGACATGTTAATCATGCTTTACTTGCCAGAAGGGAATATTGTGGGGAAAACATGCTTTTCTGTTGAAGGTCCCAATAGCCAAATAACTACTTTCCTATGACTACATATAGAGATATTACAGAGAAAGACCTAGCATCATTTAAGATGTAGAACAATGTCACTTACCATCATTTTCATTTGAACAATGTCTGTGAACTGTAAAGATCAAGCATGGTTTGCTTGTCAAATATACTGGCTCATTTTTTTTTATTTTGCTACTTATCCATAAGAAATGACATATTCAGCAGATGTGTATTATTATAGGAACACGACTGGCTGGTTCAACTTTGTCCTTCACTATGAACACTTTATATCACGGCTACACTGTGGTACCCCCGGGGTTCTCCAAGTTAAATTTTTTAAGACTTTTTAAGACCTTTTCAATACCACCTAGGATGAAATTTAATGCCAACATTACGGCCATATAACGGAAAATCAGTATGGATTTTAAGCCAGAGAAAATAATTATTTACCAAATGACGTTAGCTGAATTTAATAAAACATTTTTGTTAAGTGCGTTTGTACAAAAACAACATTTGTTGCATTTAGAGCCCTTATGCTATTAAACTAAAAACTACTAAATAAAGTAAATTGAACTATTACTCATGCAAAGTATTTATGACGTTACGGCGTTTATTTAATCGTAAGAAAGGGCAAGAAAAAATATAGGCTTTTGTAAGTGAAATTCAATACTTTTAAAGGCTGTTTTATACTTCTGTATAAAAATCTACACCTTTGCAGCGTACAGTTACGTCACCTACACCGGACACTAGGAAAAATGTAACTACACGTCGCAGCAACGCACGTCGCTCGGCCGTGGCTTGGTAGCGTTACGTTTCCCCCTGCTCATTTCCTGGTTCTCCTTCATAAACAACAGGAAATCAAGGAGAGTGTTAAGTGCTCCTGCTACAGATCTCCCACCTCGGTCAGGAAGCACAGGGGAGACACTTCTCTCACTAGGACTCTAGAGTTGCTACTTGCTCCGAAGCCAATTGCCATCACTCTCTCACTTCGCCCTCGCTCTAGCACCCCATCTACAGTGTGGTGAACGCATTTTTGTAATACAAGCGATACCTCTGTAATACATAGTTATTTTTGTGTTTTGGGGAAGAGAAAATGTGATGATAACTATAGTCAAAGTGTGGATTCTGGACTGAATACAGCATCTTCCTGGAGTGAATGAAATTTTAAAAAAAATGCGCATGACTGGTAATACTTCCTCATAACACATCTCGATCTCTGCCCAGTGTAAAAAGCTACTCGGACGTCTTTCAATTTGTTAGATACACTATGCGTGCCAGTCAATGTGTCACTGTAGACCTGGAGCTATTGCTCAATGTTGTCGTCACTATCAACAAATACTACCAGCAGCACCACAGATCATGGAAATACAAGTAGTATTATGTTTACAGAGAAAGTACAGCCAGTGACTGTGTCTGTGCAGCAACATTGTAATGCACAAGCATGAGTTTACACATGGAGATGCTCATTATGTGACAGTGTTACATTGTGATTAGGTGTTGGATGCAGTGCAGGTTATGATGAGTTTAACAGTAAGAACTACAAATAAGGGGTGTTTGTTTGCATGAACAGCATCACAGAAAGCAGTCGAACCAGCCCAGCATCATACTGGCTGAAAATACAGTGGCAACAGTAAAGAATAAAGAGTAAAAAGGTTCCACTGTAACACATTACGCTACACACAACCAGTGTGACCAATAAGACTGCTGCTCCACAACACAGCAAAAAAAAAAACTGTACAGATAGTTTAGAAACCATTCAAAATTCATTAATTGAACAACAGCAACGCTGGTTCCTCTATAGCTGTGTATAGGCTTTAAAACATGGAGGTCCACTGCGCTGCTGTTACAATGTACTCTAATGGCAACCAAGAGTTATTAGAAACGCTATAAAAAATCTATTCAGACTTCTTAAACTCCTGTGGCATAGCCTACTTCTGATAATGTTCCTCTGTGTCTGCTAGATGACAGCCATAATTTATTCTATGAGACAGCGATAGCCTTGATACCTCTATGAGACAGCGATAGCCTCGATACCTCTATGAGACAGCGATAGCCTCGATACCTCTATGAGACAGCGATAGCCTCGATACCTCTATGAGACAGCGATAGCTCGATACTATGAGACAGATAGCCTCGATACTTCTATGAGACAGCGATAGCCTCGATACTCTATGAGACAGCTAGCTATGAGACAGCGATAGCCTCTATACCTCTATGAGACAGCGATAGCCTCGATACCTCTATGAGACAGGGATTGCCTCGATACTTCTATGAGACAGCGATAGCCTCGATACCTCTATGAGACAGGGATTGCCTCGATACTTCTATGAGACAGGGATTGCCTCTATACCTCTATGAGACAGCGATAGCCTCGATACTTCTATGAGACAGCGATAGCCTCGATACCTCTATGAGACAGCGATAGCCTCAATACCTCTATGAGACAGCGATAGCCTCTATGAGACAGCGATAGCCTCGATACTTCTATGAGACAGCGATAGCCTCGATACCTCTATGAGACAGCGATAGCCTCAATACCTCTATGAGACAGCGATAGCCTCGATACCTCTATGAGACAGCGATAGCCTCGATACCTCTATGAGACAGCGATAGCCTCGATACCTCTATGAGACAGCAATAGCCAATGTGATGGCTCTGTAACTATTTTGATGTTTTCAGTCTTCTGGAAGGCAAACATCTTTAATTGCAGAACTCTAACCAACATTATGGGCAAGCACAATGACAAAACCCCTTCAACTCTCAGAAATGTCAATGTTGGATAATGTTGGACAATTTCCTCTTCCGTTGCAGGTACACCATTGGGGTGCATGCAATCATGCATAAACTATAAACTAAAACTTCTGTAACACCAACTTTGTTTTGCAAATTTAATCTGCCCACAGTTGGATTTCTCCAGAGCATTTAATGCATTCTCAAAAAAAATAATGTGCAGGCTAAACAAAAACTAAGGGCATTTAGTCTAACAAAATTCTGAAACATCGGCTCATTTATATGTCCTCTTTTGAAATGCCATGGCTGCACATAAACACACAGATGCTATTGCAGCTCCAGCAAGTGTCTATCTCAGACTTTTTGTAAGGTTAATGCACAAACTTCATGTAAACCGTTTGTCAGTGGGCAGTGGTGTGGATGGACTCTTTTTCCCAGTGGGTATGCTCTGTAATCTGAATCAAACTCGCTTCAATTCAGGCATCTGGACACAAACATTTTATGTATCCCGTTTCTTTGTGGCAGCTAATGACCCGTTTCCTGTCTGTCTGTCTGGCACACACACACCCTGTTTAACCATTAACCTACCCAATCACACACACACATACACACACTCCTGCAGTCCATCTTTACAGCAAACTAAGTGAAAGTCAACAGCACGTATGATCTGGATTAGCATCTGAATCAGTGGCCAACACGCAAACCTCAAAACACGTTTTCCATCACAATGCTTAACAGTTGCAGGAGGTGGACTGCACATATATTTGCTATTTATTTATTTAACAATCTCAGTTACTTCATTGACAGTTGAATTTTTACAAACAAAGTAGCTTCTTCTTTATCACTCCAGCACCTTTTTAATGACAGATTTTATATTTTAATATTTCTACCAGGATCTAGCCAGAGCACAAAATGTTTGTGTTTTCCAACACTTTGGCTGAGTATATCAACACATTCTGGGTGGTTTATACCTTTTTTCCCCCACTATATTCTTGCATCAATTTTACAGCAAAATTCACAAAACTTATTCAACATGCTAATTCCTGACACACAAATAGAAGAGCTGCCTATTTGTCTTTACAACAGTATTGAATGAAAAGTCCTTCATGTGAAGTCTCATTTGAGCAGATAGTGGACCGTGTGTAGCCCAGCAGTTTGTACTCACTCTGCTGCTCTCTTTGAACAGTTTAAAGCTCATCCACTTTGGCATGTTGATCTTTCCTCTTCTGATCCCTCTCTCTCTGTCGCTCCCTCCGTCTGTGACAACTCCCTCGTTTGTGCCTTTGCCACACACACAAACACACCCTCACACTGTCTCTTCCCTCCCTCTCTCTCTCTCTCTCCTCTCTCTCTCTCTCTCTTTGAACAAACAGCTATAGCTTTGTATAGGTGTGTGTGTGTGTGTGTGAGAGCAAGAGAGAGAGACACACAGAAGTCATATGACCAGCAGATGGCTACTGTACGGTTTCAGTCTGAACCCGACACTGAATGCGTTTGATTCATGAGAACACACACAGTTTAAACAATTGCCAGCCAGTGGAACAGGGTTGCAGCTGTATCCGGGAACACTTTGAAAAGAACATAATTGTAGTATTGTAATATTTAAAAGTAGTTTATATTATTTTGTTGTGTTTACTTTCATCCAGCAAGATTTTGACCTCATGACAGTTGTGAATAACTTAAAAAGGTTTCAGAATCATGCAAAACCAATGCAGTAAATGTGTGAATAAAATGAAATATTAAAACATGTTGAACAAGAAGGGAAATGATTTGATATCATGCTAAATGCTGGTCTGGCTGTTACCAATTACGTCAGTTGACACAAAATGCAGGAAAAACACTTGAATCTGATGAAGGTGCACCTAGCGTTGAACAGTTATTCTTCCAATAAAATTATTGCCTATAGTCCGAGTGCACCAGTATACTTTGGACCAAATCTCTAAAGTCTGCTGTTTGCCATACTCTAAAAGCAACAGACATGTTTTATTTCTTGCCATGCAGATAGTTTAGTTTACATACATTTGAGATATGCATCTGTAAGAGTTGTGCTGCCAATTCAAATGAAATTAATGGAATTTCAATTTTTGTGCCAAGGATCCAAAAACTTTGTTATGTTCAAACAAGACTAAAGCGTCGACAGCCTTGCCAGCAGCTCTGTGGTGCTGTACTTGTGAATAGCAGTGCCTTTAATTTACATTTGTAACTCTGTTTTAATGTAAAATGTAAAGCACATTGAATTGCACTGTTGCTGAAATGTGCTACATAAAATGAAAATGCCTTGCCTTTGAGCTACATGCTAATTCCAGCATGCTAACATGTTCAGCTTAATCTTTATCAGGGTTCACCCTGAGGGTGACATGATTGTACTAAATTTCATGGCAGTCCACCCAAAAATTGGAGAGATATTTGACTCAAATGTTTACCTCATGGGGGCGCTAGAGGAACAGTCAGGGGATCCCCAAAGTCACCAGGATTCATCCTTTGGAGACACTTAATTTTATGCCACATGTAATGGCAATTCAGCCAAGAGTTACCGAGTTATTTTTGTCTGGACTAAAGTGGCAGACCAACAGACAAACATTATGTGCATGGCTAAATACCACCAAAAAATATATTTATATTTTTTAATCTCATTTGGGTCCACTGGGCTTTAAACTTGTGGGCAAAAATCATTACTCAGGATGACTCAGCCTGATAGACTCGAGCCAGGCGTCAATTCATTCAAGGCTCCTTTCCAAACAGTAATGCATTTTCAGTCCTACATGAGTACGTTTTATTGGTCCTGGCTCACAGAAAAACACAAGTTTATACTCCAACTAAAGGCGGAGAATAGAAAAAGTGTTTGTCCTCTGATCTACAGGGCTGTGGTAGAGCCATAAGGGCTGCCAAGCTGTCAACCGCTGGAACAATGCTTTAAATAACATTAAAACCAAAAGACTAAACCAAAGCTGGCTCATTGCACCAAGAAACGTCAGAGAAAAGACATTCCACATGACGTCACAGAACGGACACGTAACAAGATGTTACAGAACTGGCCGGGACCTCAGTATGTCAACAAAACATCACGGGGCGGACATATCATTTGGTAGGGGAAAAGGTCACAAACCATGGTCTCTAATGTCAAATTCACAAACTATGCATGTCTAACCATTTGCACTGACCTTTCGCTACTTCCACTTATGCTAGACAGAGCAAGAGACCACCTGACAGAAAAATACAGGTTGTTTTAATTGATGATGTATTTCTGGTGAGACATAAAACCATGACCGTAAGGATATGAAAGTTCTGACTTTCAGATTTAATTTGACCACATTGAAGTTTAAAAAAAAAAAAAAAAACTTTGTACAGTATATCAAGTTCTTTAATTCCACTGCCAATCACGATTATAAGATTAAGACAGCATATCAATCTCTTTCAAATCTAATGTACTGGAGTACAGAGCTCAAATATTTTTCATTTTTTAAAGTGCACTGTCCAAATACATGAGGGTAATGATTGCCACAGGATGCAAAATAAAAAAAATAATAAAAAGTAAAACTTTCCTACCCATGTCAACCTGCCTCTCAAACAGCAACAGAGATGACACTAACAAGAGATAACGCTGCTGTATGTCTGCACTGGTCGATATAAACATGGTAACAAGATTGTATTTTTCTGTCAGCCGAAGGAGAATGTGGCTGTGTCTCAAACCGCCTACATGCGCGCTTCAAACACTTAGTTTTAAGTATATAGTAGGTCCAATCCTTAAGTCCGGACTCCCAGGCTCACAGACTTTGGTGTGCATTCTCGTGAAATGGGAACAGGCTTAGGGTTCTCCCAATGGCGAATTTCAAAGGGTGTGAGAGTTTGAGTACACCTCTTTGTTATTAAACATCACCAAGGTAACACGTGATCTCGTGAAGTGCTGTCCCAATCCCATTTATACCTATCTGAGCCCATGTGGCCCCACACACTCACTCACTCAACACCTGAGATCAATTAAGTCTGGGAGTCTTTAGGCCTGAGTCCTCAGGGCTCCCCTTGGGATTGGGCCAGTGTAGATAATGCAAAAAGTCAGAGCACTGAAAGTACCCGGATGACCCCCTAAAAACGGTCAAGGTCAGTGTGGTATGATGCACACTATGCGCACTAAACCTGAGGCATCTTGACTACAAAGCAGAAAGGGGACGGACCAGGGATGTCGACCGGCAGCTGATTGGACGAACGCGCCATGTGGTTCTGGCTTCTTGCTGATTTTCACAACCAAGCTTAATGGCGGCTGATTTGGAATACAATCTCGAATTTTACAAAAGTAGTTCACCGAAACGTGTTTCTGAAAACATTTAAAGTGAGAAATAGGCCATATAGCTGCTGAATCTGTGCTTTTTATTTTTTAAATCAACAAAAGGTCAGTTTAATAGATTTTTATCAGATTTTGAGAGATGGTGAGTCGAGCCGACCGCTCGTCATTTCCGGTAAGTGTTTTAACATAAGTGTACTATAAGTGGGCACTATATGGCAGTAAGTGGTCAGTGCACATTAGCAGTGTGCGGGCGGAAGTATGTGGGACGAGACACAGCCAGACAGAGGAGGAGAGAACAGGGGGAAAAAAAAAAAAAAAACTGCAGATGAAGAGGAAAATAGAGAGAGAAAAAAAATATACAGGCAGTCGTCATAAAACTCCTCCAAAAACCACCAGAAACAGTAGCTAGCTTCACACACACACACACACACACACACACACACACACACACCTCTAGACCCAGAGGGCAGTGGAACATCTGACTATACCCATGTTGTGCTCTATATAAAAAAGGGAGAGAGCAGGGGAGAAAGAGAGACAGAAAAAGTGAGACAGAGAGATATATTTAAAAATTGAGAAAGAGGTGATTGCACAAGGAGCAACTAATTGTGGGTGTGTGTGCATCTCGAAAGGAGAAGGAGAGAAAGAGTCTGACAGACAAGATTCCAGGGTGAGGCGAGACAAGGAAAGGTACAGAGATGTTAATGGGAAAAGGGGGTAGTAAGGAGAACATAATGAACCAGAACATGTATAGGCTTTTGGCATCTTGGGCCAGCAATCAAATTTTCCATCAAACAGCGCATTTATAACATTTAACGTAAGACGTTTTATCATTCCTTTCAAAGCCACCAGACTCTTTTTATCAAAAACATTCATTTTACCTCACAGAACACGGGATATGCAGCTCTACCGCTGCCTCGATTGGAGAGTTTGTTTGTGGTAGCCCAGCTAATTCTGTGCTCTGCAAGGTAAAATGACTGTTTTTATCAAAAGGAGCGTGGTAGCTTTGGAGAGCATGGATGTATGCAGTAGTGGAAGAAGTATGCAGATTACAGCTCTACACTACAGCTCGCATGGCTGTAGTTCCAATGAGACACCGCATTATAAAAATACTCTGTTACTGTGTAAGCAAAAGTACTGCATTGAAAATGTTACTAAAGTAAAAGTTTGTATGTATCATCAGGAAAAATGAACTTACAGTACTAAAAGTAATCAACGCTCAAAGTGTTAAATTGGCTAATCATTTCAGCTTTACTTAAGCCATTATATTGTTGGGTAGTTTAATTTGTAATAAAACATAATTTATAAACTGCATGTGTTTTGTTTGCCGAAATCCTAAATCTGTAAAGTAACTAGTAACTAAAGCTGTCAGATTAATGTAGTGGGAGTAACAATACAAGTACAATATTTCTCTCTGACAAGTAGTAGAAGTAAAAAGTAGTTTGAAAAGTATTTCAAATTTTTACTTAAGTACAGTAGTTGAGTAAATGTACTTCGATCCCCATGGTAAAGCGGTGAAAATATTCTAAATATACAGTAGCATGCACTTAAACAGGCATGGATTGTTTTTAGGTGGCTAAAATACCGGTCAGTCTATCTGATGCCGCCATCCACAGTAGTACATAGCTTAGCTACCGTGTCAGTACTCGCGTCTGCTTCTCCAAACTGGGGGCGGGCTGACCTCCGTCTACTGTAGCTACACACTAACTACGGAGATGTAGCTCGTACAACCCTTCAAATTAAAATATCTCAACTATCACTTAACACGTGCCTCAGCGTAACTCAAACATGCCGGATCTGATAATTGGTTCAATAAACACCATGTCTTGAATTAACTTCAAAATACACAAGGAATTGGTATACTTTATTACACTTCATCTCCGGAGAGCCTGCAGAGCCCTTCACGTACAAGAGTAACGACACGCTTCCACTCCCTTCTGGGAAAAAGTGGAGCTTTTGAGCTTTCACATTCGTATTGCGATTCAAGCTCTACAGATTTAAAAATCGATTCATAGAATTCCAAAAATCAATTCATATACAGTATATATTTTTTCTTTTCGGTTTGCGTAAATACATTTACATACTGTGAATCTTTTTTTTTTTTTTTTTTTTTAATTGATAATTACTTTTGAATCCAATCTTGAGCCTAAAAATCGATATTGAATCAAATCATTACATTTTCTGAATTATGCACCCTAACCTTTTCCGTTTACAAACATTCCTGCTAATCCAAAAACTAGATTTTTGTAAATTTACAGTATATAATCTGTACCTTTTAAAGGACATTTCAGTTAAAAAAAAATAATATGGAAAAACACCTGAGGAAAAAACATTACAGAAAATGTCTTCATATTAAGTGTCTTTGTACAGACTTTTATAAAAGTAACACGCCCAAACCGGGCAGCTCATCGTCATTCTCGTATACTGGGCAAGCACATGCCGGGGTCAACAGGAGGCAACATGTATACCATCGCCCGTTGCTAGTAGTTCATTCAATTTTAGTTAATTACTTAATTTTGCTTATGGATGCATTTACTGTACACACATATATAGTATGTAGCAAAACAAGTAACGTGACAATAAAAGATTGATATTGATAATGGGAGAGAAAACAAGGAGAGGGGCAAACTAGATTTTTGAGATACTACAACACAAGTGCCACACTGCTAGGGCACACTCTTCACTCTGATCGAGTGAAGAGTGTGAGTGTGTGAGTGTGTGAGTGTGTGTGCGTGTGTGTGCGTGTGTGTGTGTGTGCGCGCTTGTGTTCATGGTGCTGACATTTAGAGGCAGTGTAGTGTGTGGGCGTGGGGTGGCACAGTGAAAAGGCCACACTGTGTAACACAACAGTGGGAGGCCATGACAGACATCTGTGTGGGCGGTGAATGTGTGTGTGTGTGTGTGTGTGTGTGTGTGTGTGTGTGTGTGTGTGTGTGTGTGTGTGTGTGTGTGTGTGTGTGTGTGTGTGTGTGTGTGTGGCATTGAAAAGGGAGCTACTGTGGCAACACTGGAGACAAAAGCAACAACCAGTTCAAATCAAAACTACTACTACAATAAACTTTTACCACTAAAACTACTGCCACACCAAACTCCATTCAAAATCTGTAAATGTAATGATTCGTTGCTTGACTGCAAATTAACCTACCCTGAAATAAAAAACATTGACTGAAGACCTCTAAACAAAACACTAGGAGTCACTCTGTAATTTAGCAAACATCTGATTGATAATTTACAAGTTATAAATGGTTAGCCTGTTGCTCGTTGGCCTTCTTCCAAATACATGAACTGTATCAAAATGTTGTAAACCAGGACAGCGGACAGGAGGAGTGCCATGACGGACAAAGATTGAGAAACCTTCCTCCTAAACAACTTAAAAGTTTTTTTACAATTTCATTTAATAATTGAATCAAGGTGTAGTTGACAAGGGCATGTGGACAAAGGGAATGTGCACTACAAAATCTCCTCTACCTCAAAAACCAAAAGGGACACGACTTCTGTGTTCCCTCTTATCTTTTGTGGACTTAAATTCTGGTTGAATGTAAAAATAAGAGCTTAAAGATGAGCTTACTTGGATGTGAGAGGCTGGTTGGTAAGGCGGCATCAGAACAGCCACCTGCACACAACCTGAAGAGGTTTTTCATTGCCGACTGCTCTTCTGTTCATATGGTGACATTGCTGGATACTTTAACTACACACCACTATGGTGTTACATGTATCTCGCTTTGTTGTGTTTCACATGTGCACAAACATACGACTGGCAAATGCACAGCCCCTGCTTCTGCACATTGTAGATGCACGGGAGACCCTGTAGCGCTGACACAGCTGTGGGTCATCAGCTCATCAAGGGCCACAGAGCAAGGCTCGGGCTGAATCACACTTGTCTAGGGCCCTGTTTACATGGACATGGTTATTTTAAAAAACAGAGACTTCTCTTTGTTTGTGCCCTTTCAAAAAACTCCTGCCAGAGTGGAGATTTTTGAAATTTTCATTTGCATGTAAACTGAGACAAATGGAGGTTTAGGCAGCTGAGGAAGTGAGGAAGAGGAAGAGAGAGAGGAAGTGATTTTTTTGCTATTTTCGGGATTCTGATTGGCTAACATGGGAAAAAGCTTCTCGTTACACTGCCACCTACAGGTTTGGCATGCTCTTGATAGTATATATACACGGAAACGAGAAACCAAGCACTGACAGCTGTGCACAATGTTATTTTTGAAAACAGAGCGGTTGAAATGTCCGTTTATGAAAATAGACGGCCACATGTAAACGTAGCCTAGAGCTGCATCCCATGTCCCTGACCCTGTCCCATCTCATGTCCCTTCCTGGATCTCATGGCCCTTAAGTGATAGCTTTTTGATGCCTCAGTCCTTGGCTGAACCCGTAGTTGTTCTGTCCACCTTCTTCGTGAAGGCCGTCTCAAAGATCTTATTACTGCCCCGAGGAGGGTTCTCTGAGGAGCTAAAGGCAGAGATACACAAGAGCAGCCTTCCAGGGGTACGTACCTTAGCACTTACATTGCCTCCTCAAAGCCGCCACTTGCCTCCCTTCCTTGTATCATGGTCCCTCCCACCGAGGACACCCGGGAGAGAGGCGACAAAATCATTGGAGGAGAGAGGCAACGAGCAAATGTGTTTCAGAGGAATGAGGAGTCCTTTCCTCTTAGCAACTCCTTCAGCTGCGTGGTTTCCGGGAAGGCAGCTCTTGTGTATCCATGGCGTTAACTCCTCGATGATCCTTCCTTGATGCTCAGTCCTCGGGGACGAAATAAGAGCTTTAAGACCACCTTCGCCGAGGAGGGACAGAACAACATGCGTTTCAGCCAAGGACCGAGGAATCGAGGAGCTATCAAATAAGGGGAAGCCCTGGAAGCCGTGCAGCTGAAAGCCGTTGCAAACTCCGCCCATACAGGTGACGAATTCATGTGTCGCTTCAGAGGAAAGGACGTCTCATCCCTTTAGAACCCATTTCCTCATGCCCCACATAATTTCCTTGCCTTTCTTCCATGCTTCCTTGGTGGGACAGACTAAGACGAGAGGAAGGGAAGCAAGTGGAGGAGCCAGGGATACAATTTAGAGTCAGTCAGATCCAGCCCAAGTCTCAATCAGCTGCCTTTAACTCCTTTCCTTTCCTTTGACACAAAAGCAGCAGCTCTGAGTGTGTGTTTCCTACCTTGTCGCTGTCTACAGTGTTTTGGGACGTCCTGGAGGCGATGGAGATGGTATCTGGTTGGCTGCTGCCGTCTCCTTGACTGTCTCCATCTTCACCTCCATCCCTGAACGAACACACACACACACACACACACACACACACACACACACACACACACACACACACACACACACACACACACACACACACACACACACACACACACACACACACACACACACACACACACACACACACACACACACACACACACACACACACACACACCAGAATATCTTTTTTTAAATCATTGGCAAACACAAACCATTTCAGTGTGATAAGACTGAGTACATTTTCATGCACACTAATCAGTCTAAAGGCTAAAACGGGAACATTATTTGCATGTAAACGTAGTCACTGATGCTGTCTCCTTTGGTGATATAACAGATGGGACAATATTACCACTTGTGCTCACACACGTTTTAAATCTCAAAAAATAAAGGTTTCACTCTGTTGTGAAGACACGTTTTACCGAGCGGATAAGGTTTCTGCCCGCAGTGACACTGTTTATTTCAATAATAAATTTATTTCAAGTTGCGGCAACAGTCAAGTCCCAAGTCTCCTTGTTACATAAGCATTTGAGGAATGATGGCTCAAATTCTGTGTGTGTGTGTGTGTGTGTGTGTGTGTAAAATTCTGTGCTTTTGTGTTCAAGCTATATAAATTTAATTTTGAGCAGCTTATTATGGCATTCCATCGCCTCTACATGTCCTTTTTGAAGTTTTTTTAATGACTTCCATTATATTAATCATATAAGCAAAGGGCATACAGGTGATACAGATGATGCTATATTAATATTTTACTGAGTAAGTAAATTATTTTTCTCAGGCTGAGTTGAATTGAGGTCAAACTGTGGCTATTCTGACTTTTTCTTTTTTATCTGTAGCGCACTACATTATTTCCTTCCTGAGCTTGGTAATCTCAGACTGAGCTGTGCTTCACCACCAGGTGCTGACTGCATACTGAGCTCCTGCCTTCGTGAACCATATACTGTACATACTGCAGTAAATCTGACCCTCTGCAATGGTACCGGCCTCAATAAAAATGCTTCTTCTGTTCACACAAACTGTCTCTTCCCTTGCATGGTTTTCCATTAATGATATTTATAGATAATGAGCTCATTCTATGCAAGTTGAGACAGTGGTACCCCCGGTCTAATTCAGTTCATTGTCCAACATAACCTCCTAAACTTTCCAGGCAGAGGAGTACTTTGGTGCCTTTGGTGCCTCCATAGATTCAGGGAATCTAGGCAGCTGTATGATAAGGTAATGTTCAGTGGGCCTGCCATACTGTTGCATACTTTCCGGAGAGAGAGATCATAGGCATTCTAAACTCCGGTGGATTTATGAGGACTATGGTTAACCTTTTCTCAGATCTCTGCAGGGTAAATCCAGACAGCTAGCTAGACCATCTGTCCAATTGGAGTTTTCTGTTGCACGACTAAAACAACTTTTGAACATCTGCATCTTCTATCTAAACAAGTTCCTTCCCGATGCTATTTTTCAGCAGCACCGTTGCGCCCAAGACGATTGTGATTGGTTTCAACAAGTGCCAAATAACCAGAACACGTTTTTCTCCCATCCCAGAATGCTGTGTGGACTAGCCAGACCCTCCTCCGCAGTGCTGTAGAGGAAGGTCTGGCAATGCGAGACTAGGCTGAACTAGGCTTTAGCATCTGTGTTTAAGGCGCCTGCAATATCTTTGGTTACATTTAAATCTGCAGCTTAACTTACCGTCTCCAGCATGAGTTTAAATACACCTTCAGGAAAACAGGACCTTCAGAGAATTGGGATGGCACATACACTATACTGATATACTAAATTCTCCTCAATTCATTAAATACTCCTGTGTAATTCATCAAAGTCTTCCGAACTTTCTTCACATATGTAAAATGAGTTGTCTGCTCCAGAGTTTTTCTTTACAACCTTTCAACGTATGGCGATAACTCTTCAGTCCTCAGTGTGAACATGTCTACTTATGAAGTGTTGTCTGTTCAGTGATGGCAATTCAATATCTGAAGGCCTTTCTGCACCAAAAAGATTGAATGATGGTTGTGTGTTTGCGTGTGCGCTTGTGTGTATTTGTTTACCTCTTAGTGTTATTCCGGGGTTTGGTCAGTGCTGGTGTTTTAGGCAGATGGAGAGGCTCCTTGAGTGCCCCCTTCAGGTGAGTCATCCTCTCCTGGATCACCTCCCTGATGTTTTTAATCCACTCCTGTTTAGCTTCCATATTGGACGCCTGGAGGAGAACCAACAGAATACCCTTTATTAACGTGCAATAAAACACCTCTTAATTGCAGCAATCCAACGAGTATACATCTAATCACAGCACACATAAGTTTGTTTTCAATTAAGTAGCTTATTTTTACTTGCCTTTAGCACCGTTTTATTATCTGAGGAGGGGGTTCTTCCTGCCCAAAGAGCAAATTTACATGGATCGCCCTCAATGTGCTCGGTCACCCCCAACTCCGATGTCTGCAGGGCAGCAAAGGGAGGAAGATGTTTCATTGTCAAAAATGTGAGTCAGTGAAAGTTAATCAATTGTTTGATTGAAACGCACACACGCACGCACGCACACAAGCACGCACACACACACACACACACACACACATGTGCATGGACACATACCAGTAGTTTGTTCTTGTACTGGTACTTGGTTCTGCCAGCTGAGTCTTTGATCTCCTTGCTGAAGACCAGGGAGAACTCGAACAGGAAGAGGTGTCGGTCCCGCCCCTTCCTGATCAGCGAGCGTGGATCCCAAACCTGGAAACTGTCCTGTAGGATCAGCTCGCCCTGCACCTCTAGGTTTTCCTCAAAGCCTGAGGAACAGGAGGACCAAGACATTATTCATTAGTTGGGAATACAACAAACTCATTGTATTTCTTTAGGGTTAAAAGATTTTTAAGTGTTAAATCTAGAGGAAAAAACACTTCTGGCAAACAAAATAAACTGGAAAATTAATTATAAGAACAGAATTATGTTGGCAACTTCACCATAATTATACAGCAGAATGGACAGTGTCTTACCCTCCAACATGGCGAGATGCATGGCATCATTAGCTCTCTTCGGAACACTCAGCATCACTTCCAAGCCATCTTTTATCTCCCCTTTACCCTCCTCACAGCATGACAGTAGCTCCTGCAGTGGGAGAGGAGAGGATATCAAATGTGAGAGCAAAAAAACATAAATGAAAAATATTGTGCGTGCTATTCTATCTTTCCATTTAGACTACATATCCCATGAACCCTGGTTACGTCCTGACTCTTCCTCATTCTGCACATGTGGTGATTTGACCCACATTTTCACTTTTTTTGTATACCAATATTTTGTGTGAAGGTTTAATGCCCGATTGTGTGTGTGTGTGTGTGTGTGTTGCAAGTGTGTATAAATCAAGTTCAGAACATGTTGGGTCTAGGAGAAAATGTTGTGTGAAGGTTTAAAGTCCAGTTCTGTGTGTGTGTGTGTGTGGCAGCAGCAGAAGGTGTGCGTGTGTAGTAGGTCTGCGTGTGTAGTAAGTGTGTATCGATCTAGTCCCGAACATGTTGGGCCTTTTGCCACAACTTTGTGTGTGCGTGCATGTGTGTGTGTCTACCTTAAGCAGTAGTTGGTACTTGGTGATCCTCTGGACTGGTTTGATGAGGTAGGAGGAGATGGAGTTAGCCAGTCCACGTCTCTGCTGAATGTCCTGTTCGTACGCACAGAGACAAAAAAATGACAGCAAATACTAAAATAAAATAAATGAAACTTTCATAACTGATAACGGACTGCATGCTAGTTGGTGGGGAACTTTTTAATGACCAAAAAGCACCATCTGCTGACGAAACAGGTGAACTACACAATCACCACCAGCTGCAGGAGAGACATTAGAAACCTGCAGCTGCACACAACCAATGTTCCGCTCCTAATCAAAGCAATTTGCTTGACAGAGTACCAACAAGAGTGGATACTTCTAATTAGAGATTGGAGTCCTGTTTATGTTGTTCATGCTCAAAGAAAGCATCCATCTTAAATAAAAAAATCCATTTCTGGATCTAACCATCGTTGGTTAACTGCTGTGTTGTTGTTTTTGAAGGAACACATTAGTCACGATAAAATACTGCTTCAGTTATTGGAAAGGCCGTCTGTTTATTTCACTGTAATTTGTACAGGAGTAGGCATGTATAGAATGAGATTTCCTTGATATGACAATTCTTGTTTAGAACAGGGATCTTTAACGTTTTTAGGCCAAGGACCTCTCTGCTACATACATTGTATAAAATTATATTATATATTAAACTGGGGCCAGATGGATGAAAATTGATATTCACATATTATTTTTTACGTCAAGTTTTAATGTCTTACCTATAGTTGCCTATGATCAATATTGTGTAAATTAAATGTTCATTATTATTATTATTATTATTATTTTTATTTAAAGGGGATGACACGCAGCAAAGGGCTGCAGGTCGGATTTGAACCTTGCCCCGCTGCAGGTCTCAGCCAACATGGGGCCAACGCTCTTAGTGGGTGAGCTAGAGGCCGTCCCACCCCCCTTTTCTTCTTCTTTTGAATGCCATGGATCTTTGGCAGAATAATGAAGAGTTTACTCACGTCGAAGAAGGTGCCGGCATGCTCCAGGATAAGCTGACTGGAGTCTGGCTTGTTCTTACAGTAATCCACGTAAATGTGGAACTTGTCAGCCTGGAAAACAGAAAAGGGGGTGGAATATATTTTTACATGGTCATTTTTTATTATGTTCTATTCAAGCCCACCCCCTTTAATAGACAGATGCCATTTTGTCTGACATCTGGAGAAAAGGGCCAACTCTCACCCAGGTAACAAAGCAGTGACCGACATCCTCTGGTAGCTGCTCGTAGTTCACCAGCTCCTTTAGGAAAATACTGGAAACACAAACACATACGCACACAGCGAAAGATCACAATTTAAAAGCAACATGGCAAAAACAACATCATCTGGCCATCAGGCCAGAAGTCTATACTTGTGCCTTGGTTAGTGCGTTGATCTCTTAAGAGAATAGCAGGGCTTTCATGTGTGTGTGCACTGTGGAGTGTGGTAGAGCGAGTGAGATAGTGACGGAGATACAGTGATTTGCTACGGAGCGAGGACTCTAAAGAAGCATATTGAGAGAAACAAAGTGTCTCCCCTGTGCTTTCTGACCACTGTCGGAAGGCAGTAGCAGGACAAGTTAATCCTCTCCTTGATTTCATGTTGGGGGAACTGTGAGCAGAGTTGATTGTGTACATGTGAGTTGTATCTGAGAGTAATTGGCTGGAGTGGTTTGTTGTATTTTGGTGCACAGCCTGTGCCTCTAGTGTTTGACGTTTACGACCCCTGTGTTGTCTCCCGTGACCGGTCTTTTTCACAGTGTATTCAGGGGGCAGGCAGCTAGCGGATCAAGGAGAGATGCCTACGAGTTGAGACAAAAATGAAATTGCGCTGAAAACATGCAGGAACATATAGTGCACCTTTAAATACTGGCAGGCAGTCATTTTGATTTGGACACAAACAAAACAAACTTTAAGTTAATGCTTAAAGTTGATGCATGTGATGTTTTGCGGTACGTCAGGCTTCATCATGAATGTGTTTTCTTCTGTTGCCAGGCAGCCTGCTTTGCTTAACTTCAGCTCTCTTCTTCTCTACTACTTCTTGCTTATTCACAGATTATTTTGTTTGTACACACGCTGATGTTTTTGGAGAGCACTTCAACGAGCAATGCATTCTCCGCGCATGCTCATAGCCCGCGCCATCTATGGAGGCCCGCGCAAGTATATCAGACGCTTTAATCCATATATATTGGTAGGTGTTGCGTCTCTCACTTGTTGTGGAAGTCCCAGATATCCTGCATGTTGCCGAAGATGATATGCTCCTTATTGGCGATGCCTGGAGGAACCTCCTCCACACCGCTGGTCATCTCCCACAGGTAAGTCTGACAGATAGGCAGACAGAAGTAAGGATGACAGGAAAATATTGCTTGTGTCAAAACTAAATTGGACAAGCAGAACGGCTTTCATACCTCAAGACACTCGTGGAGGTCTTTGACGTAGGTCTTCTCTGTCTGCAGCAGCTCTGCCATGATAAACCTGAGAAAAAAACAAAATTAGGACCAAGAAAGGAAATGCCACAGAGAAGGATCAGATGGCATGGATTTTACAACTGGTCTTATTTTGTGTCTGATTTTTGTAAGATTTGTAAGATTTTTTTCTTCCAAGCAAGCAATTCATGATGAGACAAAGACCACTTCAGAAGGCTGCAGAGGAGATTTAAAAGACTGTACATTGTGCTACTAGCACAATTAAAGCACAATTATGTGTCTATGATTCCTGTAAAAATCTGAGATTGAGAAAAAGCGATTTTGCGAGTGGATTGGAATACATTTGTATTGCATACATACTGATATACGAGCCACATACTGATATACAAATACATACATACATTCCTACCTGCATGCACACTACTGCTGCTATTTTATATCAATATTATCATCCTCACATGCTTCATCTGTTTGAGGTTTGGGTCGTGATCTGCAGGTCTGTTGTTTTCACAAACTACATTAAAATCAACTTTCCCTATACCTTCCATTTTTTTTATTTCTATTTAGGAAGCGGCAAAGTGTACAGACATGCTCTCTCTCTATGTTCTCGCTTTCATTCCTATACTCACTCTTTCTTTCTGGCGGACTTCCTCTTTTCCTCATTGACCTCGTGGTTCGGCTCACGCAGTTTGACCTCGGGGTCGTCGGTCAGGCTGGCGGGGATAATGTCCAACTCCAAGTCTTTATTGTCCTGCATAGAGGAACATAAATGGTAAGGGTGGGACAAAAAAGGTCACCAACACATACATAATAATAAATTGATACTTGGTGTCTGTGTATCGATACGGTATTGCCATGGAAAATATTGCGATACTATGCTGTATCGTTTCTTTCCCCCACCACTAATAGGCGCTCTAAATAGATTTCCCGGCTCCTTGAAAGAGGTTTTCAACAGGATGGGGGATGGCAGTGTGAGGAAAATAACAGACATTTAAGTCAAAGTCTGGATCATAGACTGTACAATATTAATAAACAGAGCATGTGTGACGTCACCCAATGGTTTGTGGAGATCTGCTATGAGTCGTCAAGTTTGCCGTTATGGGCGCAGCCATCCACACTTTCACTGGCAATCACATCATAGCCACGCCCTAAAACACCCATTGCATTATCACCAATTTTAAAATCAACGAGACCATAAAAAAAGAACATAATTTTGTGTTGCAGAATACTTAAAACTAGCGCTTGAGACCATAAAGTCATTATGAAAATGTTTACTGAGGTAATAAATCAAGTGAGAAGTGGGTCCCTTTGTCATAGACTTCTAAAGAAACTGACCTCCTTTTGCAACCACATATGTCGCCCCCTGCTGGAATTCAGTTAGAATGCAGGTTTAAGGCACTTTTTGCCCATTAATATTTACAGTCTATGGGGAAGCCCATAACTGACCTATAGAGCTCAACAGTGACCAACTACTTGTTTTAACAGCTCTAGTTCCAGAAGTGTTTTACCCCATTCAAATATTTCATCGACGTTTCAAAAATTGATTATATAAAGAGTTCTACGGCTGGAACCAAGCCAACCATCTACAAGAAGAATCGTGATCATCAAACATTTGATTCGGCGCAAAAGACATTTTGAAAACGGCAAAAAAGTAAAAGGTACAGGACCGTGTACAGTTTAGCAATATAGTGATAATCGCAGAGTTGCTGTATTGTGATATTATCAATATCGTGAGCCATATATCGTATCGTGAGATACCCTATTATTCACACCCCTTATAAAGTGATTGTTGTCAATAATCTGAAACAAAACTTTAATGGTTACCGGGTTTCAATATCCAGAGAAATTTAAGTCTAATGCAGAAACTGTAGGCACGGGTCCCACCATGGGAACGGGGCCCACCAGCTCAATCAATGGCACACTAGTCATTAATGTGCAAGAGAGTTTCGGGGAAATTTTCCAATCAGCATGCCAAATGAACTCTTTCACAGCCTTTGGCCGGAGCACATCCTGCTATTTACGGTAGTTTGATTGACTTTTTTCCCCATCTGCATTCTGGGAATACCCGCCCTCTTCTGCCTGTGATTGCCTGAGTAGTTGCCTTCTGCACAATGGAAAAAAACACTGCGTTAGCTTGGTGGGTGATGGCAGGCTTAATGCTGATATGGCACACTGACTAACGAGAACATTTCAAAACGGCACTTCATATTAAAAAGGTGGCCGACCCATGATCTAGTGTGTGTGCTTTCACCTCAGAGCTGACTCCCAGGCTCCTTTCTAGGCTCTCCTGGTATTTGCCCATGCGTAGGGAGAAGTCGCGGTATCTGCGGTCCACCGTGCTGACGCAGCGCTTCAGCTCCGACACGTGAGCATGGCCTTTCTCCACCAGGTTGTCCGCCAACTGGATGAGCAGCTTCACCTTCTCCTTGGTTTGCTGCGGGGAGTACACACACACACACACACACACACACACACAGATTACAACTCCCATCATAGTAACATTCCGTAATACAGAATATACTCGTATTTTTCATACTAAGAAAACTGGACTGAATTAAGTATTTTCACTTGCTTAAAAAAACTAAACATAAATTATCTTAGAGATAACCCTCATATATCATACAGAGTGCAAAGAAACACAAGTAGAACTCAAAGTTTTATCTGTTGAGTCTAAATATATTTCAAGGAGATCCAGTGTTTAGATATTCTACTGACTCGATGTTCCCAGCAGGTCGTTTGAGGCTCTATAAAGCCGCCTGTATGCGACCTTTAACACACAGCGTACCTTGGCAGTTAGTCTGAAGTGACGGAAGTCGTTGAGCAGCTGCTGCGTCTCCTCGTTGCTGTCACCAGGTGACGTGTGTGTGGCCAGGTAAACTTCACCTGTCTCTTGGATCCAATCCAATGCCTACACACACACACACACACACACACACACACACACACACACACACACACACACACACACACACACACACACACACACAGGGGAGACAATTTGTTTCAACAGAAAAAGTTGATCCTCAATCTCCATTTATTCCCTAATAAACTCACTCCCTGATAAAAATTAACCAGATGTCCCTTTAGTGATGCACATTACCCTAAAGCCAAAATCAGCCAGAACACACACACACACACACACACACACACACACACACACACACACACACTCACCTGTTTAGCGCTGCGTTCAAATACCAAGTACTGCTGACACTGGTCCAGCCTCCGTTTCTTTAATGTCCAGAAGTGAAGCACTCTGTTCTCTCGCTGCAGCAGCTCATTCAGAATGGCTGCACAAAAAACACACAACAATTACATTAAATATGCACTTCCTCCCAAATATCCCCAAATACGCTCCCGGCTAGGGCTGAACGATCGGTTCGATATCGCATCCAATGCAGTTTTATACAACACAATCTAACCAACCAGCGGTCGGAAACGCCTGGCCCTGTGAGCTTTACATGTATCCACTGTTCCATACGTCCCACATGACACATGTGAATGAACGTAGACCGATATAGTTGTGTGTTTTGTCTTGTCTGTTTTTCTGTTTTATTTTGATGGTCTGGTTTGCTGTCTTGTCTTGTTTTACTTTCTGTCTTTTGGGTTTTTCCCGCTCTTGTGATAGGCTGATGTTTTTTGCCCTTTTTTCCCAGCTTCTTGTTACCTTGTTACCCTCTGGATTTAGTCTTGGTGTTCCCCTTGTCCTGTGTCCGATCATCGTGTGTGTCTCGCCTACATTTTGTAGTCCTGTGTTTTAGTCTTCCCTGTTAGTCTTAGTGTTTTTGATTACCTTTTTGCCTGCCTTTTCCAGGACTCCTTTGGTTTTGTATATTTTTATGTTTCATTAAATCATCAAACTTTTGGGTCCACCATTCATCAACCTTCCATAACCATCTTAGTTAAACTAATCTACCTTTTCAGTTCAAATCTGTACAAAACTAAAGCATGGCTTTACAGAAATATTTGAGCTTTCATAAAAAGGTCTATCATAATGGGATTGTCTGCAGCACTGACCTTTAACTTGTTGTTCGGGTCCTCTGGTGTGACCGGCGGCTCCAGGCATGCTCACATTGTTCCTGTGGATGTACTTCAGAAACACCTCAGCATTCCTCCGGGCTAGAGTGCACGCCTGGAGCACAGCGACATGGTGCTTATACCAACAAACTCGCACAAAATACTGTCAGTTAAAGTAGTATTTTGGTGCAAATTATTCAGGGGATTTCCCACTTAATCTGTTATTTGCATTTATGAATTCCTGTCATTCAAATTCATTCAATATGTATCTATCAATCAAAGGTCATTTGCAATATGAGGGGGAGGATGTGTGTTGGGTTCTCTTCTCTTTCTTGTGAGTGTGGGTGGGGTGGGGGGGGGGGTGAGGTTTATCAGATGTTTATTTAACACATTGGATGAGAGATATGCTTATGGTTTATGCATGTTTACTGTATGTTTTTCTGTTCTCTCTTCTGCCCAAGACCAATTTCTCCGATCGGAGACAATAAATGCTTATTCTATCTTATTTTATCTCCATATTTTATAAAAAGTGAATGAAAAGTGTCCAATTGAGAGTTTGGATCAGTTCTAAGTAATTTAACTTCCTTCATTTTGGTAGCAGGCCGTTTTTGGATGTAAGATAATGAGAGATGAATCACCTTAAGGAAGGCTTCTTTCTGCTCCAGGTGTTTACTGATCAGAGGTATAAGGTGTTCGCAGTCGGACGACATTCCCAACTTATCGTGGCTGCCACACCAGTCCTCATCCCGACGATACTCCTGCTCCAGGCTCTCTAACACACTGCACACCTGGACAGTGGACAGACACAAAGAGTTGGTGGCACCACTAGATCAACGGAAGTACATTTACAGAATAATTGCTTGACATCCTACGAGTGGCTTGAATCCTGATGTCCCTTACCTTCCTCTGTTCTGTGTGTTCCAGTTATTAAACTGTGTTCCCTTTGAGAAACAACAACTTTCGAGCTAGCAAGCTGCAACCTAAAAATGGCAAGTTCTGAAGATTTGGATCGTGCAACAAGGCAAGCCTGCTTGGTTCTTTCGGTGAATAATACTGTTGCTTGCTCTGGAGGGAACCACTAGAACCGTCTGGTCCTTGTAAATTATGTGGTCTAGTGTGGTCTAGACCTACTTTATCTGTTAAGTGTCTCGAGATAACTTGTAAATTGATACTATAAATAAAATTGATTTGATTTGAATAATTGTAAACACTTACAAAGCATATGTTTACAGTATTTCCTCTCTAACTGGGACGTTTTGGTGGGATTGCTGTGAACAAACACACGGCGATACACTGGTAAGAGCAAGGTAAAGACCTGCATCCAGCTAATTTAAATAGCTCACGTTATTGTATTGTCTCAAAAGTTAACTTCATTTAATATTGCATGTGGTCTTGTCTTTTGCAGGGTGCAAATGTTCCACCAAAACAAGTTCCTTCTGGAGATTACTGTGCCGAGCCAACAACGCTGCGTCCAGAGTTTACACCCAAGACAGTTGTGATTGGTTAAAAGAAATGCTATCAACGCAGAGCGTTTTCTTTTCTCTTATCCTGGAATGACTAGACCATCAGTCCCAGATGACAAAATACCAGATTTGTATTTGTAGAAATGTAAATTAAAGCGTTTTTGACGTTGGAGAGCTGCCTTGGTTGCTGTCCGTTTTGATTGTTGTCGTTACTACCGCATTGCATTGTGGGATACTTTGCCGGCATAGTGTCAAGTGTTTGCATACTGCAATATTTCACCGGAAATAGTATGCAATTCATTAGTGTTGGGGAAATGTATTTATTGACTAGTGTGCTGTAGCAAAGCGTTAAGTACTTGTGCTGTGATACGGCTGAGTGCAGACTGAGATATTCCCACTGCTGATGCTGTGACTGTTAATCCTGATGCCAATAT
>CM049381.1:28649894-29064894 GCA_026937815.1 Etheostoma perlongum | reverse complement strand
GCATAAGGTACCAAAGAGTTCTTCTCTTCTCTGTCTGCATGGCTGTGTATTTATTCAGTTTAGCAAAAGCGCATTTAGGAAGCACGTTAGATGGATAATGATTAGAGATGGTCTGATACCTCCCCATAACCGATTCTGATACCTGAACATGCGTATTGGCCGATACTGAGTACTGATGCGATACCAGTGTGTCATATTTTATTATGTTCTAACAGCTGTATACTATCCGTGTATGGATGTGATATGATTTCTATCTTTGTGGTCTCTCTGGCTCAGGTTAAACTCTTTGTGAAATATGAACAAACACAACCAATAAAAGCCACAGAACTTTCTCTTTTCTTCTCAGTTTGACAGTCAGTTATAACAGAAAAAGAACATTAATTACTTTAATTACTTTAAATTTACTTTACATTTTCTTTAGGGCTTTATAAAGAGGTATCGGATTGGTGCATAAACTCCAGTAGTTCCCGATACCGATACCAGCGTTTAAGGCAGTATCGGATATCGGTATCAGCGATACTGATACTGGTATCGGTATAGGAACATTGCTAATAATGATACCAGGTGTGTGAACTCCAGTTTGAAACAAACCACAAGGGTATAGTGGGAAATAATCACTTATATCTTCTTTATTCCTCTGAAACTCTGAAACACTCTACCTCTTGTCCCCCTATTTTCTTTCTCATAGAGCAAAGGCTTGGTTGTGTGTGTTTTTACCTGAAGCCTGGACCTCCATGATGTACTGGTGCAGGTCTTGACCCTGCTGCATCACTTCGTAGGTCATGTTGTTCATGGCCGCCTTCCTCTCTGCGTGTCGTTTCAGCCGCTGCTCAGCCAGGCCAATGTCCTCTGCGCCGCCGCCTCCTCCGCTGCTGCTGCCACTGCTAGCACCGGAGCGGCCTGTGTCATTCAGCTGACGGGATAGATCCTCGTTCCAGGCGTCCAACTCCGTTGTGACCTGCCAAAAAAGAGGAAAGCGTGGGATCAGAGGACACATGAAGACACAGTTACCAACCCAACAAGCCAAAAGCCAGTGGGTGCTTTTGTTGTTTTTTGTGGTTTGTCCATCAACATTGGATCTAATTAGCTCTTACAGCCCCCTTTAAAGCTTTAGTGTATAACTTTTTGATATTAATGGACGTCAACGTTACATTCAAGCCTTTGCCAAATGATTTGATACAAAACTAATTCAGACTATCAGTGTCTCTCTGTGTTTCTCAGTATGACTATGTTCAGAAGATTGTGGCGTCTGGTGACTTTCCCGTGCAAAAGCTTGAGTGAAGATAATTGCATCTTCAGAAGAGTCCATCATGTTTTTAATCATCTGTGTCCTCCTTGGCTACTAACAACTGCGTGGAGGAGGGGTGGGGGTGGTGCGCGATCACGTAAGACTTGTATCATGTGGACGCACCGACAGTTTTGTTGTCATTAATTAGAATAATCATGGGGCAGACAGAAATAACGCACTATAGCACCACATCACTACATCTTTAAACACTCTCTTCTAATTAACAACAGGGGACCTAGAACAGAGCTCTGCTGTACTCCACAGCAGCTTCCAATGAGCAGCAAAGTGTTTCTGTCAGAATAAAATCAAGTACCTGTCTGAGTCTACTTTGATATTGAACGAGCACACGCTCTTGCGCTCCTACCTCTATAGTATACTGCTCAAATATGCGTAGCTGGAGGAAGATGTCCAGCTTGATTTTGCGTTCGTGGAACAGTTCCTCCATCTGGCCCTGAGCCTCGTCCAGCTGCTGCAGTACCCCCTGGATGTGTGCAATGGAACTGCAGTGAGGCGTCTTATTGGTCGACATGGCTGCATCTCTGTAGGAAGAGACAGAGGGAGACATTATACCACACACGGCCTAACACAAGACCTCCCTCATCATAAGAGGACCCGCTTTGACAACATAAAGATGTTTTGAGGAGATGATAATATGAAGCACATGTGCAGGACTTTCTTATTTTTTTTACATGATGTTATGATGTTTTCATATTTAGATGAATATTAAAATAACAGCAAATCAGAACAAATAAAGGAAATTTATAAAGAAGCATTATATTTTAAATAGTTTATATCATTTGTTTTAAGAAATATATAAAAACATGACAAACTACAGCATAATAATTTTAATTAAATTTGACCATCTCAAAGACAATGGGGATCAGCTAGTAGGGTACAGTTTAAACAAAGTAACTCAAGTAAGAATAAGACAAGAATAAACAGAGAGACAAATACAGAAGAATATATATGATTGTGTCAATATTGGTATTTATCGTAATATTACCTAAGTAGCTGTATACACTTGACTTTTAAATGATGTTTTAAGAATGAATATTATTACCTGAGCTGCTGTATTAATCCTTCTTTCTCTTTAATAACATTAGAAATATTATTATTGTTACCTGAGTCTTTAAAACAGCATCATGAATATTTATTTGAATTGGACCATTACCTGAGCTGTTGTATTAACTCCTCTCCTTCTTTAATCACGTTTAGCGTTGCCTCCAGTGTGGCCGTCTGCTGCTGCTGAAACTGCTGGATCAGAGTCTGAACCGAATCCACCGAATTGCAAGACACTTCGTCCAGCAGCTGCTTCTGCAGCTCCTCCATCCACGACCACAGCTGGACAAACGCATGGGCAAACAAACAGAGTGGCAACTTAGCAGATGTGTGATCAATCCATTAGCACAGAAGTTCTCCTTCCTCTGCAACACTGCTGTGTTAGAAAATACTGAGTACTAAAAATAACACAACTACTAGGGGTGGGAAAATCCATTTGTTTCACTAGAATAGATTTTTTTTTGTTGTGGTTTTTAATAAATGATTCACCTGAATATTTTCTGTTTGTACAGTACCACATGTGATGTGCATTATTTTTAGAAAACAATTTGTTTTTAGAATTGCCTCATGATGTAATGTTTCTATTGATTTTTTATCCTGAGAATTTTTATCTGAGAATGTGTTAATTTTTGAGTTTGTGTGTCCCCACCTCCTTGGTGTGTGTGTGGAAGGAGACAGACATGTCGAGCAGCAGCTTCCTGTGTTCGACTCGGCGGACAAAGTCTTGGATTCGGACTTCCAGGTGCCTGGCCGCCTTGTAGATTTCCTCAGGGTCGCACTCTCCAGTCTGAGCCAGCTGCTCAGCTGCCTCCAGCAGCTTGTCTGCATTAGTGTATGTGTTCTGGAAGGGAGAGAAAGGACCTTCTTCAGCATTAGCAGCAACACCATTAACATGATCAATATCTGTAGAACTTGGTCATATACCATGGCCTTGGAAAATACATCTAGCTATATGTCAAACACAAGGCCTTCTGAGACAAATATCAGCAAGATTCTCATGAAACTTCATGAGCTGTGTTTTCACTCTATGGAACGGCTCTGCTTGCCTCAAATCTCTTATTTTGGTACCAGTACTTTTCACGTGTTGTTTTCCACTGCAGATAGTACCCTTTCTGTGTAGGGGCAAATTTCTAAGCTGATTACTATAGCGACGCTGCCTGCCACTACTGTGACAATCATTATCAATGCAACACTCGCTGAATCCTTTATTTATAACTAGTCTGTATCCACAACGTTCCACTTGGTCCAGTGCCACCGGATGTCACTCTTATCGTCCGGATGTCCGTTACCTTCAGCTTTCTTTGTGTTGGAATTTTAAACTCCGGTGGATTTATGAAGACTATGGTTAACTGCCTCCTCAGATCTCTGCTGGGTAAATCCAGACAGCTAGCTAGACTATCTGTCCAATCTGAGTTTTCTGTTGTAACGATTAAAACAACCTTTGAATGTACACATGGTCCACCAAAACAAGTTCCTTCCCAAGGCTATTTTGCAGAGGCACCGTTGCTACATCCGGCACTTAGCACTGCCCAATTGTGATTGGTTTAAAGAAATGCCAACAAACCAGAAAACGTTTTTCTTCCATCCCGGAATGCTGTGTGGACTAGCCAGACCCTCTTCCGTGGGGCAGTGGAGGAAGGTCTGGCAATACAAGACTAATTGAGAACTAAACAAAGGAACGTCTGCACTTCGTTGACTGTACAGTGTAAAGTGTGGTGTGGTTTTGCAGGCTGCTATTTTTTATTTACATTTTTTTAAATCTGAGTCAAGTGAAACCTAAAATTTTTGTGCAGGATGTGCCATGTCACGTTAGTGACAATTACCTCTGACCAATCAGCGGTATGCAGTTTTTAACTCCACCTTCTAGTATTGCTCAGGTCACCTGGTACCCAGACCGAGTTCATGCCAAAAGAAAACTACCAGGTATGAGGTAGCCACGTTTGCTAATGGCAAACCAAAAAAGGCAGGGTCGAGTGGAGTTCCTTTTAGTTTTGATTTGATTATTTCATTATCAGTTTCTTCTTTTGTTTGTTACTTTCTTTTTTCTCATTACCATCATCATATTGGCCACATTCACATTATCAATAACAATTAATATTTTGTAATTAGGAATGTTTTGGTGTCTCTTGTGGTTTTTCAAATCAGATTTACACCTGCTGCACAGGGGTAACACTGGATAAGGTGCACACACACACACACACACACACACACACACACACACACACACACACACACACAGAGATCAGATTTATATTGAAATGTTAATTCCAGTTTCTGTAAATCACAGCATGAGTTTTCCCTTTTTCTACCTCTATCTTCGCTGAAAAAGGAAATAAATCCTGTCTGAGCGTTAAAGCTCTCAGCATTCATCAGTAGGACAAAATGGATTAGTGTCTGCCTATTCTGGTAAGTATAAGAGAGTATTACCGGATTATTTTTCACTTCATAAAATATATTACATCTGAAATATGAGACTGGAGGTTGGAGGGTGTGGCGCTAGAGTTGTTAAAAAAAATGATCCCAATTATTCAAGAATATGAAGTTGGGTGCAAGCTCACAGTCTGGATATTTCACAATTTAGAGGGATTAATCAGAATATAAAGATCATTTAATAATGTACACAAGATTAATACTCATTACTGCATGAATGGTTTGGTTCAGGGTGATAATTTTAGCAGGGAGAGGACAGGAAAACAGGAACATCCTCGTCACCAGAATGTACTATAGAAGACCAAATCAGATTTTTTTAAGACATGAAAGAATGCAAATGAGAAAGGACAACATTGAAAAAACAAACAAACTGAGAAATAAATAGATGAAATATGCCATTAAAGCATCTGGAAGAACAAAATCAGCTGATGGATAGAATAAATCCTGTGGAGGTCATGGACTGAATACAATTATATTATATATTATTATTATTAATGTTGTGTACGTAAGTGTAATTTCACATTTTTTTTAATTTGAGACAAAGAATAAAATAAATCCATCATGAACTGTTTAGGGAAGGAGCAGGTTGACACACACACACACACACACACACACACACACACACACACACACACACAGCACTTTGGAGCAGCAGAGGATGATTGTCCTTCAAAATGGTTAGCTCCATTTCAAACATCAATGCAGGTTGACTGCTTTTAGCAGCAGAGGTTGATTGTCATGGCTGGCACAGCAACGTTAGCTAATGTCCGCTAGCATACAGGCTAACTACAAAAACCCACCCATCTCATAGGAGCAAAGCTTATTTCATTCAATAAAATGATGGTACAAAAGGAGGACTAACGCCACAGGTCTTATGTTGACAACGTGGACGCAGATATAGAAAACTCCAAAGACAGTCGTAATATTTACCTAACGCTAGTAGGCTAGGCTAACGCTGTTGCGCTAACGTTAGCAAACTTTGGCGTAGCGTTAGCTAGCTGCCTAAACTTGTGAAAAGCCAAACGACATCCCCGCCTAAACTGTATTTTATTTTCCCTCCAATATTATTATCAACATAATAAAGACACTTGAACTGGGTCAAGACAAACATATTTGGCAAGACCACTGGCCGAGACCGGTAAGTCCGAGTCCAAATACCAGCAAGTCCAAGACAAGTCTGAGACCATAAAAAAAGTCCAGACTCGAGTTCTACAGCCCTGGATTGGTTTATGGCATGGTACGCCCAAAACACACCTATGATTAAGTAATCTGCAAAGTAAACCGCTTTTGAACTATGCACCCGGCGCACAGACCCTTTTTTCGCAGTCAAACTAAAACCTGCACCTGCACCATGCGCTTCACGTCGTGCGCTTAGATCGTTAAAATAGGGCCCTGTGTCTTCAAAGCAATAATCTGAAACACACACACACACACACACACACACACACACACACACACACACACACACACACACACACACACACACACACACACACACACACACACACACACACACACACACACACACACACACACCTGGTATCCGAGTACTTGACTTTGAAACAAATCCAATCAGATAATTTCAATAGAGAAGACCATCACACACATTTACCACGATCAATCCACTTCAAGGCCCCTCAAGGCTCCTTTGTATATGTTTCTGTAAACTCTGTGTGTGCTTCTTTAAGCGGGACTAGTCTGGATCAAAGACACTTCGCAAAACTCTGATTCAGGAAACAACAAACTTCAAGCTAGCAAGCTACACACTGAAAATGGCTTTTTTAGTGTGTAGATAAAAAAAACATTTTTAAAGGACTTACAAAGAATTTCCTCTCTAACTGGGACGTTTTGGGGCCGAAAGTGTGATTGCTGTGGACGAAGATACACTAGGAAGAGCAAATGACGTTTAACCATATATCCAGCTAATTTAAATAGATTCACGTTGCTGTATTGTGTCAACAGTTACCGTCTTTTATATTGTATGTCGCATTTTTTTCAAGTTCTTTCCAGAGACTATTTTGCAGAGCCACTGTCGCTATGTCTGGAGCTTAGCGCCGCCCAAGAAAATTGATGGTCAATTGATTGGTTTAAAGAAATGCAAACAACCCAGAGTGTTTTTCTCCTATCCTGGAATGTATGTGCCAGACCTATTTCCACAGCGCTGTGGAAATAGGTCTGGCAATGTGAGCCTAAAGCAGGACTTACTGACAGCTTTGCTGAACAGCAAATGTTGCAGAACTTAAAGGGCTCAATGGCCTTCGTTCCATATTACAGCATCTATTTTTATTAAATGGCCAATGTTCAAACCCTTTCTATTGCAGCATTGACTTTGAAACCAAGCCACATTCTCAAGTCACAAATTTAATGAAATCTCTACTAAGAGCTTCAACATGTTTCTTTGTTTTGTTTTCATCTTTAGGACCTAAACCTCAAGTTCCAGCTCCAGTATTTCTTATGTGATATACTGTAGCACTGAAATTCAGGAATGGATAACATCTTCTGCAGATCCTTCAGGAAAGGCTTGTGACCATAAATGGTTACATAGAGGCATGTATTCATGCTTCCTGCCGCCACCAGGCATGGTGGTTTTCAAAATTTGGGATTAATCAAGGAAGATGACTTACAGATGTTTGCAAGGCAAGCGAATAAACAATTTGATAAAAACTAACCAAATTGTTAATGGTAGGAGGGCCTTCTTTCGTCTATGTTATGATGATACTGTAAATGAGAGCGAGTACAATACTCGCCCATGTGGATAGACATACTCACCCATGGGCATAATTTACAGGGGGGGGTGGGGGTTACAACCAGTGCAACTCCCCTTAAAAAACAATTATTTCCTTTACATAAACAAAGACATTTGCACCACAAATTGCTGCAGAAAAGGACACAAGAATGCAGAAAATGAAGTGTTTCACTTTTAAAATTTCACTCAAAAAATGGACATCTCAACACCCACGCCCTTCCCAATGTTGCACCCAAAATTACGCCCTTGGACTCACCTGAGCAACATCTTCAAAGTCGTCGTGTCTTTTCTGCAGGGCTCGGGCTCTGTGAAGGGATTTCCCAACGCCAGTGTGTTTGCTGAGGAAAGCTTCGCCGTGGTTTTCTATCCAGTCCATCACCTGGAGGAGAGAGAACACAAAGCTTCACATCTCAGGATTAAAGGGTCACCTTATGTTCCTGGTGCTGTACCCTTTATTTATTATTTTTTCGACAGTGTACACACAGATCAGCAGAACAAAATGACCCCAAACCTCATTAACTAAGAATGGAACAGATGAAACATTTGTGATCTGTGTGGGAAATTGAGGTCACTGCAGCTGAGAAGAACAGGATGTTAAATATTCTGTGCTGTGAACATCATCCCTTGCTTTGTTGTTTATTATTTGCTACTTTAGTGGTACTTTTTCCAGGCATTATATCTCAAATTGTAGTATCAACTCTTAGTTCTGTGACTATGGATGACACAATTCTTTGTTTTGTAGTATTTTCTGCCAATTTTTACTTAAAGTTATTTTAAAGAGCTCATATTATGATCATTTTCAGGTTCATAACTGTATTTAGAGGTTGTACCAGAATAGGTTTACATTGTTTAATTTAAAAAAAACACTATATGTTTTACTGCATATTGTTGCAGCTCCTCTTTTCATCTTTCAACCCTTTAGATTTATCTTGTGACTCTTTGGAAGTGCCCGACGCCAAGGTTGGAATTTTTGACGTCAGTTGTTGATTGGACTTTTCCCTCAAAATCTTTCAGATGGTTTCATTTAAATAACTGTTCAAATCCCCAAAAGATTAGATACATAGATAGATATTCAACATTTCACTGAGCGTCAACAATTAAAAGAAATGTGTTGTCCTTCTTTTCTCTCCTTCTAATCCTCCTACAACCCCTGAGATTTATCTTGTGACTCATGGGATGGGAACAATGGGAATAAACTACCCTAACTTCACTACTTCACCGGAGTACTTCTTCCACCACTGACATCTTAAAACACTGTTTTTTGGGGGCCTTGAAATAACATGGATGCTGTAATACATGACATCAATGTAGTGTAGTCAGTCCAGCTGGAGCCACAAAGAGGTCAGCGAAAGGTCACGGCACACTCAAACTGAAGCGTGCTTACTGCAGCTTTGTTTCAATGTGAAGCTAAAACTGCCAAATAAAACTACACACCTAATATGTTCTCTTTCAGCATTAACTTCTGCATTTCTGCCTCTTCCTCTCTGGGGTCACATATATCCTCAACTCTGGTTGGAATATCCTTGTTTTCAATGATTTACAGACTATTGGTATGAGCAGACTCTCTCACTTGCTCCTTTTCTCATTTTCTGGGCATGTCTCTCGCCCTCTGTGTGTGTCTCTGTGTCTCTCTCTGGGGTCTCATAGAAGCTGATGCATGACCAGTACAGTTGGCAAGGCTCTGTTTTCAATGAATTTATAACCTACTCTTCTTCACACACTATTCTCTCTCTCTCTCTCTCTCTCTCTCTCTCTCTTTCTCTCTTTTAAAGCTCTCTCACACTCTCTCTTGGGTCATGTATAAATGTTTGCATGGCGCCCGTTCGGCATCCACATTCTTGAATTTCAATATGCATGTGTGTGTATTAGTTTGTTTGTGTGTGTGTGTGTGTGTGTGTGTGTGTGTGTGTGTGTGTGTGTGTGTGTGTGAGTGTATGACTATGCGCCCCCTTTTTTATAAAAGCTGATTTCAACAGCGTTCTGAAGAGGGAGAAGTTATTTTGGACACATTGTTTGAATTAAAGAGCGCTAGGGAAACACCATGGCACACAACAATTTGTAACACTAATAATTTACTAATTCACTCATTCACAAAATTACACTGCCGAACAGCATGTTTTTAATATGCTATGTACTCTTGACAGTAGCATAAGCCACTGTAAACCTCTTGTAAGGTCCCATAAAAGAAATACTGTGATACATTGTGAAATGTTTGAAATGAAAATACAATACAGTACAGTACAGATACAGATTTTGGGTCATACCGCCCAGCACTACTTGTTACTGTACTTATCCTTTATAACTTTAGGGGGAAAAACTCTTTAGAGAGTGCACTTTTTACTCAGATTCCACAGGTTTGCCAATGGTAATTGGTTGTACCATTCCTACTACATTACTGTCTGACCCACAATCACACAAAAGAAAGTACTAAACCCCCTCCTCCCCCACTGATGATTCACTCTGCGGGTTAAAAATACCCTTTATAAAACATAGCTGTGAGATTACATTTTGAGCTCCTGAATATCTCCAAAAACCTCCAGGAAACTGGGCAGACACCTCCCCAAAACCACATAGTCTGTTCATCTGTGAAATATGAACAGTGGTATCAGAAGAATTTTCACATTACACACTGTTTAGCTGGGAGGAGCAGCGCAGATGAATGAACGTGTTGGGATTCTCACTGGTTTATCACTCACACATCTGTTCACATGCTGATTTACCAGACTACATGCTCCCCTGGGGTTTGACTCATTCCTCTCACCTTTCAGTAAACTCAAAACTGAAATATAATGTTAGAATATTGTTTTGTTTTCTCAGTTCACAAAAAGTCATTATGGATAAACCAAAGTTTACATTCAATATCAACAAGATACTCCCACTTCTCTCTCACTAACACTTCTAATGTTTTAATTTCACTTGCTTTTTGTGTGTGCAGGCTTGTGTGCGTCTCGGGAAAAACATGCTATATCATCAATAACAAAAGCAAATGACTGAGCTAATTCTTGACCGAATAATATAATTTGGAATTGTTTGTAAAATTCGTACACATGGAGATGCATGTGTGTGTGTGTGTGTGTGTGTGTGTACCTGCTGGACGTCTTGCTGGAACACACACAGCTGCAGTCTCTGGTGCAGTCGGACCTTCCGATGCTGCCAAATATTCTCCAGGCGCCGCTGATGGTGGAGAACCTCGTGAACCACATCCAGGATGCAGTGAACCTGCGGGAAAAAAAACACAAACGTTAGCTAGACAGCTAGATTTTTTTCTATTTACATTAAATATAAAAAGCTGCCTCTCTTTTGTAATTGGCTAGCAGAGGAAGCCTCAACGCCCCCGCAGATGAACACAATGGCCCTCACCGCTTTGGAGTAATTGGCAGAGGCTGTCAGCGAATCAGAGTTGCCGGGACTGAGAGGCCTCTGGAGGACATCCAATAGGGCTTTGCCGTCCTGACTCACCTGAAAACACACACAAGTCACGGAAAGATTAGACGTAACAGGTTGATGAAGACAGGACAAAAAGTATACAGATGCAAAGAGTAAACCTTTTGCTTTTTCCAAAGAAAAATGTTTTTTTGTTTTTAGTTCAAGCATCTTCTGCTTCTCCAGTGTTGATCTTCTCTCCTCTCTGACACAGATACTGTATATACTTTCCAAATCATTTCACTGCTAAATTATACATGAAAACACACTGTTGAAACCTCTACGACACACAAGCAGTGACCCTGGTTTTCTTTCTGCAAGAAGTGAGCCCTGTGTGTCTTTTTTATGTCTTCAAAATACTGTTTAGAGTGATAGTTATTTCAGTTGTTGCGGGCTGGTTTAAACCTCCTGCTGGTCCATGTTTATGTGCATTTTGAAGAAATATGTCTGACGTCTAATCAGCTAATTGTGTCAGCACTACTGCTTTTACTTGAGTAGGCACCTTTGTAGAAACAGTTCAGTCTGATTTCCTCTAGGTCTCTAAGATTTACATAATGAGATGCACAAGGGAAACATGCAAAGCAGTATTTTTTTTTACAAAGTTAGCTGTGAAGATGATTCAAAACCTAGACCTAATGCATGCTATTGCCTTGATCAGGCGGTAGAACAAACTGCATAATGGAATTTGTTTCTTTTGAACCAGTGATGAAACAAACGCTCTGCAAAGATTACAGACCCTGTTTCTGCCTCATTTAAAGAATTCATATTATGCTCATTTTCAGGTACATAACTGTATTTAGAGGTTGTACCAGAGTAGGTTTACATGGTTTAGTTTTTTAAAAAACACCATATTTTTGTTGTACTGCACATTGCTGCAGCTCTTCTTTTATTCTGTGTGATGAGCTCTCTGTTTCAGGTATAGAGTGAGGCATCACACTTTTATTCCATCTTTGTTGGGAGGCGCACATGCACAGTAGCTAGGTAAGGACTACTAGCCAGTCAGAAGCAAAGTATGAGCAACTAGGCGAGCATTATAACATGTGTTACACAGTGATCCACGTTTGTCACAGACGTAAAGGCTGGACTACAATAGAGCAGTTTGTGAACGGTGTTTTCTGTAGATGGTAAGTCCCTTTGGGGTGGAACGTGAAAAAGCCCAATTTCACATTGTAAACCTATTATATGCACAAAAATATATAACACAATAAAGGAAATTTTTTAAAAAACAGCATAATATATGCACTTTAAAGCAACCAAGCAAAGAGCAGCTTCAGCACACGCCACTACACACACACACACACACACACACACACACACACACACACACGCTTGGCAGAGACAGCTGCAACTCCATCTTCTCGGCTTTTAAGCAATCAGAAGATGTTTGTAGACACAGAACAGAGAACGTGATGTTATAACTCACTGTTATCAATTCATGTCAAACAAGAGAAGCTTCTGCTTACAGTTTAATTTGTGTCTTGTGTATCAGGTCAAGAAAGCACTACAATAATATGTTCTTTTTCTGTACTGACTGACTTTCAAACTGGATAGTAAAAGAAAGTTCTATGGCATTCATTGTTTGTGTTTGTTCATATTTCACAAAGAGTTTAAACTGACAACAAAGAAATAAATCATATCACATCCATACAGGGAGAGTTGTGTACAGCTGTTAGAACGTGAAAAAATATATATGACACACTTGTATTGGATCAGTACTCGGTATCGGAATCTAGCCAGACGTCGTCATACTTATATTTTAATCAGAATATGAGGCTGTGATTATGGGGCATGTTTCAACCGAACCAGGAAAGTATGTGACGTATGTTGACCGACGCATAGTTATCAACAGAACTCAACGCACGCTTGAAGAAGTAGACGAAGAAGATGAGTGTAAACAATCTTTGCCGGTGGACTATACACGGAGTACTTACCAAAAATTTATAATAGACCATCTATTTTAAAAACTACACACTGGGGGCGCCTGGGTAGCTCACCTGGTAGAGCGCACGCCCATTTATAAAGGTTTACCTTTGCCCCAGCGACTGCGGGTTTGACTCCGTTCTGCGGCCCTTTGCTAAATAAATTGAGCTAACACTGCCAACAGCCCAACGCCGGACAGCAGCAAAGGGCTGAGAAGAGCAGCAGTGTTCCCAGACTGAATCTGAACGGTGGTGGTGTGGTTACTGAAGGGCTAAAGTCACAGTGCCTCACAACAGAAGGTTACTGTTTGTGGTTAGTAGTCCATATCAACAACGATTCATGAGGGGATTGCTCAGGTGCTGCCGGAAGATCCGCCAGATCTCCCTTCCTTTGTGTTGGCATTCTTAACTCTAGTGGATTCATGAGGACTATGGTTAACTGCTCCTCAGATCTCTGCAGGCTATTTGACAGAGGTTATTGCATCCGACGCTTAGCACCGCCCAATATGATTGTGATTGGTTTGAAAAAAATGCCAACAAACCAGAGCACGTTTTTCTCCCATCCCAGAATGCTGCGTGGACTAGCCAGACCCTCCTCCGTCACGCTGTGGAGGAAGGTCTGGCAATGTGAGACTATGTGGTTAGCTGTGCTGTTGGTTTACCTCCGTGTAAGCCTGGGTCACCTGCTCGTACAGGCTCTGGTGGCGGTGGATGGAGATTTCCAACTCCTGCATCTCGGACGGTAACCCCCCCTCACTGCAGACTTTACACCAGGCCTCCACCTCCGACAGGAACTGAGGAAGCAACACGGACACACATTTATTGTTTTTTACATTTTAGAGAATGAAGACAGCATTTACCTCTCTCTCTTTAAATCTCTCTTGTTTTTCACACACTAATGTTTATTCTCTCTGTAGTCATGCCAATTTTCTTTTGCGTTTGTCTCTTTCCCCATATTGTGTTTCATCTTTCATTCTGACATGTTATTGTTTCTGTTTTTCATCAGGCTCTTTCTAAATCTCAGCCAATCCCTTCTCTGCTCCCACCTCTCTCTCTCTCTCTCGCTTTCTCTCTCTCTCTCTCTCTCTCTCCCTCTCTCTCTCATCTCTCCAGCTCACTCAAAATGTGTTGTAGCTAATGTCAAGGGCCCAGCAGGAATCAAACAAGCCCCATCTGTTGCCATGTCAACCTTCCAAGAATCAGCAGTAGAGCAGTTTGATCTATTAAATATAATCAGACGCTAAAAATGTTCCATTTACATTTAACATTCTGGACATGTGTCTGCAGCAGATAGATTCCTAGATTAGATAGTTGCCAAATCAGTCTCACAGTGCGTGGAACAGCTTTTCCACTAAGGCAGAAAATGAAGAGGAAGTCCAGTTTAAGAGGAGAGGATATTGACATTTTTCCCACAAACACGACCGATATGTTCCCCCTTAGTCCCGGGACTGCTCTGCTGCTGGCGAAAATTCCGCCGGATTTCAATATTTTTGGACAATCCTCTTTCTTTGTGTGGTAATATTCTACTACTCTATATACTCTACTACTACTCTACTGTCTCTATTACTCCGGCCAATTTTCTGAGGACTATGGTTACCTGGTCCTCAGATCTCTGCAGGGTAAATCCAGACAGCTAGCTAGACTATCTGTCCAATCGGAGTTTTATGTTGCACGACTAAAACTACTTTTGAATGAACACACCAAAATAAATTGCTTCCCGAGGCTTTTTTGCAAAAGGCCGCTGCTTTTCCCGGTGCTTAGCGCGTTTATAGAATGCCAATAAACCGGAGCACGTTTCTCTCCTATCCCACAATGTTGTGTGGACTCACCAAACCCTCCTCCGCAGCGCTGTGGAGGAAGGTCTGGCAATGCAAGACTAGTTTCCACCTAATTCTAGCTGGGTACAGATTTGTTCAGTAGAAAAGTTCTGCTCAAAGACGTCTGGGTAGACTTTTTTCTAATGAACTCACCTGTTCAGCCTTCTGGTGAAAGACAGACGACATGGCGAGGATGGTGGAGCGCTCGTCAAGTGCAGCAGCGAAACTTTTCCAGTCCTGGTCCAGCTGACTCGAGATCTGTTTAATCTGCGTGGAGGCGTAGTGACCGGCCTCTGCCAGGCGGCTTGCCACTGACATGATTCTGTTGATATTTACATAGGCATTCTGGGGGAAAAAAAGACATGCTGTTGGTACTACTGTCATTGGTACAACATTTCACATTAAATACTGTGTGCAGAAAGTCAACTATATGAACAGTGCTATTAGCTAGTTGCTTCTATAAAACACTTCATTTTTTAATTGTGTCGCAACACAATCCAGCAGTTTCTATTTAATTTAGAAGGTTAAAAAATAGATCAATTATGTCTTTTTATTGCTTATATTATTATATATATATTATATATATTACTTGTGTTTTCTCTGCTATAGTTGTGTTTTTGCTAAGTCTTAAAGATTTCTTCTCATTGACCTTCAAAGCAGCTTTATTAAGTTAAAGGAATAGTTTGAAGAACACACACAAACTAACCGGTTTAGGCAGCAGTAGACCAGCAACTCCCGTGTTTTGTGAGGTCAAATTACTGTTTTTGTCAAAAGGAGTCTGGTGGCTTTGAAGAGAGTATATATATATATATATATATAGACATACAGTATGTAAATGTAAATATACTGTATATATGTCAGAAATGGCTGTCTGACCTCAAGGTAAATAGTGAAAATATTCTAAATATAGCTTAGACCTGTCCATGCCCATGTCCACAGCAGTACATAGCTTAGCTTCCCTGTCTGTACTCCTGTCTCCTTCTCCAAACAACATAAGCTAATTTAACAACATTGCTATATTCTAGAGCATGGCTGTGTGTTGATCCTAACAGCAACCGCTTCTTATCTCTGCTGTAAGTGATCTACAGTGACATTATTGTGAGAATCATGGCTTTGATGACATTAGCTACCATGGAGTTCATGGCGAAGTGGTTGTGTTGAGTCTGCAGCTCCACGGCATGTTGGTATCCTCGGCCAATCTCTGTGTGGCTCTGCAAGAACACTTCCTTGTTGTGGCTGATCCAGTCAAACATCTGGGCGCACGCAAGCACGCACGCACGCAAACACACACACACACACACACACACACACACACACACACACACAGCAACATTAACAACATTGCAAACTATGAAACACATTCATCTCTTGTATCACATTGGAACGGAGTATCATCAGGAACAAATTGAAAACAGATGTCATGACAGCACATGTGAATTTGATCAATTTACAAGGATATCTTAAAGTCAAACAATAATGTTTGACAGTGTTATAGATGTCTGTGTTGCTTTGGGAAAGCTAATAAGTGGACCTTGAGTTTAAATTTCTGTCAGCTTACTGTTTCCAAGATGAAGAATGAACTGAAAACACTGAGAAATTGTCTCAGCGTGTGGAGAAGAAAAGATTATTTTAATTGATCTAACTTGTGTCATTACCAGACACAAATACTGACAGTTGGCGACACCTAAAACTATATTTCATTCTTTGATATAAGCCTTTGCATGACGTATTTGAAGTTCATTGTATTGAACTTTATAACATCTAGCATTTTTTGATTGATCTTGTGTGTCTACAATAAAGTTGGGGGAGTAAAAACCATTGAGAAACGTTGCCATGGCTGAGAGAAACTGCGGCCAAAATAAACTTGTGCCAGGCTGCAAAACAAACAAAGAATATTCCTTTTTAAACCATGAAAGTCATTCTTGCTTGCTTCATATAAGAGGTCAGGACAACCGTCACGCTTGCGTCTCCATCTCAATCAATCTTTGCAGACAGATGGGAGGCCGGTTGTGATGCGGCGTGGTTACCATGGTCACTACATCATCCACGCAGTCATTTCTCGAGCAGTGATTTCCACGGCACGAGTGCCTTGTCAGGTCTGACTGCTTCCCTGGCTCCACTGTGAGCGCCGAGTATTTCCCACAGTGTAAACTCGTCCACACACCCCCGCAGCTCCTCAGCGTGATAACACTGATGTGGACAAAACTGTTTGCTTTACTGTAAATATTTACCGCTTCTGGATTTCTGTCTGGAATGACACACTAAGTCAGCTGACGCCCATCTGTGTTTGTGAGTGAGTGAGGGAGTGTGTGTTTGTGTGTGTGTGTGTGTGTGTGTGTGTGTGTGTGTGTGTGTGTGTGTGTGTGTGTGTGTGAATACAAGCTGCACTCCCCTCAACAACACTTAGGTTTCTACCAAATGCATGCAGCTCTGTTAGCAAGAGGCAGGAGGCAGGGCTATGGGTGTTGACTTAGTCCTTAAAACTATAAGCTTATTCCCCAGAACATATTGGTATTTATTCAATCCAATTATTTTTTAGATTTTTTTTACATTTAATATGACTTTTTATATATACTATATACTCGAATTTTCTATATATAGGAATGAAAGTGAAATAGTTTTGCATGTTGGTGTAAACAGGCTGGTATGATAATTATGAATGGAATACAAGCTTTTAGTCACAACCACAGCTAATCCCCTGATTTTCCACTGGATTCATTGCTAAACAGGCTGTGAAAAGGACAGCGAGTGAAAAATATTGTATGAAACTATCCACAATGAAGGAAAACTGGACATTTAAAGATGAACATGAAGAATTAAATGAAATATGAGGATAATATGTTATTTTGGTTGAGAAAGCGTTAGCAAATATTGTGCTCTGAACCTTTTTTAACCTCTTAACTTATTTTTAGGTTCCACTTTCTCAGGATGATAAGAAGAGTCAGTAAACCGAATGAATGATCCTAGTTTCTACACTAATTTAACACTTATTGGCCAGCATTGTAAAAGAGCCCGAGGCGTTATTGGAAAAACATTAGTGTGCATATCCAGTGGTCACATATCACGGAAAAACCTGGAAGTTTAGAAACTTTTGTTGGTGCATGCGCCACTGAGCAACTCTCATAGGAATGAATGGGGCTCCGCCATTAACGTTGCATCCAGGTCTTATAAAATATCCATGGGCACGTCTCACCTTCTCGGCGTCCTGTTCAAACAGGCGGAGCTGGAAGCACTGATCCAACTTCAGCTTCCTGACGTGCCACATCTGATGGAGATGCTGCCTCGTGGAGTGGAGCTTATCCAACAGACTGGCCACCTGGCAAAAAGCAAGAATTAGGAATTGTTAGATGATCTTTTTTATGATGTATTAGAGCAAAGTTCAAATGTTTTTTGTTTGTTTTCTTTTAAAAAATTAAACACCAAAACATGACGCAGTTCATGGTAGGTGTAACTGTCCCAAAATACAACATCTAACTACATTTTACAGGAAATCCCAGTGTGTGAGGCTTCATGCCAAATCCCTGCTCAAGTTTTTAACACTTTTAACGTGTGCAGATGCATTTTTGCATCAGTTAAAATCGCCAGTTGGCAGCCATTGTTGTAGTTTGGTATGCACTCAAACCACCGCAAAATTCGGTTTAGCTAATCTAATTTAACAAAAAAAAAACTTTTTCATCATGTCTATCCTTTGATACAACCGACAGAGTTATGCTTATTTGCAGGCCTCTGGAAGGCACGAGTGGGTCATGTAAGAACAAGCAGGTTTTCCGTGAAATACCTCTCCATTGGCAATCCTTCACCTGTAGACATACAGTACATTTGGTAGACATTCATATGAATAATTAATATAAATGCATTTTTTTTGCCTTGACCATCATGCATTTGGGATAGTGTGCTTTTAGTGTTCACAATGATGAAATATGCAGAATGTTGGTTCTGCAGGGACATCACTTAGTGAAATCCTCAAGATTCGTCTTCATAATTAGCAAAAGTGATTGTCCTAGCTTGTATCGCCTTGGCTCTGGTTACATTGTATTTGGTATTTACTGCCAGATTTCCTAAAGGGTAAAAAGGGGGTAAAATCTCAGTATTTCTTCACAATATTCTAGCAGTCAAATGACTGTATGAAAGTGTATGTGTCAATGTAAATAGCAAGTACGCCCGGGCTTGTTTGGAGGATCTTTTCCCCTACTGCATCGTGGATAAAATGTTAATTTTCAAGAGATATTGATTTAGAGTCACATCAGCTGGCTATATTCCCAGATGGAGTGAATTTACCTTGGGCACTAAGCTCTGGAAGTCAGCAGAGCCTGAGATACAATTCCTCCCTGAAAACCATCACTAGATCGAATACACTGCAGCAACCTCTGGCCATCCCGGTCCAACTCCTCCACTGGGGCCTTCAGCACCTACACGAGAGTACAAAAAAGACTTTAGAGCATTAATATGATTCAAAGAAGATGTAAAGTAATGATGAGAGAACTATAATGTTTAACCTATGTGTTTAATTAGAGCTGGAACAATTCCACATGTTGCTGTACAAATAATCGGGAGTAACAATATAATTGTCTCTTTCAGTGAAAAAAAAAAAAGTATGAATTACTTTGTCAAACAAATGAAGGTTTTAAGTGACAGCTATTGCTAGCATTGGTTTAGCTCAACATTCTGACCAATATTCACTTATGTAATTCCAATCTGGCATTCCTAAACAAAATCAACAGTCTTACAACTTAGGACCTTAGCTAATGTTGGCAATTATGTGTGGTTAAATAAAGAAACCGAAACAAAATTGGGATTAGACAATTATGTAATAATTAACACAGAGGTCTGCCAGCTTTAGCCCAGCTAATGTAAATGTCATTCCTCCAGTTTGTATCAGACTCCTCTGACAGTAGCTTGCTCACTTTTTTCTTCAGCTGTGTGTGCTCATCTATCAACCGACGAGATCCCTCCACATCTGCAGGAAACTCCTTCTTGGACTGAACCTCCTGCAACACACAGTACAACTTTTTCATTTTGGGATGAATCCTCTAATCATTTTAAACCTTTCATCCATCCTTTGATTGACCATCCATTCATTCATCTATTCATCCATCCATCTCTTGATTGACCATCCATTCATTCATCCATCCATCTCTTGATTGACGATCCATTCACTCATCCATCCATCCCTTGATTGACAATACATCCATCCATCTCTTCATGGACCATCCATCCATTTATCTGTCCATCCCACACCTGCAGGTCTTCCAGCCTGGACAGCAGGTGAACAGCGTTGGACATGAAGTCCTCCAGAGAGACTCTCAGCTCCATCCACTCCTCGTGGTTGTAGTCCAGAGAGCCTTCAAAGTCATCGGTCAGCTGGGAGGGATCCACCAGTTTGGCCAGACCTTCAACTGACACCATGCTGGTCTGTTACACACAAACAGAAATTCAGAAGAAATAGCAAAATGCATGTTTTTTAGCAAAAGTTATTCCCACTCCCATGACTGTAGCCTCCTAAAATTAGGCATAAACTTTTAATTACCCTTTTTTACTGGTATATTTAGTGGTAGGGCACTGTACTGTATTTGTGTTGGGAAAGAAATGTTACAAACGAGAACATCTTAGATGTTACTTGATACTAGAATGAAATAATGTTAGTGAGCTGGTTAGTGAAACCATCTACCAAAGTTGGCCAGATATAATATATATGTTCTTGCTAGTTTTCTACAAGACAAGAACATTATGTATTCAATCGCATGTATGAAATAAGAATATTTGAATTATTTTAAAGATTGTCAGGAATTTGTCTTTAAAAAAAGATGATACAGTAACATTACATGGGAGATGTTAACTAGGGGTAAACTTAAGCAAACCAGTATGAAAATGTTTTTTAACGTTAGTTGCTAATGTTGAACATACAGCCATTTCTTTTAAGCTCACTGCCTGCTTTAGCAAAACAATCCTTTCACAGTGACAATCTATGGTAAGGTTGAATGCTGTGCAAAAAAATGCAATCTAAAATGAGACTGAAGTACTGTATGTTGGGGGAAAAACACAAACAAGAAAACACTGACCTCAAAGGAGAACTTCGCACTGCCAAAGTTTGTCTTCTGTTTCTGCCAGAAGTTGTCCGGTTTGATGATGAGTGCCACACAGATCTCCGCCGGGAAAAACTCCTGCAGTGTCTTCAGCAGAGGCTTGATCAGCTCCCACTTAGAACCACGCATGTCAATGATGACGGTGAAACCACGTTTACATACATCCTCACTGATAAGAGAGACAGAATGGACAGATTGGGAGGAGAGGAGAGGAGAGGGACCAGAGAGAAGTACAATAGAGAGTTTCAGAAGAACTGGTAGAATAGCTTGAAGGTCCTTAACAGATAAGTTGATTAATGTTGTGTAATTCTTGCCAGACTTTTACATCAACAAACTACTAAAAAAAAAACTTCAGTTAAGCAGCCTCCGAAGTGGTCTGTACTGACACGTCTTTCTTCTTCAGAGTATGCCTTTTGATGAACAAAATATAAACTATTTCTTGACAGGAGCAATGGTTTCCTGAAGTCTCTACTGTTTCTAGGATTTGTGCTAAACTAAGTTCGCTGTCTGCTTGCTCTAGTCTTATACATACAGGACAGATGTGAGTGGTCCATATCTTCTCTCAGCAAGATGTGTAGCTTAAATTACAAGATGTGAAACTCTTCTTTTAACGTTGTGTTGTCCTCCCGGGTTAAAAAAAGTCTGAAAAAGGGACAAAAAATTGACATTTTTGTCCCTTTTTCAGACTTTCTTTAGTTTTCGCTAACACCACCTTACTACCACTAGTTTTACAGTACTGTTTGGAATGCATGGTCAATAACCCTTATTTATATAGAATTTTACCTACTATTGGAGTTAAAAAAACAGAAATTATGAATTATTTTGACTAATAGTTAAGATCAGAGGAACATACAGATGAGTTTTGTCAGGAATGTATTTGCAAAGAGGAATCCAATCCATTTTTTGTGGTAATGTTGTTAAAAATAAACCCATATTTCAGTTATAGACATTTTTTAAAGGGGTCAAATTTTACCCGAGGACAACAGGAGGGTTAACACTTCATGCAAAATACAAATGCTCCACGTTATTTGCATCATAGCAAATTAATTCAGTAATAATTGTGTCCACATTTGGTACAATCAGATATATAGTAGTATCCTGCAAGCAAGGAAAACCAATCACTAAGGTTTTTGCCTTTATTCCGAAAAAATAAGATATCCGACTAAGCTGTTTACATGGCTAATGAAAGTGAATATTCCACCATTATTTCCATTTATATGTAGCAGTGCAAAATACAATATTTCAAAAGTTTCCAGCGGTGGAGGATTGTTGGACAATGCGAAGGCAGTATCCCTCTTTTATTCCTTCAACCAGCTTCTTAAAAGGTAGCGATATGTGGACATACCAAAAAGCTGTTGATATCCAAGTCTTTGATAGTGTTTGAAAGTAGCTGTGTTTCTCCTTCTTATTGGGACTGCAGCCTTGCAAACTGTTGGCTGGTTGGTTTGTGTACAGCAACCATAGCAACGGACAGAGCTGACCATAAGCGGTAACAGGCAAAAACCATGATTAAGATGCATATTCCAAATGTGCTGTATACATATCTAAAGAATGCCTCTAAAACCTAATCTAAAATATTGTTATATTCAGAATAATATTGTTGGTGTGCATGTAAACGTACTGTACTCACTGATATGCTTTCCAGATGGTGATTTGGCTGTCTTTATGTATACATTGGTTTGTATAAAGTGTATGCAGCATAAATAAGTGTCTGCAAATACTATGTAAACCAAATTTGATGAATGGGAGTCAACTGCAGTGTAATCAAAATAGCGTTCCCTTAACATGCAATAGGACAACACTGGCGACTAGAAGCTGATCTGAAGCCAGTGCAGCGCCCTGGTTGTGAATGCTGTAATCTAATGACCTTTAAATTCAGCTGCTGCTGATTGGAGAGTAAAAATATACTGAAATGATCTCATCTCCACACGCAACCTCTATTAATACAACTTCAACAAAAGCACATCCATTATAGCCTCAGGGAAGCGCAAACTCCAATCGTCACCATGGAAACAGCAGCTCGATTAGGAGGAGGAATCAAAGCGGCGCTGATGGGGATCAAACGGAGATACAGACTCTGGGCTCGTTTGGTTTCGCACCGTGTTCCAGTCAGCCAGGTAAATGTTTTACATGCATCCGCCACTGAATGCCGTTTCAAGCGCAGACTAGATTGGAAACTCTCCCTGTTGTTGCATTTAAGGACAATCTGATCATTTAAGTCAGCTACTGAAAAGCCAAATCTTACATTTCTTACAAAGGTACATATTACTCACTGGTCTGTGACTGATTATTGGTCAGATTTCTCTAGACCAGCACATTCCTTGTAACATCCTCAGACTGTGATGAGGGGCAGCAGGAATAAATGGACTTGAAGTGAAGTGTGACAGACTCGCTGCTGTCGGCTGCAAACAGTGCAGCTTTCATGCTGATCCAAATCAAACGCTGGTCTCAGCCTGCTGCTGTGATGTCGGAGAAAGCAACGCTTGATTTCCACAGTGTGGACAGCACTCAGGCACTCCACCCTGCACCTCTTCCTACTTCCAAGTCTGGTTCACTAAAAACCTTATTGTCCTGACTGATAAGGGTAATAAAAAGGTAGTTACTTTACACAATAAGCTTTTAGCACACAAAAAAAATGTGGGTTTATAATATACAGTGTTCTATTATAAATTAAAATGCCCAACAATATAACAGCCTACAAGTATATATGAATTATTATGAATGATTGACAGAACTATTTTTAATTAGTTTGCATTGAGTACTTTTACTTTGAATATGTTAAGTACATTTTCTTGATGATACTTCAATTTAAGTAACATTTTCAATGCAGGACCTTTATTTGTAACAGAGTAGGGAGTAATGTGGTATTACTACTTTTACTTAAGTAAAGGATCTGAATACTTCTTTCACCTTTGGTAAAGAGACAACTAAATAAACAAGATCCCATTAAAGGCCGTGACACACCAATCTGACTATCGGCCATCGGCCAGTCTGGCGAGGTCAGTGACTCGAGTCTGTTCGCTGTGCTCCAACTGAGGAGCCGTCGGCCTTCATTTTGGCTGATTTGTCCTGTTGAATCGGAAGGCGGGCAGTCGGACTCAATGACCAGTTTGATTGGTGGGTTTGGGTTAGGGTTTTATCTGAATCAAAGATTGTTGCCAACAGCAACCCTGTATAGCGCCCTCTGGTGGACAAACTATGCAACACCAACACTCATAACATGGTTGAAGGGTGTTTAGTCCGTTTTTATTTAATTTTTTGAATATTCAATTATCAGCAATTATAAATGCTGATACCGGTAGTTTGGAAAATGCCTAATATCGGCATGCCGATATATTGGTCAGGCTCTAATGCCAAAAACAATGGAATATGTTCAATCACAACCACACAAGGGAAAACAAATCATGTACATTATGATAATGAAGTGAACGAGTGACACATAGTTAATAGCAGTTCTGTATATGATTAAATCTTTTTTTAAAGATTATGTTAGGTCTTGTTTGGCATTTATTTGACAGAATAGTTGCAGACTTGGGGAATTGGGGGGAAAGAGGTGAAAACACACAGCAAAGGGGTTGTACTCAAATCCTGGCCACTGCCCACAAGTACTGAGCCTTAGTATATGGGGGTGCACGCTCAACCACATGAGCTACCAGGGCGACCCAATATAATTAAATGTAATCTAAAATGAAGAATACACATGCTACTAAGATAAGACAAGATAAGATAAGATAGACTTCACTGGGGAAATTCCCTTGTTACAGTAGCTCCAAAAAATAATTGTGTACTTGTATGCATTTGTTTGTGTTTGATGGGAATGTGTGTACCTGGGAACAGTAGACAGGTAGGTTACCAGTCTCCTCAGGTCTTCCTGTTTTATTCGGTCGTGGTTACTCCTGGCAGGAAATGTCAGGATTGGTCCGCCTCTTTTATCTCGCCCACCTATGCATGGACACATACAAATGATAATCAGAATGCTTAATGTTGCCACAGATGCAGTGTTAAAAAGGCATTCCTATTTTTATTAATACATAGCAGGCTAGTAGTAATAGTAGTAGTAGCAGCAGCAGCATTATATTATAATAAAAAATACAACAGAGATCACAGAATCGATAAAGTAACAGACGTTAACAGACGCTAGTCTACATTACAACCACTCTGTCACTCTATTATCAGCAAGCAGGCTGTATCAGTGTTAATCTGCACATTACTATACACTAATAGCTTTAATATCTCTGGATCTGTAACATAACTCCCACCACAGCTACTCCGGCCAGTAAACACACTTTCCAAAGGCTCCGAGAACCATCAGAAATCCAAACTCCCGCTCTCCCTCTCTGTGATAAATTATGTGTGTAGAGATGTTTTGGTTAGATTAATGTAAGAAACACAAACCGCACTGTTTATGAAACTGCTACTCAGTCGTGGAAAAATCGGTTTGTGTGTGTGTGTGTGTGTGTGTGTGTGTGTGTGTGTGTGTGTGTGTGTGTGTGTGTGTGTGTGTGTGTGTGTGTGTGTGTGTGTGTGTGTGTGTGTGTGTGTGTGTGAGATTTGGGAGGGAGCATGCCGCTGTAATCTAAGGAGGAATCTTGATGACAGGTTTTTGTCTCTCTCTCTCTCCCCATTTTCTCTAATTCAGAATAACTTTTTCACTGGTACATATACCAGACAAGCAATACAGACGCATTACTACAACAAACAAACAGTACTTAAGTCTTGGTTCTAGCACTTATTTTATGAGAAGACATTTATGAGAAGACCAATACTGCCTGCAGTGCAACCTACCAAGGCATCTATATTTGCCAACATTAATAAAACATCTCGGTGTACAATTCACATTGAGCCTCAAAGTTTAACATGGTTTTATTCATCAGAAACCTATTAAAGTGAATATCAACGTTTTCTTTGGTTTAACCATTTTCACCAGGGCTGCAACTAACAATTATTTCCCTTATTTTCTTGATTAATCTTCTTTTGCATGTAAAATATCCAAGATACCAAAACATTTAATTCATGACATTTACCAAAAGCTCAAATTGATGTCTTCAAAACCCTTCCCTGGCTTATTTACAGAAATGTTGAATTGTGCATTGTCCTAATCAAATAAATAAATATATTAAGATTAATAAAGATATAATATTAAGATTAATGTATCCTTTATTAAACATGATCAGTTCATTGTCACATCAGACAATAAAAAGCCGCAAACCTTTACAATTAAGAAGCTGGAAGTCTTCTTAATGACATTTTACAAAGTGTTTACTATTAAATGCCTTACAGTGCAACTTTGCCGCCACATAGTATGGGTTTTCATGGGTTTACTCAGTTCCTATTGACCAGGCAAGACCAGACCCTGGACCTGAGCAGGGCCGGGTCCATTTTGCACTCAGTCTGGTCTATATGAATAAAGTTTAATTCCCGCGATTGTTTATGTGGACACACCAATTCTGCCAGATGCCCCTCATTTCTGCCAGATGGCCGTCATCTTCTTTCTTTTTGTTGTCAAATCCAGACAGCTAGGTAGGTTATTGGTCCTACCTGAGTTACCTGTTGCACGACTAAAACAACTTTTGAACATAAACACGTTCCACCAAAACAAGTTCCTTCCAGAGGCTATTTTGCAGCGGCAATGTTGCGCTGCCCAGGACGATTGTGTCCCGTGTGCACGTTTCCTGCTGTGTGCAGAGAGGTCTGGCAAGACTACACTCTAGTCTAATCTGGTCCAGTTAGGGTGCTGTGGTATTGCCGTGGGCCATGGGTCTTGGGTCTGTGCCTTGCTGTGTGTAATAACGGAGTTGATCCATGCTGACTAGTTATCAGCTTTGATCACATTTGTCACAATCATCAATGTGTTGCGCTGCATTTTGGATTTTGCCAGGTATTTCGAACCATTCTGACTGTCCTCATCCCATAATAATTTTGCATCTTTTCTGAAAATATTTAAAACACATCAGATTCAGGTAGTTATTTCCCAAGTCTGTTTCAGATCTAGTCCAACATTTATTGGACTTGAAATCCTCAACCACAGAGTGAAGCAAGTTTATGTATGTGCATATGCCTTTTATTGTGATCTGTAGATTGGGTTCTTTTCTATACACAACCACTGTTAAAAGTACATTTTTAATATTTTAGAGTGCCAATGCTCTGGTCGTTTGTTCAGAATCAAAATGCATCACGCAGCTGATTGTTTGTGAGTGTGATGGCCTGTGGAGCGAAACAGCTCACGTGTGTGCTTTCTCTGCTTGTTTTGGCACACAGTGGAGGGGAGAAGTTCACATATGTCATGTTCAGGGTGCGAAGGGCCTGTGATGATTTTCCCTGCCCGTTTCCTGTCTCAGGAGGTGTGCAAGTCTGGGTCCACACCAATGATCTTTTCTGCAGTCCTGAAGGCTGACACAGTGCTATTGAGTATGATGAGGGGATCACTGTGGGTGGCTCCTTCTGAAGTTCACTGTAAAATTCACAGTTTTGAGTGTCTTCAGCTTCAAATTGTTGTAACTACACGCACAGGCGGAATTTACAATATTCCCGCAATAATCAAAACTGGCCAGTGCAAGCCCCCAAAATATCTAATAATAATTGACACCATTAATTGATGCAGTAAAGGCACAAATTGTTGCAAAACAATTCACCAGAATGCAAGAAACAAAGTGTATGACATGCGGGGATCTCAACCCCCCCACTCAATGTTGAACCCAGTACGTCCTTGACTACACAACCCGGTGTCGTGGATGAGACCGTGGACCTTGAGGAGTTCGACAGAGTGGGTAACAGAGACCGTGGCTAACAGTAGCTTAGGTCCTAAGGGGTATGGCTATAGATGGGAATTGTTGATTTTGTGATATGCCAAAATTGTTATTTTATGACATATTTGCTGGATTGTCGATGTTAGAGGCCGCTGTCACTTGTTGCCATAGCAACTCCAAACATCCTGGGCTGTAGTTGATTCAAGCCAGAGAATATTAAATGTGTTTTGTGTTTCTGGCCCGAAATCTTCCTGACAAACCTTTTTTTTATTGGAAAACCCGCAAAACTTTTTTGGGGTCATATAACAATGATGTAACAAAAAGATGTATCCCATTCAAAACTTTTTTTTTTAAAGTAATACACAAGTATTTCTAAAACAGAAAGAGACAATCACTATGTTAATCGCAATTATTTCTGAAACAATTAATTGTACAGCATCAACGATTTTAGACCCTTTTAGGAGATGAAATTTCATCTCAGTCACCCTAAAAAAATAATAATAAAAGACTTTTTTTTTTTTTTTTTTTAAATCAATTGTACTTAAACCCTCACGCCCTTTGAAATTCGACATTGGGGTGGAAATTGGGTCACTGTGAAATCACGGTGGCCCAATTCCAAAGTCTGGACTCACAGACTCACAGACTTTGGTGTGCGTTCTCGCAAAATTGGTAAGGGCTTAGGGTTGTAGTTTTACCAATGTCGAATTTCAAAGGGCGTGAGGGTCACATTAATGACACTGCCATCAAGCAATTAAGGGTTTGGTAGGAGTTCTCTCAGTTCTGTCTTGAAAAGTTTCTCTCAGCAGTTTTGTGAATAGCTCTTATTGAAGAAACTCACAGGTAGGAGCATTTAGCACAACTTACGAGGGCAGCTTTTGGAAAGATAAGATTCTTTATGAATACAGCCCCTAGAGTTCTGCACCACTTTCTGATATATATGTTGATTTATGTTTCTATGACCTCAGTGGCTTGGATCTCTCGGAACTCCAGCATACAGGTTATGAAGATAGACTCCTTACTTGGACTGCAGGTTGGGGAATGTGACTGCAACACTGACTAATACTCACCTGACACAAAGGCAACTTTCTCCTTTAACACAGGAAGAACATCTGACGCCTTGATGCCTTCAGTCCTTAATGACCCTGGAGAGAGACAAAGAGAAAGACAGAGGGGGAGAGCGACAGAGAGAGAGAGAGAGAGAGAGAGAGAGAGGGAGGAACAGTCAGTTGGTGGAGCTCTTAGTATTAATCCCATTATCAGATCAACATTCCTGTGTGAGAGAACACACTCTTGCACACACGGATCTAGCTTTTACAATTTGTTTTTTTTGCATGTGTGTGCTTTTGCTCTTTTGTCTTTAACATTCTGTAACATCATAACCTTGTAAGCAGTTCACACCTCTTTTATAGTATAGTGTTTTAAAGTATAGTGGAACTATTAGCAGTAGTAGCAGGTATGTAAAAGAAGACATGCGGTTCATCTTCATTCTTCCATCCTTTGCAATCTCTTAAGATCTTTATGATTTCATTCTCCTAATCTAGTTCTCTTTCTTTCCCTCTCAGTTAATCTGGTCATCCGACTTTCATGTTATGAAATCTCTCTCTCTCTGTCCTGCCATGTGTACGTGCTTGTGATACACTATCCTGGCTATGAAAACGCACACACACACACACACACACACACACACACACACGCATACGCATACACACACACACACACACACTCACACACACGCACAAATTCCAAGCAAATTCCACAGTGAGAATACTAAGTTGGCAAAATGTATCTCAGGATACAGAAAGAGAGAGAGAAAGGTCAATTCCATGTTTTAAAGCGCTGACATCAACAACCTGTTGTACATTCCTGAAATATATATACTGTATATATATTTTAAATGCCACATAAAGAGGCTGAAAGAGGCATTTTAATATTCAAATCCCTCTTTTTCAGTTTAGTAAAGTTTGGAAACATACGAGAATTTGCCTTTGTTTGTCTTCCTTGTAGTTTTATTGACAAATGTGAAATGCATCATGGGTGATTTGATCCAGTGTGAACAGCTTTTAAACAACGTGTGAATGATGCTCAGCCATTTTCAGAGGTCGTTCGTGTTCAGCAGCTGAGCGTTTAGTCACGATCAGTAATGTCTTTCAAGGTTAATGATCTAATTGATCAGTTTTATGTTGGCTCATGTAACGGTACGCCAATGGTTTACAGAAATAGCATTGATTTAAACCTGATGGAGCAGTTTAACCTACAGTACAGAGATGGATTGTACCCAGGTGCAGGTGGCTCCACAGTATTTAAAGGACCATACCAATGTTTTTGCTACAGGTTTATCTCCTTAAAAGGGATGGTTCAGAGTAATTTCACCCTAGGGTCCTTTGCATCATGACCATTAGCTAAACACTCTCCCCAGAAGCTTTTTTTCCCCTTGGTCTAACATTGGGCAAGTTAGCGCTATTAGCTGAACGGCTTAGTGCAGGCACTATAGGAACCAAATGTGTATTTCATAAATTGCCCCACTAATAATGACCAGAATGGTACCAAACTTCTACAGTTAGTACACATAGGTTCTGTACTAGAATGTCAAAGTTTGAAAGGTTGTAAGTACACCAGGTGTTTATTTAAATAGCCCTTTCCTGATGGCTTCTACTCTCTGCAGCTAGCGCTGCTAGCTAGCTAGCTCTCCGATTCTCCTCCATTAGTTTCCAGGTGCTTCCGTGTATTCAGGCTAGAATAGGTACGGGCAACCTTTAAAATTGCGCCACTCATTGTCACGTTCAATGTTAACTTCATCTCCACCATTTCATTGATCTCTTCTTCTGTTCTCTCGCTTCTTGCTTCTTCTTCACTATTTTACTGGTAGGCAATAGATGCATCTAGAGACAGCCTTGTTGTCATTACTTAGAATTCCTCATGGGGGCGACAGAAACTACGCACTATAGCTTTAAGAAAAGGGATCACATCTCAAGTTTCCAAGTTAAGGAGGACAAAATACTTTCACTTCACTTGTTTAATTAGGCTCACATCCCAATGAATCAACGCACACATGTTTCGGCACAGAGCCTTCTGCCGAGCGTGACGCTCTGAAGCATGTTCTCCTTGACTTGGGAACTTGAGATGTGCTACCTTTTCTTCCCTTTTTGGAACATGCCTATGGATTTTTGGGTTTAGCACCCCACTGAGGATCTCCATTGTTGAAGCGCAACCTCATTTTTCAACTCAGTGTTTTTGTATGTATTAGTAAAACTAAGAAAAAAAAGGTATATATCCTAAATGCTCCTCATCATCTCAGCCGGCTAGTGAGGCATGTCAGTGTGGAACGCTGCCACAGCGCTGGTGTTACACCATAGTGACAGTTGCAGGTATGTGTACATGCTGTTGGATAAGCTCCAGCCATATTAGCTATGTGGATGCCAAGTGTGAACTGGAAATAGACCCAACTTGACCGTGCACACAATCTGGAAAGATTGTGGATAGCATAAGGTATAAAGCTATTGAATATGCTAAACCTGCACATATATGCATCGTCTGCAACTACTGTACAGTCTCTCTACCTTTCAACACAGTGTAAACTAAACACAGTCAGCTCTATTTAGACACAAATCAGTGTCATCCAACTGTTTACTTTGACTGGTAATGGTATGGATGTATGGATAAAAAAATAATACTACAAGCTGTCTCAGCTTGGGCCTGCAATTTCTTCTGACAGGCAAGTTCACATTGTTGCTGTGTGATAGAGACCTAGCTGGGTGGTTGGACAATGGAGATGAAGCCAGCCCAGAACAGATGAGTCTGCATATATGTCTTTCTATTGAATGCTAAATGATTAGCATAGAAAAACGGTTTGTGTTCCAGGAAATGAAGAAAAGAACAGTGAGAAGAGTGTGCTGCCAACATCAGCAGCTTCTTCTCCAACAACAGCATAATACATACAGCAGAGGAAGAGTGTGTGTGTGTGTGTGTGTGGTGCGTGTGTGAGCGTGTGTGTATGTGGGTACAGTATGTGTGTGTGTACGTGTGTGTGTGTGTGTGTGTGTGTTTGTGCGTGTGTTGCTGTTATTGCTATTTTGGGGATTCTGATTGGCTAATGTGGGCTTGAACACTTTTCTGAAAACTGACATCTGTGCACGATGTTATTTTTGAAAACAGAGAAGTTAAAATGTCCCTTTATGAAAACAGCCAGCCACGTGTAAACACAGCCTCATTTGTTCATTACTGTTGAGAGGAAACAACTTTTGTCATTTCAAAACACACACATAAGAAGCTAGTTTTCTTTAGAGTCTCGTGTGTGACAGGAAAGTGATGGTGAGTAAGAGTCGGGTTCGGCTGTGTTTCCGCGGTGTGCAGAATAAGACTTAAATTAACTTAAATTAATGTGCAGGTATTAAAACCAGATTAAAAATGATTTTGTTGAAATGAAAAACCCTAACTTAAAATGTATTCAACCTTTATGTGTACCTCTCTGTAACAGTTTCTCAATAGCAAAAAGATAAACAGGATTATGCAAATGGTTTTAACCGTCGATAAAGTTTGACACGCCAGCAGAGACACACAAAATGCGCGCACACACACACACACACACACACACACTTGTTTTTGCCTTAGGAGGCCATTGCGTTATATAACATTCATCCCCTAAGCAATTCTTATCCAAACATTAACCATAACCACTATATAATCCAAAATGTAACCCTGACCAAACACCAAGACAAGCCCCTAAAATGTAATGCTTTTCATTGCGGGGACCAGCTTTGTCCCCAGATGGCAGGAATGTCCCCACAACACACACTCAGTCCCCTCGGTGGCTTTGACACAAAGTGCAAGCCTAAAAGAAATTGCAGAGAGAAAGAGATAAAGAGAACTTCTGAATACATTTTACAGTAATCACAATGTGAAAAGACTTAAACTCACACATTTCATTTAATGACTTTCACAAGTGTCCCACAATCCTCAAACTTTCAGAAAACAAACGGACCGCTCCGAGGCTCAGAAGGTAGCTGAAAGATTTGAGCCCTTAAATCCGACAAACTACATGTCCATGCCTGCTGACTGTCCATGCCGACCTCCACTGCTCTCACAGAGCAGGCTGCTGACTCTCCACAATGTGAAAAGGCAGTTGTCATGGTGAAATTGTGCTCATGATCGGCCTTCGTGATGCAGGATAGAGTTGTGTGTTCCCTACTTACGGACTAGTGTCTTGTAAATTGTACAATTACCCCATGTGTTGTCTTCCCGGCGACCTGCAGATTTTTCAAAATTTGTCGAATTTTTCTGAGCCTTTTGAAATTTTTGTGGGTTTTTCACAAATCTTTTAGGCTTTTTTTTTACATTTGTCAATTTGACATTTTTGTAGTTTTTTGACATTTGCTCAGGTGGTGTTCAGGTGTAACAGGTGGCTCTGTGTACATTTGAGCATATTAGTCGTCTTTCTCTTATGCACAGATTTGGGTTACAGAGGGGATGCCAACAATTGCTTTATAATGATAACAAATTTAGAATCAGTATCCTGGTGGACGGGACGTGAATTTTTTTTCTGGTGATAATAAAGCCAATGTTACTACATCGAGATAAAAAGCTTCTGGCTCCCCCAGGAAAACAGAGGGAGAGGACATAAAGAAAGAATATGCTGACTCTCTTTGACTAACACACACACACAACACATTTGATTAATTAATGATGTTGAAGAACAGTGTGGTCAAAGTACCCAAATACATCCAGTTTGAGTTATTTAATTTAATTATTACAATAACTGTCATGCATGTCCATATCTTGGCTTCTCTCTCTCTCTCTCTCTCTCCTTTCATCCAACATGTGTTTTCTCCATCAGAGATGTTCACCGCATATACACATATTCAGTATACTGTATGTTTGTACAGTAGCAATGCAGCAAGCAGTGATTACAGCAGCATATGGCTGTTAAACACACTAGACTGAATAACTTGGGGCCATTAAATTAACTTCTCACACACACACACACACACACACACACACACACACACACACACACACACACACACACACACACACACACACACACACACACACACACACACAGAGTGAGTAGACTGAGCTTATAGCCAAAAGAAAGTCATATCCTCATGCAGAGGAAAGCCTGAATGGTTTTTCATCTTTGCTGCCATGCCGCCCTGGAGGCAGTGCTTCTTCTGTGTGTGTGTGTGTGTGTGTGTGTGTGTGTGTGTGTGTGTCTTTTCGCTGAGGCTGACATCATCCAGAAACCAACTGGGACATCTGCTAGCCATTGGTACACCAATGGAAGAAGACTTTAATGTGTGTGTGGGTGTGTTTTTGTGTTGGTGTGTGTTCAGTGGACTCCATCATCCACACATGAGTGAGATTTGATTCCACCAACAAATGTCAGACTGAATGAGTCTGGTTGTTACAGCTGTAGCGTTAAAAGCCAGGAGTACCAGAGGCATCACTTGAAGCAATTATGAAATCAGTAGTTGCTACTAGCAACGTAACATTCACATGAACCCAACTGCTGGTGGTAGAATAAAGTCAAGTGAACTCCTGAACTTACAGTAGACAATTGTACACTGATGTTCTTTAAAACTTAGGTTCTTTCAATAAACCTTTGTGAGTGAGAAGATACACTCTAGATACATAAGAATAAGCTAGCCCCTGCATAACCACCAAGGTTAGACAGCGAATAACTTTACATCTTATTTCTAAAGAATCATAACAATGTATAAAAGGCTTCATTACCTTGTATCTCACGTTATGGCTCCGTAGCAGACGTTTTTGTAAAAATAGGCTAACGATTGTGTCATGACCAAGCAACTTGCTGTTGCATAGTCGACAAATTACCGTATTGTCAGGAGAAGCACGCAGAAAATTTGGACTTAGCTGTTTAGGTTTGATTATTAATCTTAACTAGCAATTTAGCCTATGTTATCTCCTTACATATACTGTACTTTATACTATATACTATACTCTGTCTCTACAAAATTGGGAATGATTGAGGTTTCTCTTTGCACAGCTACCAGAAGACTTACAACTTTCAGACAAGTTGCTCACATCACATCTACGTCTTCAATCTCTGTTGGAGGCTGACAGTAACGCTCAGCCATCACCAGAAAAGTGCTTTTAATATCCTTCACTGGTCTCCGTCCAGATCAACGGGATCTGTTGGTCCATTTCTTTAACTGTCTATGATAACCACAGCTTAGTAGATAGCTTCTAGCAGCTAACCAGCTTGCTAACTAACTAAATACATTGCACAATGATTTGGTCTTTGCCTACTGGACAGGGAAAAAACTGAAAAACTGAGGAAATAAAAAAAAGACTAAACTACCATCAAAAAGAAATGCAACACATGTATTCTAATGTTTTTTAAGTCCTCAGACTCAGCAAGGGTTGCTTGGCTCGGCGTGTCATTCTGCAGCAGCTTGTTAGCATAAAACCACTGGGTGAATAAACTTCTAATAACCATGAATGTCTGACTGTGTCTCTGGCCTCATTTACATGCTAGCGAGGGTTGAAAGTAATACATTCAAATTAAGCCTGCATCAGTCAACACATGCACCCAGAACCGTTGGAGGCAGGGCACGTCACAGTCTGGAAACTCTGCTGTATATTACACTGCTACTGAGTGTCTGGAGCAAGTATCCCATTACCATGGAGCCACTGGTAATCAATCAAATCAATAACAACCAATCAGAATAATATTTTTTGTCATGTAAACTCCACAATTAGAATATTTGGATAAAACTGAAAGAAATGAAATGAAATCATTGTCAGAATAATTTAGAAACTTCAAAGGTCAGGCTTTGGAGCGTGGGTCCTTTGAGGATTCAGTCTGTTGTCTGTTCGTACTAACTAAAACGTGATAAAATTACGATACTATAAATGATCACATATCTAAAATAAAGTCTTGAGAATAGATCAAGCCATGATTCTCTCTTAAATAAATGTTAGAGAAGCAAATTTACATACTACACATTTACAACATGATCATATTAACTTAACTAAAGACATGTTTTATTGCAAAGCTTTTACTCTCCAATATAAGGGCAACGCATTCAAAGGTTTCCCATCAGCACCATTTCAAAGTATGATTATAGATCGGACCAAATCCTCTTTGATGGGGAACAAGATCCCCAATCTGTTGTACCACTGAAAAAATACTGTATTCTGTAATGGATTCCTTCTAGAGATCATGATATTCCAAATCTACTACTGTGGATCATGTTAGCAGCTGATTAAGATGAACAGCTGATCCGGTCTCTGTTGTGTCGATACAGACTGGTTAGGCTGGACACTTGTTGAAGATAGTGTAACATTTATAGGATTATAGTCTAAGATATACTACTAAAACATTTTTTTGTTTTACACAAAGATATGAGCTCCAAAAAATCTGAAAGTTAATGTACCCGTAAAGAGAAGTACTGAAGCATTTTCTGCATTGAGCACCTTACAGTATTTCAAAGTAGTAAAGCTACACAAAAACCACTGTGACCAAACCAAATCTCTCTCTCTCTCTCACAGACACATGCACACGCACACACACACACACACACACACACACACACACACACACACACACACACACACACACACACACACACACACACACACACACACACACACACACACACACACACACACACACACACACACACACACACACACACACACACACACACACACACACACACACACACACACACTGCTCAGAAGACTTCACAAGACCTTCTTTCAGAGAGCCTTCATGTTTTTTTCATTTGGAAGTGGGAATAAATGTTTCTCTAATGTCTGTGAAGTGTGTGTGTGTGTGTGTGTGACTATATTTGTGGGGTCCAAAAACCGGAAGTTTGGTATACTATGCCAAAATGCTCACACCCCACAACTTTAAAGGGCTGTTTGAGGGTTAAGACTTGGTTAGGGTTAGAATTAGGTTATGGTTAGGGTGAAGGTAAGGGTGAAGGTTAGGCATTTAGATGTGATGGGTTAGAGTAAGGGGCTAGGGAATGCATTATGTCAATGACGGGTTCCGGGTCCCCACAAAGATAGTGCCATGTACTATGTGTGTGTGTGTGTGTGTGATCCATATTATCTGTTCTTACATATAACAACAGGGATAAGGTCACAATATTCTCGGCTGCACTCACACACACACGTGCACATACAGAATGAAGAGAGACATAGCTGGTGTTCAACGTTTCCAGACGTGTATATGTTAAAGGTCAACATGTACTCCTGCTGGAGTCATTACCCACTGCTAGAAGCACCACACAGGAACCAAATGATGAGCCAACCTTACAGGAAGAACTGCTACCATCATTGACATGCACCCATGATGCAGTGAGAGTGAGATAAGCATTTAGAGGCTTCCAGTTTTAGGTTCTGGTCACGTCAGCCTGAGAGAGAAAGCTTTTCCGTAGACTGTGAAGGTGACACTGAGGAGGTTCAGACAGCCAACAGACGTTCGTTTCAGTTATTAAGGCTGTATAAATCACTATAAATATGATGTGCATTTACCTAAGGAGAGAGGCTCATTTCCCAGATGTGCACAACTGTTGCCAAAAAGTATAAAAGGTCACAGGAGCCTAATGCATCTGAGAGTGAGAGCCGGTGTGTGTGTGTGTGTGTGTGTGTGTGTGTGCGTCTCAATCTTATTTATAGTGTAAAATCATAACAGCATTTATCTCAGGACACTTTACAGAGAGGAGGTCTAGACCACACTATAATTTAACAAACACCCCCAGCAAGCATATAGTAACGAAAAAGAGCCATCTGACGCAACCAGTTGGAGAAAGAGAGAGAGAGAGAGAGAGAGAGAGAGAGAGAGAGAGAGAGAGAGAGAGAGAGAGAGAGAGAGAGAGAGAGAGAGAGAGAGAGAGAGAGAGAGAGCGTTTTCTCTAAACAGCTTTATGCAAAACCAAACTGCCGTCAGTGCGTGTAGGTGTGTGTGTGTGAGATGCTATAGCATGCATGAAATTCTCACACACACGCACACACACACCCACACACAAACACACACACACGCACACACGTCATGCATGTGCCTAAATGTCTTTAGAAGGCAACAGGTGAGGCCGTCTGCACCCTAGCAACAGCTGCCCCGACAACAGGCTGCCGGACCTAATGTGTTACCACAGAGACAGGGGTCTATCATACCTAATGTTGCTTAGCTTATATCTTTTATATCTTCTATAAGAATTAAAAGAGACACTGTAGAATACTCTTGTATTAACGGCTGTGGAAGATTAAATCCACTGAGCTTTATCTGAGCAGGTATTATCCACAACAATCGATGTTGGCGCACGGGTTACAACAGTTTGATCAAAGCGACACTTGTCACCCAGTCATGTCAGCATGTGTTAACTATCAGGATTGGGTTGGGTTGGGCAGCTGTTTGTATCTATTACTGCATTTGTGTTTGAGTCCTTATTTATCTCAAACAGAGTTTCAAAAGAGCAGGAATATCTAGGCTGGTAAAACCCTTAGTCATGTGTGAAGTGGTTACCATGAAACATCTGTAGAGAGAGAGGTCCGATCAGAAAGCAATCAGTGATGTAAAGATGGAGGTCACTGCAGCAAGGAATCTACAGACAGCACGAAGGAATCTACAGACAGCACGAAGGAATCTACAGACAGCACGAAGGAATCTACAGACAGCACGAAGGAATCTACAGACAGCACGAAGGAATCTACAGACAGCACGAAGGAATCTACAGACAGCAGCCAGGTACGGCAAAGGAAGGACAGTCACAGCACAGGAAGTTGTATACTTCATTAATGTGTTTACTGTGTTAACGCTAGACGTGCCGGGATTCCAAAACTACTACTTTGCCCGCCAGATTCCAAACTCTATAATCTCTCATGATAAATACCTAATTGTGATATTAATGATATTAATGTATTGTGTTAGGATATCTTTAGAAAAACAAAATAACACCAAAATGCGTAATGTAATGAGTTTAATTATACATTTGCGTGGTAATAATTAACTAAAATTCATATCATGGCATAGTAAACCGTAATAATTTCATAGGCTACATTCATATCTGAAACAAATGTATCTTATTTGAACATTTATAACCTAACCTAACATGGCACTGCCTCCATTTTGGCGTCTGCTATGGTGCGCCGCTGCCCCTTTTTCCTCTATAAACTCTCAGCTCTCAGCTCCTCTGCCAGATGCTGCATGAACTTCCTCTGGATAATTTTACTGCTGGTGCACTCCTTGCAGAGGATGTGTGCAATGATTCCAGCCAGTTCGAGGATGCACAAAGTTATATGAACACGTAGACAGCCACCGGCCATCTATGTGTACCGCGCCTGTCACAGAACGAGCGCTCAGCACTTGCCTTCTGATTCAGAACAGAGTCCATCCACGCCGTATTTATTTTGGTAGCCTACGTTACCGACTCTGGCTTTGCCTTCGGCCCATCGGTGATGGCCCACACTTTGACAGAGACTCTGATAGTTGCTAAGCAACCAATATGCATCTTCAACAGCATGAGAGATTAAGAACAATACCTTGAAAATCCTATTTAAATAAAAATATATTTTAGGAAAAGTCAGGTACCAGCAGGATTGTATTTTTTTTTTGTATTCAGCAAAGTTATTACACGTATACATTTCAAGTTCTAGTGTTAATGGACTGGGGACGGGAGTAGGATTTGGATTAGGCAGAATCGTAACTGATGGATTCAGTATTCGGCCAAACCCCAAAAATCTGGATTTGGTGCAGTTCGATGCAACTAGTCTTCATAAAAACACATTTTAACATAACACAGTCTGAATTCAATACTTTGATCCTCTGACTGTCAACAGCAACTGACCCAAACTAGAACACACTCAGACCTAGGGGTGTCACAATCCTCCAAATCCATAATTCGATTAGAAAAAAGGAATTTCAACAGGGATGGCAATGCCACAAGAGCCACTCGATAGCAGAAGGGTACTTTGCAACAACAGTTTCAGTTTCTCAGTTTTTTTAGTGGCACATACAATGTGCCATTAGTTTAACAACGTGTCCCTGAAGACACCACGGAGTCCCATCAGAGCCCACATGCTTTATCTTTGTTGTTTGTTTAAATGACTCACTCGTAGGGAAGGCAAAATGTTGCCACACCAGTGGTCTCGCATTGCCAGACCTTCCTCCACAGTGCCGCGGAGGAGGGTTTGGCTAGTCAAAATAGCATTCCCGGGATGGGAGAAAAACGTGCTCTGATTTATTGGTATTTCTTTAAACCAATCACAATTGTCTTGGGCAGCGCTAGACAGATAGTCTAGCTAGCTGTCTGGATTTTAAAATTACAACACAAAGAAAGCAGAAGGTAGGTTTGGCAGAAAAGAGAGACATCCGGCGGCACCTTTCTTGTTTCTCCGTCATCACCGACTCCTGCAGTGGTCATGGTTTCTGGAAACTTTCTGGAATAGTCAAGCTGCAGGCTACTGGTAAGCTAACGTTACCCTGTGTCTTTAGCTGCACGCTACCAGCTGGTAAACTCCGCTGTGTCTGTTGTTGCCTAAGTAGGTAGGGTTGGAGAGAGAAACAAATAAAGGGGTAATTGCTGATCCTTTTCCTGATTTTGATATTGAAAGTTTATTTTGATCAATTTTCAATTTTAAGTCAAAATCATGACACCCTTACTCAGTCCAGCTTGTTGCAGCATGCAGTAGTAGTATAATGTCAAGCATCATGCTGAATGTGAATAATTCATCTCTGTCTCATTAATTTAACATATCACATGGATATATTCTTTAACATTGCACGGCAAATAAGTTTCCTATTTGAATCTCTGACTATCACACACACACACACATACACACACACCCACACACACACATGCACACGCACACACACACACACACGCATACAGACACACACACACACACGGACGCACACACGCACTTTAATGGCCTCGGACGGCTCCAGTTTCCCCTGCAGAGGAAAACCACATCCATCACTTTTCCAACACAAACCACACACTGCTCTCTTTTCTGTCTCTCACAGCCACACTCCTAAACTTGCTCAAACACATGCGCACACAGACACGGACACGCACACATGAACACACACACACACACACCACACACACACACCACACACACACAAAGAAAGAGAGAGATTGTAATAGTTAAGTGCTTGCCAGGCATCGCACTCTCACACAGCAGATGATGTATTCTCCATAGGGAAGCTTCTCATATAGGGACAGTTGCTGAAGAAAAGAATGGTCAATGCAATGGTCAATGCAATGGTCTCTCTCTCTCTCTCTCTCTCTCTCTCTCTCTCTCGGTCTTTCTCTCTTTATATCTGTGTCCCTAAACTGTGACAGTTTAACTCCTCATTTCTGGATAATTGACTGACTCCAAGACTCTCCCTGCTGTTTCCAGATAACAATGAGCTTTTCCTCCTATTAAAGACTCAAGGTTGCTGCACACACACACACACACACACACACACACACACACACACACACACACACACACACACACACACACACACACACACAGTTGGTTGAAGGCCATAAAAACAAAATATGCTCACCTACTAAGTCTGTGTTTAAGATTGCATGTACACTTGAATCTATAAATATATGTGTGTGTGTGTGTGTGTTCGTTCCTTTCTCTCCACTTGTCCATGGCCCCCATCTGACTCATTCAGCAGGAACCAATCAAATCAAAGCTTCGGATTGGGGGTGATGACATCGTTTGCGCTGCGTTCCAACCACATGGAGAGATGCCATCTGGAGGGTGCTGACTCAGCACAACACACACACACACACACACACACACATCAAGTACAAGCAGATTCTCTTAGTATTGTAGCTCTAGATCAAACAGCGCTGGTCTCACTTTAAGTGCACCAGACAAGAAAACAGTACAGTGATCCTGATTTACTGGTTTGAAGGGTCAGTTCACCCGAGTTATGGAAAAACTGATTTTACATCTAGCGGTATCATTCGGCTGGTTTAAAGATGTTTGGTTCCACCCCTATTTAATAGAGGTGAATGACATTCCTAGTGCTTACTGTAGTGTATGATTACATAAAAAAAACTGAATTCATTTCATAAGGACTATTTCTTCGCAAGCAGTTTTTAGTAAAACTGTTCATAGTGAGATCGGTGGATTATCCAGATGAATAACAGAGACTAAGTCCCTGGAAAGAGATGTTATTAAATGATTTCTGCGAAGCACCAGAAATGAATTTTTTTGACTAAGATCAAATCAACCATGAGGAGATACCCTCACCATATAGAGCACATGTACAATTAACGTAGACTAGACTATTTGGCCGTTTAGCTGCTACAGACACCCACCCATTAATTACATACTGTCCTGAAATATCCATCACACACATGGTTATCTTGCTGAGACACTTCCACACACATGAACATAATTAACCAGAGATGTCAGAGGTCAAGAGGAAGCCAGAGGTGCCTTCCTCAAGGAAAGACAGAGCTAGAGACATGGAGGAACCAAATGTTAAAACATAGAACACGTGTTTCAGCTATCAGATGAATCTCTCTCTCTCTCTCTCTCTCTGGATCAGCTTTCAGTATCCAGACAGCAGCTGTCTGTTGAGAGGAAAAACGTAGACCGAGTGGTCAGACATGGAATGTGTGTGTGTGTGTGTGTGTGTGTGTGTATATGTATATGTGTGTGTGTGTGTGTGTGTGTGTGTGTGTGTGTGTGTGTGTATATGTATATGTGTGTGGTGTGTGTGTGTGTGTGTGTGTGTGAAGAGCCTGGTGACAGTTAGTTACTTAGAGGCGCCACAACTGTAACAACAAACACACTTCTAATCCGTGATTTATATCATAGACAGTATTACATTATACTTATTTATATACATTATTAGCAGGGATGGAAAGTCATTAAGGTCCCATGGCATGAACATTTCACTTTATGAGGTTTTTTTAACATTCATTTGCGTTCCCCCAGCCTGCCTATGGTCCCCCAGTGGCTAGAAATGGTGATAGGTGTAAACTGAGCCCTGGGTATCCTGCTCTGCCTTTGAGAAAATGAAAACTCAGATGGGCCGATCTGGAATCTTCCTCTTATGGAGGTCATAAGGGGCAAGGTTACCTCCCCTGTCTCTGCTTTGCCAGCCCAGATAATTTGTCCCACTCATGAGAGAGAGACAGATATCCTTGCTTTCAAACGAGCAAAATGGCAGTTGGTCAAGGCCACACCCCCAGCCTCGTAATTCTCCACCAAGGCTGAATTTCGCAAAAGAGACCAGATACAGTATTAGGGGACCACTAAGGTCTATATAAAAGAGACTTCAGATACAGTATTAGGGGACCAAAATATAAAAGAGACTTCAGATACAGTCCACTAAGGTCTATATAAAAGAGACTTCAGATACAGTATTAGGGACCACTAAGGTCTATATAAAAGAGACTTCAGATACAGTATTAGGGGACCACTAAGGTCTATATAAAAGAGACTTCAGATACAGTATTAGGGGACCACTAAGGTCTATATAAAAGAGACTTCAGATACAGTATTAGGGGACCACTAAGGTCTATATAAAAGAGACTTCAGATACAGTATTAGGGGACCACTAAGGTCTATATAAAAGAGACTTCAGATACAGTATTAGGGGACCACTAAGGTCTATATAAAAGAGACTTCAGATACAGTATTAGGGGACCACTAAGGTCAAAAAAGACTTCAGATACACCACTAAGTCTATATAAAAGAGACTTCAGATACAGTATTAGGGACCACTAAGGTTATAAAAGACACTTCAGATACAGTATTTATAAAAAGAGACTTCAATACAGTAATGACAAAATATGAAAGAGACTTTGGTATTACAAGGTTATATAAAAGAGACTTTATGGTATTAAACCACTAAGGTCTATAAAAAGAGACTTCAGATATGGTATTAGGGGACCACTAAGGTCTATATAGAAGCATCCAAAGACTACCATGTCATGGCACCTTTAAACATATTTTGTCAAGTAATGACAAAATATGACAGCTTTGGTTACAAGTTATTTTTAAAGTTTATTAAAACACTAGTGCAGTGCATGTTTACAATGTGCCTATATGGAAGGGGACGATTGGTTGGGCTCAGGTGTTGTTTTCTCGAACTGCTCATCCTAGGCCTTTTTATTAGTTTAGGTTTGATGCTGATGAAAATATGGGGGGAGACATCAAAACTTGCCGCTTGGTGTGCTTCAGTGGAAGTGTCACTGAAATTGAATTCCTGTGCTACACCCCCCAATATACAGTAGCACAAGTAGACTTTCACAAGAATAATTTCACAATTATTGTTTGAGACAGAGCGACTGATGAAACAGTCAGCTGTTACACAAACACCTTGGCAGTAAAGTGCTTGTGTTTCATATTTTACCCTCATATTGGTTTAAAACTTTGTTGTGGCAGCAATAGAGGCAGTGATGTTTCCTGTTTACTGTACAGGACTCTCAGTCTCATTCTGTGTCCCAAAATCGAAAATCGAATACCTACCTTACAAACAGATTTCCGAATGGCAGAATATCCAGATCCATCCCTATAGGTCATCCAAACAACGTCAAACTCGACATTGCCCTTCTTCTGGTCCTAACACACCCTTCCCATGACATAGCTGCCTCCCCTAGCAATGCTCAAGAATTTGTCATCTCCTAACAGCTAGCTATTTGGGACCAGGTTATTCCTGAGTTCTTCAGAAAGTGTTCCTGAGAAAGCGTTAAGTCAGTTACATCACTGATGCTTGAGATGTTTGCCGCTAAGGTTCTGCAAGTGAAAGTACTACAGTATTCATCTTTTGTACAACATTAGGTAACTTTCTGTTGGAGCATTTCCAACACTTACTGTATGGATATGAAACGTGAAACTCTTCTGGTTGAATCATCAGTGAAACAATCAAACAATTTGGGGAAAGTATCTGCCATATTACAGAAAATCTAAATACAAGACTGTAGACTTTAAAAAAGAAGTCGATTACAAGCTCCAACTGCAACACATAGAGCTTCAAATTCTGTGTCCATGCCACTAATCCTGGGTTCATGTCATATTGGCGTCACCGTAATTACCAATCTCCAACTTGTAAATCCATGTCATGATCACGTCTAGGACACCAAACAGACACACACGTCAGCCAGAGTCGGTCTTTCAAGGTAATTAAACCTAAATTTAACAAACATAGTGTTATGTTGTCAATGAACAGTATTTTTAACCCTCACATGACCAACTCTGCAATTATATAACTGTTTACGACTTGCAAGTCTGTGACGTGAACAGGGCACACAGCAGGCTGAAGTTGGAGGATGAGCTTTGTAAGATCGTGATGATGAAATCCAAAAACGTGCTTTTACATTTTGGATCACATTTCAATCTTTTCAGTAGCTATACATTTCTGTGTTTTGTTGCTGATTGCACTCTCTGATTGTGACTGTGACTTCACAGCTCTGTGTGGTGTTTCTTTTCTAATGGCCGACTGAGGCTCCAGCGTAATTAGAGACACTCACTACAACTAGCTGACAGAATTAACACTGTTTTCTCAAAGCACTGTGATTCAAAACCATCAAGAACACATTCAAAACTACTACAAATTCCCAGTCAAATAGACAGTTGAATGTGTGTGTCCCTGTTGTGATATTCAACAGTATTATTGGGATTTTGGGTCGAAGTGTAAATACTTGCAGCCCTCTGTAGTTTGGCCCGGATCACACTGCAAAATCACTCGGTTAGTAAACCAGGCAATCAGTACACTATATTGTGTTTTTTAAATAAATAGTGTCAGCCTGACAGTGGTGGTAGTGAAGGTCATAACTATGTTCAAAGTCATAGTTTGGATATAAGTGGGGTTGCATAAGGTATTTCTCTATAGTCAGTGTGAAAGTATTCTCGCATTGCCAGATGTTTCTCCACAGCGCTTCAGAGGAGGGACTGGCTAGTCCACACAGCATTCCTTGATAGGAAAAAAACGTGCATTGGCATTTCTTTAAACCAACGGATTGGACAAAGCAAAGGTGCCGCTACATAATAGCCTCTGGAAGGAACTTGTTTTGGTGGAACATGCGTGCGTTCAAAGGTTGTTTTAGATATGCAACAGAAAACTCAGATTGGACAGATAGTCTAGCTAGCTGTCTGGATTTACCCTGCAGAGACCTGAGAAGCAATTAACCATAGTCCTCAGAAATCCACCGGAGTTTATAATGACAACACAAAGAAAGCGGAAGATAATGGAAATCTGTCCAAAAAAAAGGGACATCTGGCAGAATTTCCTGGAACAATCCCAGAAGTGGAACATCGTGGATATAGACTAGCGTATTAGTTACTCCAAACTGGGGGCATGCCAACCTAATTAAGCTTAGCGTTAATTCATGACGGCTACGGAAGTCATATGCTCGCTGACTGACTTGTCATTCCTATCAGACACATACCAATCACATCCATTCTCACATCAAGGTGGTCCTTTTAATAATGACTACCTCCTCACTGATGCTTGCTACACTGATGCTGCTTCACTCACTACTGTTGCTGCAACGTTTTGCCTCCACCACCCCAGCCTCCACCTTCCTAGTTCAGAGTCCTAAGAAGACTCAAAGTTTCCCTGTTCTAGATTATCATCATGCTGCTTGGCTGGCAACATTATCAAGAGCAGGGCCATAAGTGCCAAGCATAACTGTATTTCCAGTTGTTGCAATAAATGGTTAAATCTATGACCAGAGTGTTCCTGACTGAACTGTAGCTAATACAGTGAATATGGAGAAGTACATCATTCAACTCCACTAAATATGCAAACTATCCTTTTTAAAGTGATGCACTGACATCTCAATTTTTATTGAATCGATTCATCTTTGCAGCTCTCGATCTCAGTATTTGTAGTATTGATGTGGAGCAGCAGTGAGAACTAAAACTTAGGATGATTCTAATGTATGTTAGTGGTGCCTTCAGGGCAAGGATTTACACTAGACACGATAGACCCTATCCCAGTGCATCAGCAGTACTAGCTAGTTAAAGAGATGAGGTGGCTGAGTTTGGCAAATCTCCAAACCCTACCTGTCAGCAGGCATGATGATCACAAGCTGCCCTTATATGTCCACATTTTGTCTCAGTAATAGAGTGCTTTTGATCTCTAATAAAGTTTGGATGAGCATCACGGGGGGAGGAAACAGTGAAGCTAAATTCTCAGATTGTGGATATAAAGCCCAGAAGATCAGATGATAGTACCCTGAGCTGAGGAAAATTAAGGATTAATGTTTCCACTCTTGTTCTCTGTTCTGATAACACTCCTCAGTAAGCCAGGTTGTGTTTGTTCAATAACAGCCTGACACAAATGTTTGTATGTGCTTGTGCGTGCATGTGTGCATGCGGCCTCCTTTAAGGATGAATGAGCTTTAATTAGGGTTTTGGTTCAAATAAAGAAAGATGCCAGGAAGGTACAAACACAATCAAAACAGTGGAGAAGGACAAACACACAAGTGACCACACAAAGAAGCCACTTTGAAAAAAGCAACACACTGAAAGAAAGAATAAATGGAAAAGTGTTGTGAATGCCTCCCAGCTGCTTCATTCATCCTGTCTGAATGGAAACTATGAAGAGAACTTCAAAAATGAATGAAAAACAGGAATTCAAATGCACACTCAACTGCAGTGGGACTATTGTGCAAAGAGCTACTTGTGGTTGTTCTGGAAGGTTTTCCCACCATAGATGACACACACAAACTCACTGACTCACTGACCCACACACATACTATATCTTCATATGCCTGAGGGTTTTAGGCTGTAGTTAAACTAAGAACAAGTTGCTAGTAAATAAGCACCACAGCAAAACAGGCATGCAATAACAATAGGTCAGTCAACAATAGGTTTGGGTACCGAACTCAGTACTTCTTTGGGTACAGACCCAATTAAGTCTGTACTATTGGGGACACATACATGTTAAGTCAAGCGGTGCCAAATTTTGGTTCCTGAGCGTGTTAGCATAAGCTTTTCTGTCCAAACTGCAGGGGATGCAAAATTTGTTAATGGCAAAATGTGTCAAACCACTCTGAATGAAGTACTGTCGTGCTGCAAAGATGTCCCATTCTGCAAGTCCTATCCTACAGACTAAAGAAAAAAATCTGTGTTAGGGACAGATCCTCGCAAAAATCACACTTTAATCATCAAAGTCTTTTAAAATGAAAATGAGAATAATGATACAAAAACAAACATTCTCTCCAATATTGTGAATCATAACTACGCTGTCTCTACAGTTTTGTTAAAGTCAAAGTGAGGGAGAGCAATGCCGAAAAAGTGGTTGCAAGTGTGGTAGTCTGTCCAATCTGAGTTTTCGCTCACACAACTTTTTTAACAACGGCTCCGTGAGGAGCTTAGCGCCACCCAAGACGATTCTGATTGGTTTAAAGAAATGCCACTAAACCCTCCTCCGCTCCGCAGCGTGTGGATGGCCTGGCAAAGCGAGACTGCAAGTGTGCTTACACTTTTCAAAACTTCCTGCAGACACTCTTTGCTGCGATATGATATTAATAGCAATGCTAAAGAGCTCACAGTGCTGTTGTTACTCCGAGTCTAACAATTCTGATTTCCATTGTGTCACAGTACTGTCACTTGGCTGTCTGTTCTGACAATTTTCCCTTGTCACATGACCAATTAATGTTTCCATGATGACTATCCACAAATATGATACTATGAAACCAGTCATTTGTGCCAGGAAAGAATGCCAATTGTCACCTTGCCCATTAACAACAAAAGCCAGGTGTTAGTGGGGTTTTGTTGGCAAGTGGGAAAGATGATTCAGTATTAATAGTATCACCAAATTTCATCAATGGACAGATCCCTTTTGCTTGTTTTTGGGTTGGAGTTCTGCGCTGAGAGTCTTGCAATGAGCCAGTGACTGGTCAGAAGCAAATGAGTCACGCCAGACAGCTACATAACAAAAACATTTACAGCCCTAAGTAGAGCTGCAAAGATTAATTGATTAATCGATTATTCGTCAACTTTTACATTTATCAGCAACTATTTTGATAATTGAGTAATCATTTTGAGTAGTTTCTCAAGTTTCTTCACTCCTCTATGACAATAAACTGAATATATTTGAGTTATGGACAAACCAAGACATTTGAGGACATGACAATGGACTTAGGAAACCACTGAATGACATTTATTTGACATTTTATAGACCCTACAACTAATTGATTAATCAAGAACATAATCAACAGATTAATCAACAATGTAAATAATCGTTAGTCCCAGCTCCAGCCCAAAGTAACCCTCAACAACACGGTACACAACCTACATTTTCTTGCTGCTCATTTCTCCTGTTACTCTTTTAATTGGGAACTCATTGCAAAAATGAACAAAAAAACAATAAAATCTGGTGCCCAAAGAACAGATACAGTGATTTTAATAACCTTTTTTTCTTTCTAATTGCTTCTGCTGCCTCTTGATCTCAGGGGAGCAAGAAACGTTTTGTGAACCTGTCCGCTCAGATGTCGTGCTTAATAAAACCAGCATTACTGATGAACTGGAAACAGACATACCAGGGTTCTCCCCTAAATCCCCTGGATTTGTTAGACACGCAAGTGGAAATTTCACTGTAAATTGTAAACTTGGTGTGCAGGCCTGAAAGAGAAGTCTGACATTTAGGGAAATGTGCTTAATTTATGAAGGATTATTTTAATTAATTAATAGCACAGAAGTGCTATTTTCAAATTTTGACGGTAACTCTCGTTCACAGATATATTGAAGCGACGCCCACACAGCTCACCCCTGCAAGCTGTAGTCTGTTTACATCCACCCATCTGTCGTCAAGCTCTGATTGGTTGAAGGTCTTTTCAATTGCATGTTGGTCTACGGATGTATTGACAATGAACTGAGAAGTTCTAACTTGCATTTGCCATTTGGTCTGGCAATGTCAGGCTAGTCGATAATGGTACACTAGGGACAAAATAGAAAATAGAAATGAGCTCATCAAAAAGACCGCAGAACAGTAAGATCCACATGTGTCTGTTCCTGTCAAGATGCTAGCATCTCTATCTCTTCTTTGAAAAAAATATGGCAGGATTGCAAAAAAAACAATTGTTATTTTTTTCTTACAATTAATAAGTGCATACAATGCATAAACCAAGCACATCTGCCTTCAGATTTGTCTGACAAACACTTCAAAAAATCAAATTCAACTTACAATAAAAACCAGAGGCATAGAAAAGCAGCAAAACTTCACATCTGTGGAGCTGAAAGAAGTAAATGATTGAAATAACGAATTGTGTCAAATGAAAGCCTAATATGTCATTTTCTTACCATCAACTAATCAATTGACTGAAGATTCCTTCAGCAGTAAAACATAGCAGACATAAGATCGGTCAATGTGATATTGTTGTGCTTTAAAGAGAACGAGACAATGGAATCAATAACATGGTGTTCAGGTCTGACTGACTCGCTCTCAGGACTCTTATCTGCTCTCTGACAGCTCAGCCAGGGTGGTGAGTAATTACCTAGGGTCAAGCATACTTGTGATCTCCAAGCACGCCCTATTAAGAGTGTGTGTGTGTGTGTGTGTGTGTGTGTGTGTGTGTGTGCATTGAGAGCCCTACTCAGGCTGTGACTTAAATTTAGTCTGATGGACCATTGGCTAGAAAGGATCCTCTCAAGGTACTCAAGGTGAAACTTACAGCTTCTTCCAGGTTCAATTGAACTAAAACACAGGGATCAAACCGGGACGGTCAGAGTGGACACCTATGAGTCCTGCATGGGTCCAGTTCAATCAATAAAGACATTTACATTTGCCCAGCAGCTGGATTAGTGATATCACAAGATCATGTGAGAGTCGCAGGATCACATATCACAAGGAAATCCATCTTTTCAGGCTTCAAGTACTGTGTTTGTGTCTTACCCAACCAATCAGTGTCCGGTGAGGAGCTGCTGGCAGCTACAGTCGTAGTTTAGGTGTGTGTGACTACCACGATTGTTTGTTCAAAACAACAATGGCGGCTGGGATAGACAAATGGTTCATCCAATCACCTGCCAGGTATTTTTGAAAGTGCCTGCCCTTCATCAAACAACGTCCACAAGACACTATTCAGAACATAAACCTAAGGGCAGTATATCATCTGACAGGCAGGTCAGCAGCTCTCCAGCCCAGGAGGTGGCTTCTGATGTTGGCCAGGGATGATATGGCCCTGATCTGCCCCCCACTCATATAATCCTCCGCATACAGTGATTATAGAAAATATAAAACCCTATAAACAGTGGCCCCTCTTATAGGAATGTTAACACTGGTGGCTAAAATAATCATTGGTTAATAGGAAAGCCTCTGAAGAAATCCCAGTGAGGTCTTTGGATAAGAGGCAGAGCCCCGGTTGGATGACGAAATTAGGATGATAACTGTCCTGGACTTGTGCTAAAAGCTGAATATTTGTTCAAGCACCAGTCAAAAACATAGACCTGACTCGATAACATGAGGAAGTTTTTAAACCTGCATTGTGGGGGTGGAACAGTACCTGTACTCATATTGAACTGAAAAGGTACCGAAGTCTTGGTTCGGTACATGAATTTACATGGAGAATACACAGTATTACATTAAATAGAACTTGCATGCAAATTAATTGATGTAATGCGGAACTACTGTTAGATACACGTTTTCTTAGGGACGCCTAATCTGTAGCCCCGCCTTTGCTCTGAAGCTATGTAGCCGCTAGCCGAGCTCCGCCTCCGGTCCAGTGATTGAGTTAGATTTAGCAGCAAACTAATATGGATGAGTAGCCTAGCCTATGCAGAGTGTTGACAACCCACAAGAGTTAGCGACAAAAAAAACCTATCCGTTTCACTAACAACTGATGGTTGACTCCTCGTGCTCCGGAAAGCTATCTCACAGTATAATACTTTCCTTTATCTTTTGTGGGGGAAGGTCTTGCTTAAGTAGATTTTTTTGTTTTTTTTGTTGTTATTCTATGTAATTTGCACTTTCATAAATAAGAGCTGCTGTAATATCAGTTTTATAGCTGGTTGTCTTATTTTATTTACAAGTTCCAGATGGAGTCTGGAGACGATGTGGGGTACTTAATGTTTACATCTTACTTTACACACTCAGGGGAGAGACTGTATAACACTAGGCGGTACAGCCTGAGACATTTTTGTTTTGCTTTTCCTTCCATTATACCGAACCGTGACTTCTGTTTACCGTTCCACCCCTACTGCGTTGATTTGTCCAGTTGAATCTGACCCAGGTTTGTCTTTAGCCGAGGCACACCCCAGACACAAATCTAACCAATAAGAGGAGTGAAATCTCTCACTTAGCCGTCGGTGATGCATTTCTGGTTTGCTCGACGTTTTTTCGGTGAAAAAACACAAACCGAACCAATGGGAGAACACCACCACCCTTATCACTTCATCCACTGATTCAGACCAGAGCAACTTTACTGTTTACAACACGCATACCTGTGTGTCTCTCTTGGTCTCCGGGTTTACTGCTGTTGTATTTAAATTGTTATTTTAGTTCATTTTAAACTGTATGTACAGTGTATCTAATGTATTTTATTTCCTAGCCCTCCTTCCTTTCCCCTAAGTTACTTTACCACTTGTCAGGCTTTAACTAAAGATTTGAAAATGCCCTGAAACCCACAACCCAACCAGTATCCATTAACAACTACAGCTTCGGTTTACCTTCTGTTGGCCTGTTGGTGCACACACTCACTGGTCGAGCTCTGGTACACCTGCAGTGTTCACATAAACCGGTGCTGTGGCTACAAAGCTTCATGTATATTTGAATGATGGAGTGAAAGCGCTGTGATACAGTCCGGAGGGGGAGGGGGTTTGAAGACATGCCCACAACAACAACAAGGACTATCTGCTTGCTACATAGACAGCAGATGCTGCTTCTTTCTGCGGGGATGTTCTAAAGCCTGGCGTTTGGATGATTCACTACCACTCATCTTTTCCAGTTACTGTTAGAAGCTGCTGATTTGGGAAAAGAGGATGGAGCCAGGCCTCTTCTCAGCATTGTTTTGTTGCACTTGTTAAGACAGGACAGCTTCCACTTTTATGATTCCTTTGGTTTTTATGGCGTTTAGTGAACTTTTTTTAGCACATTTGTTGCACATTTCTGCTCACAGACAATCTGAAAAAAGGTCATATCAGCAGAGGGTAATATAAACACCTCAGTGGATTGAAAGAGGCGTTTTATGATAATTTATTTTAAACTCCACACCAAGGCACACAATGGTTGATATTGAGAAAAAAACAATGTATCCATTACAGATACAGAGAGAAACTAAAGTTTGACCCATTTATTTCAATGTAGTTGAAGCCAGAAGTGCCATTCATTTGGTAGTTAATGTATTATTGTTGTTTCCTACTGTATACGACTATTATTTATTATAAGACTTTTCTTTCTTTGTTATCTGAATTGAGGGTATAAGGTTAGATGGTGTCACTGTGCAGATTGCAAAGCACCCGGAGAAAATATTTTGTCATACAAACTAAAAAGAAAACCTTGTAGAAGGAATTTCTTTAATAACACAGTCTGACTATCTGTGGCTTTTAACGGCTCTATCAATCAGGATAAAAGCTTCCTGTCTCTGTCTTTCTCTCACTCACACACACACACACACACACACACACACAACACCTGCCCACAGCAGTTAATAAAATCAAGATCTGTTAGCTAGCACCACTAGTCATGCAGTAACACACACACACACACACACACACACACACACACACACACACACACACACACGTCTGTAAAATGTCTTTGTGATCGATTATAGTCAAAACGGATGCTCATTAAACTTACACACATACACACACCGACATATCCACACACCATATGGCCGCAGCTGTCCATTGACTAGAAAGCTTTTAGGGTGGGAGGAGACAAAGGGAGCAGGAGGAGGAGAGGAAATCCTCTCTTTGTATTTATCTATTTAACACTCTTTCTTGTAGCTCTCCCTCTCTCTCTCATTTGTCCCCCTGGTAATAAGGGCTAATCCACTTAAGCTGCTTCTCTCTCTCTCTCTCTCTCACTCTGCTCTGTCTGTCACCCCAACTATCCCACATACACAAACACACACACTTATTTTTCACACCCATCTGCCACTGTTCTTAAACTGTGTGTGTGAGTGGGAGACAAAGAAGGAAAGATGGAGGAAGGGAAGGAGGGAATCCCTCTCTGTCTCCTCAGCAGCAGCATCTTATTATGTTCCTTATGACAGCGGGGGTGAGAGACCATCTCTCTCATTCACAGAGATGCACAGTGTGCACTCACACACACACACACACACACACACACACACACACACACACACACACACACACACACACACACACACACACACACACACACACACACACACACACACACACACACACACACACACACACACACACACACACACACACACACACACACACACACACACACACACACACACACACAAACACACAAAAACACTCTTCAATAATAGATGTGCAGCTCCACCCTTTACGTTTCCTTACCATGACTCAGGACTGGAGCCTCATTTAAAGGAACAGGACACCCTACTCATTGGGAATAATTCTTACTGTAAGAAGTCAGGCAATTACAACTGTTGGCATACTGTATGACCAATGAGGAAAGAAATGTCAATATGTCAGTAACGCTCGGTTCTTACGTGTTTGACAACTGCATAATTTATTCCTGGTTCAGTAACATCTGGTACAGTGAATGAAAGTATATATTGGCGACCTGTTTTTAAGAACTTCAGTAGGAACATTTAAGCTTGTGGTTGAGTGCCACAGGAAGTCAGAAAGCATTGAGAGATTAACCAATACTTTGTTGGTTTTGGTCTTTTAATGGAATTTGTTGAAAATAAAATAAATAAATAATATAATATAACTGTTGTAACCCTGGGGTCATATTTTGTGTTATGTTTCTCACGCTGCAATAATAGGTGATCTCCTATGAGTACACAGATATTGGAAAACAGGTGCGCACACCGGATTGGTCCAGCAGAGCTGATTGCTGTCTCTTGATATGTCGCCAGGAGGACAGGAGCCATTTTAAAGCCCCATTGGACAAGAACTCGGCCCTCTCTCTCTTCACTCTGCCATTCCCAACATGTGCCTCTGTAAGTCTGTGTGATGCGATTTAAGATGGTGTAAGTAATGTAACAGCCTTGTTTTGTGCTGCTAGTAGCAGTTTGGTAGGAGTGAGAAGTCCTTTTTCTCCTGTTTTTATAGTAGAAGCTTAGGTTAGAGCTTTGTCTTTTATTTGCATTTTGTTTAGGAAAGTTTTAGGTTGCATCTAGGAGTTGTTTTGTTTGTCGTGTTGGGACCTCATCTCTAAAAAAAATAGAAACTGCTACTTTGTAATTCTTTGTTCTGGCCTTGCTTGGGAGTGGGAAGAGTGTGGGGGGGCACACGTTATGTTGCGTCTCGGTTACCCCTAGACATTGGGACGTAACTTGGGGGCTAGTCTGTTCCTTTTTTGGGGTTTCTCAGTGGCGTGTTGGCTGGCTTTGTTTGTTTTTTGTTTCTTGGGGCTCTTTGTCTGGTTGGCAGTTTTCTTTTGTGGTGGTGGCACATATGGACTTAAATTAAATTGGAGGATTTTGGTAGTAGTCAATCAGTTGATAAATTAGATAAGTGTAAAAAGGCTGACCTAATTTTAGCGGGGAATTATTATGATGTGCATGTGCCATCCAGTCTTAAGAATCAGGAGCTAAAGGAGCTCCTTTTCGCCCACTTTCCAACTGAAAGGGTTTTGTTTAGGTAACTCCTGCAGAGGGAGATCGGGGTGAACGGGCTGGTACTGTTGCCCCAATCCAAGTGATTCCACCTCAAGGCCTTGCGCCTCAGGCAAGCTTAACAACAGAGGAGCTGAGAGTAACACTGCAGATTAAAGCGGCTGAGGTGAGACATCGGGAGTTGGAGGTGCAAGCAATGCATTTGAAATTAACGGCTCCGGAGATTGAGAGGGGAGCCGCTACATCTGCCAGTCCTCCTACTACACCGTCACCCACTCCGCGTCCCCCAAGACATCTTTGACGTGAGTAGGAAAATTGCACGGGTTCCATCATTTAGAGAATCTGAGGTTGACTCCTATTTCAATGCTTTTGAACGTATTGCTGCAACACTGAATTGGCCAAAGGGTGTGTGGCTTCTTTTGCTCCAATGTAGGTTGTTTGGAAAATACAGTTTGAATTATGCCGTTGTTAAAGCCACTGTCCTCCGTGCCTATTAGTTAGTGCCTGAAGCTTATAGGCAAAAATGTAGAAGTTTTGAAAGAGTTTACAAGAGAGAAGGGAGCTCTATTTGATAAATGGTGTCAAGCCAGTAAGATAGCAACTTTGGATGATCTGCGTGAACTTGTGCTGTTGGAGGAATTTAAGAACCGGCTCTCGGATAGGATTGTTATCTATTTAAATGAACAAAAAGTCACATTCTTTGCTGCTGCCGCCGACATCGGGATGTAACATAACTAAAATATAAGACATATCCTTTAACTAGCTCTGTGAAGTCCTGAGGGCCATCTCTTTTGGAGTGCTTGCCAAAATAGTAGATAATGTAGACCTAATTAGAGCATATTAAAGTTGCTCTGCCACAAGTATTTCATTACTTTGTGGTAATGTCTGAAGTTCTACCATAAACTCTAACTCTAACATTGTTTGTGGAAAAAATGCCTTGGTTACCTTGTTTCAAGCCATTCAGGCGTAGCATAGAAAGCCTGCAGGAAGACTCAGCTTCATTTGTGCCAGTTGTTGTTAATAATCAACGAGCTAAGCTGCTTGACTCTGATTGGCAGCTAGCCAATGAGAGCCTGGCTATCAGCATCCTTTACCCAGCGCAACTGGGCGAGCTCATGAATAGTAATGAGTTCAGGCAGCATGACATCAGACTGAGCAGCTGTTGTAATTGGCCTGATTTCTCCTCTTATTTCTTTTCAGTGTCGAGAGCTGATAGAGGAGGTGGCAGTTCATTTCCACATTCACGACATAACACACATATACATATGGACCTAACATATTTCAAAAAATGCAAGTAAAATTGGTTTTGTGGGGCAGGGCACCTTTAAGCTAATTCAACAGTAATTATTTCCCTCAAAGAACATACCAAATTAAAAAAACAAGATGAACCAAACATCTGGGTTCAACCCCAAAATGTGCAAGATTCATGCAAGTACATCATCCTGTACCGAATGGTTCAAGACAATTAAACTCATATACTCATATCCAGAAATACGTACTGTATATATAACTGAAAAGGGGGCATTAACAAACTGAATAAAATAAAAATCTACTGTAAAAAAAATCTTAAGAATGGGCAATAGGGTGCTAGTTCTAACTCTTATCCACGTTTTAATATTCTGGATATGATGTTCACATAGCAGATAAAAAAACCTAGTTACTCATCTGTCTGTATACATAATTTCAGGTTTATGAACAGAGTGTTTTAACGCCTTAACATCCAGCCACTCTGTCGTGTCTGTACCGACAGGAGTTGGAGAATGAACCCTGCATTTATTTCTACATTTACCTCTCTGCTGGATTTGCCTTCATCTTATCACCGATAATGAAAGACCAGAGCAACGCTTTAATCACGCTAAAAACTGGATGGACAGTCTGGACTGAGCCTGGTGGATTCTGGGGATGCACAAGCTGCATCAACTGTTGACTGACAGATCATACAAGTGAGGGGGATTAGCTCCGTACCAAAGCTGCTTTAAGAAATTACATTTTAATAGCCTGATATTCCCAGATGGTACAGGCATATCCCTGCTGTGAACTGCATGTATGGCATGACGATTGCCGTTTGACTCCATGTCAAATGAAGTGTACTCATCTGCCATTAACTTTGAATAAAGTCCTAGGAAAAAAAACATTTCCCTGTGAAAAGAGCTTTTTTCTGTCATCTCAATTCACCAGCGCTCCTAAAAGTGTAATGAAAAAAATGCAGTGTGTATGTTGAAACTTTAGATGACTGTGTATATAAGAGGCTTGTCCTGTAAGAAAACCAATTTTCGATTACAACATACTTCTGCTAACTTTGTATGATAAATTCACTTTTTTTGCTCGTTATTAATAGATGGGAGTTGGGAAATTAACTGAAGATTGCTTTTACAATTCAGTTTTTCTTTCTGCCTGGGGCCAGATATGCACTGTTAAAGGGGAACACAACTGATTTTTCACATCAAAGTCTGTTTATAGGACTTAAGGAGAACTTTTGCATATATGAAAAAAAGGTTGTATGAGCTTTTTGTGGCTCCAGAGGGAGCTGCTGGAGTAATAAACTGAGCATCGGCTGAGTCTTAAGACTAAAAAACAATGTGTGCATTGAGTTAGAAAAAAAGTCAGCTTACTAGACATCTGCAGCCCGCTTCCCAGGCTATGGCTCGAGGCTAAATTAGTCGCAATTAGCATAACACATCTGAATCCCTTACTTTGCTGTGGAGTTGCATTATGGGTAATGTAGGTGCTAGGTTCTGACCAGTGCACAGACAATATCTCTGGTTCTGCTGTAACAATTTTCAATGTCATAGGACTGCAATGCTAAATCAGTGGAGTACTCTACTGCACATTTTCACTTTGTCTAATTTAAAGAAAAACACTCTTCTGTGGAAAAAGTCAAAATTTTACAGAAACATGGACACTGTATTTATTTAACTTTACATATATGAACTCTAATTTCACATCATTTCAAATGCAAAAACTACTTTCATTTTCAAATTCTTCTTCAGCACCCCATGGCCTTACACACATAAACAAACCAGCATGCAGCTAGTTTGGTACAGCCTCATTTGAAGTGTGTTAATCTCGCCTGCTGCACACCTACACATGAGAGCAATAAAGCAGATGGCGTTCAGTGAATTGACTGTAATGAAGTCTCTAATGTATTCATGGCAGCACATGATCAGAGGTGTCAGTGTAAGTGCTGGTGATACTAGTGGATCAGCATTAGTCCAAGTAATGTTTCCGACAGTGTGATCTCATTAAACGTATTTAAACAACAGCCTTTACCATTAGCTTTAATCCTGCTGCATAAACTTAGTAATAGATTTTTATGACTGGAATCCAAACTACAGCTTGGTGGGAGATGGATTAACAATAGTAATCCCTGCTAAACAAAATCACACATCAGTTTTACAATTCATCCAAACTTTCTCTCTCCCTCTCTGAGTTTCAGTGTTTATATTGCAGGTTAATCTGGCTGTAAGCCTGTGTGTGTGTGTGTGTGTGTGTGTGTGTGTGTGTGTGTGTGTGTGTGTGTGTGTCAGTGTGTGTGTGTGTGTGTGTGTGTGTGTGTGTCAGAGGGAATTAATGGATTACTGGTCATTTATATTCATTTAAGTTCTCTGTTCGCAAAGCACTCACAAATACACTTATCTACGTCCATCCACAGACTACACAGTCATTCTTAGGTGCCCTACACACACAAACACACACACACACACACACATACACATACATACACACACACACACACACACATACACACACAATATATGTGATGTCAACCATACGTATTCATTATTTCAAGTCTTTCCTTCAGTACTAAAAGAAAACCTGTAACAGTAGAAATGAGACTGTTCAGGCTGCAAGCTTCTTCTCAGGGTGAAATAAGGTCTCTCTTTAGAGATGTTTCAAGTTTGTTTTCAGAGTGAAATTACATCTTACTGTAAGGACTTATATCAGGAATCAGCGAGACGTAACTGATCCACATTAGATACAGTTTCTCCCTCACTGTCATAATAAGATTCATTGTTTCCTGTATCGGTTAAATTCATTCAGTAACATAAAGCCGCTGATGCTGTTTTTTTGGCATCACGCTACCTTATGTTAAAATGGTCCCATTACCTTCCACTTTGATGTATGCAGACTTTTAATTTGGGGAACCGGGAGCACCTGTATCGGATCTACTCAGAGAGAAGAGTATGAATTTGTGGCACAGCTTCAGCTACTTCAAAAAGGTACATGGAGAAGGGAAATAGTCTGAAGGGGTCTGATTGGTACTCAGCATCTGCAGGTAACCTAAATTGGGGTATTGGAATCAGAGTCGATGAAAGTTGGATTATTAATCTTACATGTCATCCGATGACATCTAGAGGCCACCACAGCCTCCTGCTTGGTGCAGCCCACTGGTTCCCCTATATATTTTAAGGAACTCACTACTTAGGTCTTACTACTTTTAGGTCTTCATGTAATGAATTGCATCAATGTGGATAATAGGGATGCCTGACATATAGACCTAATATTGTTATCGCAATATCACGTTGTGCAATATTATATTGAAAGTGTCATAATAAGTATGGAATATTTGGTTTATTTTGTGGAGTGATACCGTCCATTGACTGTGTGGCAGAGTGACAGTGTAAATGAAGAATATGTTAAAATGATTATTATTTGGCCCAAGATATGATTCCCATCCACGCAGTGAATAAAAAAGGCTTCAAGAAGCACCTGAATAAAGTAGAGAAACGGTAGCTAACCCCATGCCACACATATTCCTCCCAGGTAGCTATCCCACAACTTTATAAAAGGCGATGCCAGAAGAGTTTGAAGTTGGATAGATTTAATAGTTTTCATTCACGACCAACCTGGGGTCCCGCTGCACTAGGGAGGCTCAAATCTCTGCACTATATTGTTATGAATCTATGAATATTGTTACGATGTGTTTTCCATCTTGTGTATGGTCCTAATCCCCCAGCATGCCTGTGTGAGGATCTGCTGAACTTCACCTGTTTCTAACACGTCAAAGACTGGAATGACATCGCTAGCTCCTGCTTGTTTTGTCTGTTATTCTCATAAAAAGAGAAAATAGTGATTTAGCGCTGTAGCGTAGCAACCGCTATTGACAGACAGCTGGCGTCAGTACGGCTCTCTGATTGCGTGCGAGTAGGAATGAATGTGTGCCACTTCCTGTTTCCGTCTGATAATTTAGGATCCTATTTATAAAGTACTGATTAGCATAACATTGGGCAGCCGCGCCGCCTGCACTTTCCTGTGTGTGTGTGTGTGTGTGCGACTCTTTTTTTGCTCTTTTTCCAAATTTTAAAATGTGTCTAATTACCATTTAATGTTTCTTCTTCTCTCAGCACTTCCACCATTTCCTACACATACAAAATTCAAGTACATAAATATCACTTTTTCAAAACCCTAAGTGTCTCAGCAAGGAAAAGGAAGCCTAAATTAAACACAAAGAAAAATCCACTTGATTAGAGCTTTTCAAGCCAATATGTAAATTATGGAAGATTCAACAAAGACCTTTTATCGTCAGGCAGCCACAGGTCTGCGGAGGCTGGTAAACTTTGAAACAGTTTAGCCGGGTATGCTATAAGTTCTGAACTGGGTGGCAGCTTGGCTGGTGTTTACACTCAATAGATACAATCAGACAGCTTGTGGTGTTAAATGATGCTAAGTCGTTGTCCTCTGATATAGTCGCAGCCTGTAGTGACATTAAAATGACTAAACATTTTTCAAACCCACTGTTAATATAGCATGTGAGTTCAAGTCTAATAATAAAAAAGGGGGAAGGGCGAGCTATCTTCTCCTTGTTGTCATTGTCGTTCCATCCACCATTTCATCCGAATTTAGTTTTTCTTCTATTTCTTCACCTTTTCTGCACAAATAACAGCATTAAAATAGCAAATTTGAGTGTTTTTAAAGGTTTGTTTAGAACTAAATAGATTATCATCCATTGTTGAATCCTCTGTATTTACCCATTCAATGTGCTCTGTCCCATTTGAAAGAATGTGTTTGTTAATACCATGCACATCTTATGTCACATTATTCTCATCCTTCATTGTGCCACAAAGGAAGTAAAGAGCAAAACTGCAGAATGCAAAGTGTAACATGAGGGTTGAATCCGTGCTAAAAGTGTCAACATCTCAAAAATTTGATTAAACATGTGCAGAAGCATCATGCAAAGAAACATGACAAAGTTGTACTGTACAAGGAAGAAGCACTACTGCAGGAAGAGAAGTCAGCATGAGGCTCCTATGTTGTTACTAAGTCTGACGGCACTCTGGATGGACTGAATTCAGCTTGGCGAAAAAGCGGCAAGGAGGAATCTATGATGCCTGCAACAGCAGGGATGTTAAATGAATGGCAGGTGGATTTAATTCAATCAGACAATGTCAGGAACATGGAAACAGTTGGGTATAGTCTCAGATTGGTATCCGTATAGGCAGATAATCAATAATGTGTAATTGGTTTCAGGAATGAAGAAGTGGTACGGAGCATCTCTAATTTCCTCTGTGCTAAAGTCAAAGAGACATCCATCTGATGGAGATGGGGATCCCCCTGTGCTTCGCTCTCACTGTGGTGCATTCCAATGGGTCAGTTTGTCGTTTGTTTGTTGTAGACAAAAATTATTTAATTCTTATGTTGTATGTGAATAATTTTCTAAAAAGGAAAGTGTCGGGGCGACCTCTAGCTCACCCAGTGGGACCGTGCGCCCCATGTGGGGCGAGGCCTCTGCAGCGGGCCGGGTTGGGGGGGCGACCTGAGGCCCTTTGCTGCGTGTCGTCCCCCGTCTCTCTACCACCTTTCTGTCTATTCACTCTGAAATAAAGGGAAAAAGCCCCCTAAAAATGATCTTTTGAAAAAAAAAAAAAAAAATAGAAAAGTGTCCTCTACCTCTACAATGCCAACACACCGAATAAAGCAAGACACTGGCGCATATTTCAACCGATTCTGCATATGTAACGATTTTAATACACCATAAAAAAAACAATTTAAAAGGAGAGGGTAAAGAAGGAGGTACGCTTTTAGAAACCTGGATGTTAAATCTTGCTGCACACCAGGTGTGGAGGCATTATTCTTTCTTAACATAAGAGATAAAACATTTTAATGGAGCCTCTTCTCAGCATGGCAGCAAAAAGAAAATATGAACATTATGAAAAAGCTAATGTGAATATGATAGCTCCCTGCATTGAAAAGTTAAAAAGATCATCCCTAAATGCTCAGCCTTTGGGACACACTATGCTGTGTTATCATGTCACTTGACAACATTTCATACTTACTGGTTATAAATGAAGTTGGTGGTTTCTCTAACACAACATCTGTATTGGTCCACTTCTAGCAATAAACTAGAGCTGAAAACCAAACGCCCTCATACCTACACGACAGAATAGTTCAATGGCCAATGACTCCCATAAGGACATACAGTGGGTACGGAAAGTATTCAGACCCCTTTAAATTTTTCACTCTTTGTTTCATTGCAGCCTTTTTCCAAAAATCAAAAAAGTTCATTTTATTTCTCAGTAATGTACACTCAGCAACCCATCTTGACAGAAAAAAACAGAAATTTAGAAATTTTTGCATATTTATTAAAAAACAAAAACTGAAATATCACATGGTCATATGTATTCAGACCCTTTGCCGTGACCCTCATATGTAACTCAGGTGCTGTCTATTTCTTCTGATCATCCTTGAGATGGTTCTACACCTTCATTGGAGTCCAGCTGTGTTTGATTATACTGATTGGACTTGATTAGGAAAGCCACACACCTGTCTATATAAGACCTTACAGCTCACAGTGCATGTCAGAGCAAATGACAATCATGAGGTCAAAGGAACTGCCTGAAGAGCTCAGAGACAGAATTGTGGCAAGGCACAGATCTGGTCAAGGTTACAAAAAAATTTCTGCTGCACTTAAGGTTCCTAAGAGCACAGTGGCCTCCATAATCCTCAAATGGAAGACGTTTGGGACGACCAGAACCCTTCCTAGAGCTGGCCGTCCGGCCAAACTGAGCTATCGGGGGAGAAGAGCCTTGGTGAGAGAGGCAAAGAAGAACCCAATGGTCACTGTGGCTAAGCTCCAGAGATGCAGTCGGGAGATGGGAGAAAGTTGTAGTAAGTCAACCATCACTGCAGCAATCCACCAGTCGGGGCTTTATGGCAGAGTGGCCCGAAGGAAGCCTCTCCTCAGTGCAAGACACATGAAAGCCCGCATGGAGTTTGCTAAAAAAACACCTGAAGGACTCCAAGATGGTGATAAATAAAATCCTCTGGTCTGATGAGACCAAGATAGAACTTTTTGGCCTTAATTCTAAGCGGTATGTGTGGAGAAAACCAGGCACTGCTCATCACCTGTCCAATACAGTCTCAACAGTGAAGCATGGTGGTGGCAGCAGCATCATGCTGTGGGAGTGTTTTTCAGCTGCAGGGACAGGACGACTGGTTGCAATCGAGGGAAAGATGAATGCGGCCAAGTACAGGGATATCCTGGACGAAAACCTTTTCCAGAGTGCTCTGGACCTCAGACTGGGCCGAAGGTTTACCTTCCAACAAGACAATGACCCTAAGCACACCGCTAAAATAACGAAGGAGTGGCTTCACAACAACTCTGTGGCTGTTCTTGAATGGCCCAGCCAGAGCCCTGACTTAAACCCAATTGAGCATCTCTGGAGAGACCTGAAAATGACTGTCCACCAACGTTTACCATCCAACCTGACAGAACTGGAGAGGATCTGCAAGGAGGAATGGCAGAGGATACCCAAATCCAGATGTGAGAAACTTGTTGCATCTTTCCCAAAACGACTCATGGCTGTATTAGATCAAAAGGGTGCTTCTACTAAATACTGAACAAAGGGTCTGAATACTTATGACCATGTGATATTTCAGTTTTTGTTTTTTAATAAATATGCAAAAATTTCTAAATTTCTGTTTTTTTTCTGTCAAGATGGGTTGCTGAGTGTACATTACTGAGAAATAAAATGAACTTTTTTGATTTTTGGAAAAAGGCTGCAATGAAACAAAGAGTGAAAAATTTAAAGGGGTCTGAATACTTTCCGTACCCACAGTATGAGTGTTCGATTTAACGCCGGCCATTTACAACCTGTAACTGTTACATGTGACCGCAATGGCAGTTTTAATAACGTGGCAGCTCTATTTAACGTAACCGTTGGAGTTTAAAACACGTAGTTAACGGTGTGAAACGGAACTAGTTAAGTTTAGGTATACCAAAATAGTTAGGGTTAAAAAAAAAACATCAACCCGGGGCGGCCTCCTAGCTCACCCAGTAAGATTGTGCACCCCATGTAGGCTGAGTCCTTGGCAGCGACGCAGGCCCTTTGCTGTGTGTCGTCCCCTCTCTTTCGCTCCCTCATTCCTGTCTATCCACTGTCTCTATCGAATAAAGGGAAAAGCACCCCAAAAAAATAATTGACCCTTTGTCACGGAAGTAGGCCTGTAAAACAGAAAGAGTAAAACAAACAGTTGATTCTTGGTTTCACACCAGACAACAAAATTCCAAAAGTCTGCTTCTAAAACCAAGGCATTGCTGCATTTCTCATGCATACAGTACACTCAGGATTTACAAAGACGGGTTTGAAAAAAAAGGAAAACCCAGCGGCTGGCAGTTCTCAATAAATGCCTAGTTGATGGCAGAGGTCAGAGGAGAACAGCCAGACTGGTTCATGCTGATGGGAAAGGCAACATCAGGTCAAATTACCACTCGTTGCAACCAAGGTGTGCAGAAGAGCATCTCTGAACGCCGAATTATGAAGCACAGGAAACTGAAGCTGCAGTGGGCGCCCGGTTAGTTCATCTGGTTGAGCGGGCACCTATAAATAGAGGTTTACATCTCGACGCAGTGGCTGCTGGTTCTACTCTAATCTGCGGCCCTTTGCTGCATGTCATTCCCCCTCTCGCTCCCCTTTCAAGTCTAAGCTGTCCTATACAAATAAAGGCCTAAAATACCAAAAAAAAAATAACTTTAAAAAAAGAAACTGAAGTAGACAGTAGACAAAACTAGACAACACAAGATTGTAGAGCGGGGCGATATGGAGAAAACAAAATATCACAATATTCTGGACCAAACACCTTGATATCGCTACTGTTGGGTTGACTATTTGTGCTTTCACAAAATATTTGCACAATGAGATTTTTAACAAATACTCATCAGTAAAATGGATATGACTAAGTGGATAAAAGTAAATAATAAAACTGCTTGTAGTCTTGTAAATTCAGAAAATGACGTCACTTTGCTGTACTGCAGCCTTTAAAAACAGGAAAAGACAACACTTATGCCATATTATGATATATAATGATAACCAAAATATAAGACAATATCTAATCTTGTATCACGATATCAATAAATAATCAATATATTGCCCAGCCCTACAAGATTGGAAAAATGTTGGCTTGTCTGGTGAATCTCATAGGGTCAGAATTGGGCGTAAACAACATGAAAGCCTGGATTCATCCTGCCTTGTGTCAGCTGTTAACTTATATGTGGGGGATATTTTCATGGCATACTTTGGGCCCTTTAGTACCAACTGAGCGTAGTTTAAATCCCACGGCCTACCTGAGTATTGTTGCTGACCATGTCAATCCATTTATAACCACTGCCCTTCTCCTAAGCTCAAATCATCTTAAACTGGTTTCTTGAACACAACAATGAGTTCACAACATGGCCTCCACAGTCTGATGCTGTCTTCTCACTGCAGACCAAAATCTCTGAGGAGTGTTTCCAGCACCTTGTTAAATCTATGCCACAAAGAAATAAGGCAGTTCTGAAGGCAAAAATGGGTTCCAACCCGGTACAAGCACGGTGGCACTAATAAAGTGGCCGGTGAGTGTATATAAATATGATAAATCGTACCGATAACATAATTCATGGCATTAAAAGATAATAAAAATTGGTAGTTGAAGCCTTGCAATGAACCTCAACATTGTCAACAACCCACACGAGGCCGCTGCATAATGCAACCCTAGTTGGTAGATTTGTCTTTTTGACATGCTGCAAAGCACTATATTTGGGGTTTCATGCATAGAGGAGATTTCGTCTGAAATCCCCCCCCCCCAAAAGAATTGAGAATAAAAATAGCAATTCAAAGCCTCGTTAAGTGTGTTTAAGAGCAATTTACCAAACAGCCACTGAACAAGCAGACCATAAACTGTGAAAGCTTATCTCAGCTCAGTGTTCTCCCCGTAGCCAGGCTGGACCAGACTCTCCTGGTAGATTCATTTTAATATTAGTATTTTAACCAGTTTTGTTAATTGGGGTTTTTAAGGGGTTTCAAGCATAAGAGCATAATTGACATTTTATCAAATTGTCAGAAATAACAGGAAAATCCATAGACTTCTGTCAAATCCGTTAACACAGACTCATTGCCATTACTGTACGCGGACAGATCATGCCCCCCCAACAAAAGGCCCTTTCGGAGACAGGAAATACCCTGTATATAAATACTACAATATCCATGAGCCTCAGAGCTATATAGTGCTATAGAGAAGATGTCGGACACAGTTCTACCATATTCAGAAAGCACTGATGCGACTAAAGACACAACACTACACCTCGAGTAGCAGGACTTCAGCAGCGTTTGCATGATAACTGGTTTGTTTCCTCCATCAATGCTCTCTGGGACTCACACTTGACTTCTCTCCTACTACTGTTGTACCTCTGACCGCATCTCAATGAATCCGACTTTTTTTCAAGCAGTGTCTCATTGTTTGTCCGGATGAGTCAACCAATACATTTACTATGCACATTTGCTGGAGATGTTCCAACTGACAGTCATCTAATATTATGGGAAAAACAAGAAGAAGAAAAGAAGAAGAAGAAGAGCACAAACAGAGCCCTCTTACTCTAAACAATACACACACTGTGTGTGTGCGAGAGTGTTGGTGTGTGTGTGTGTGTGTGTGTGTGTGTGTGTGTGTGTGTGTGTGTGTGTGTTTGATTTAATAAAGCACCTTGGCAGGACTGTTCATGATAAAGTTATTGAAATGAATTACACTGACACAGAGAGAGAGAGTCAGGGTGTGTCCCCCTCCAGCACCGCTGTATACTGTGTGTGTGTGTGTGTGTGTGTGTGTGTGTGTGTGTGTGTGTGTGTGTGTGTGTGTGTGTGTGTGTGTGTGTGTGTCAAACATGTCACCAATATGTCACCGGTGTCCTATTATTATTTTCCATGTCTGATGTATTTTACAAGTCCCCCCCCCACAGTGCAACTTGGGGGCCATAAACCAAAGATATGTATTTAATGTATAATCAGATATATAAATAATAAAAAAAGGAAATCATGTTTACGTAGCTGGAGCCAGATAATAATTGGTGTTTTTGATTGACAAATGACATAACAGATTAAATTATTTCCTCTTGTTCTTACTAGCTGATTAATCCGTTAATTGTTGCAGCAATTGCAAAAAAACAATCAATAACAACCAAATATGATCTGGTTTCAGCTTCTACACAGGGAGGTTCTTTTCTATATTTCAAATCAGGAGACAGAATAAGCAGTTTAAAAACACAATTGACAAGGAGATTAATCAATGATGCCAGCTGTGTGTTTAGACACACACACACATACAGTACACACACATAAACCATAAACACTTTCTCTCACCTTCTAACCATTGTTAACTAAATGCATCTTGTATGTGTATATGACACACACACACACACACACACTCACAGCTTTCAAAGCAGAGCTCTACATAAATCGTAATTTAGTTGCATATTGAACAGATTTCCAGGAGCTAATCTGATGTCATTCCTCCATGATTCCTCTTTCTCTTGTAGAGTCTACCAGCATCACATGAGCGCTCACGATATTGCATATACACACACACACACACACACACACACACACACACACACACACACACACACACACACACACACACACACACACACACACACACACACACACACACACACACACACACACAGAGAGGCTACAAACACGCACACAATACCGCTGTAAATGCAATGTAAAACGTCAAATATCGGCATTTATCATGATTTTCAGCTGAATTGTAACGATTCCCTGTTTGATCCCCGTGTTGTATAGACACACACACACACACACACACACACACACACACACACACACACACACACACACACACACACACACACACCAGATTTCTGCTGCTGCTTCACTTGGTTTCATGTGCTGGTCCAGACGGCTCCTGTGACATTCAGCACACTCCATGCATCATGCTGCCCGTCCTACCTGTTTTGTAGAAGGCATCCGTGTCGGGGTCGCTGGGCGCCTCCTCGGCCGCTTCTGCAGGGTTCATATCGGAATCTGGTTCAATACAATCCACCGACAAAGAGAAAGACAGAAATAAAGCCCTCCGCTCCGGAAAATCCTCGCTGTCGTTAGTCCTCACATGTTCTCCGTTTTCCTCTCTTTCTCTCTTTCTCCCCCCATCCCCTCCTTCGCTGGCTTTCTTTCTTTCTGTCGGCCCTCTCGGTTTGTTTGGTGTTTCAGGGCTGGCTTCGTTTCTCTCTATTGTTCCCTGTCCAACCTCCCTCTCTGCTGCTGTCCGCCAGGGTCTCTCTCCCCTCCCTCCCTCTCCCTCCCTCCCTCTCCCCTCCCTCCCTCCCCTCCCCTCCCTCCCTCTCTCTCTCCCGATTCAATTCATTGACCTTTATTAGCAAGGCGTTTGCGTGTGTTGTTAAAGCATTTACAATGTATTGTTAAGCAGATGTTAAGCAATTTATGATTATGTTTTACTAATATTCTTATTATTATTACTACTATTATTATTATTATTATTATTGACTTTTTGTCCTAAAAGTGGCGTTAATGTAACTACAAATGATAAGAGTTCATCCTCTGGGGAGCATCAGTAGCCTAATTCTTATATATATATATATATATATATATATATATATATATATATATATATATATATATATATATATATATATATATATATATATAAAAATAACCTACAATAAGTTTTTAATGTATATTCATTCTTATACACATGTGTTTCTTAATAGGTGTTCCTGCATAATGTGTGTTGTCTGCAAACTGCTTCACCCTCTTACCATGCCATCTACCCATAGACCCCCCCCCCCATAATCAGAACTGCCCAATGCATACTACCCCAAAAAACTATTACTATTTTCTTTACATAAATAAAGATATTTGAACCATATATTGATGCAGAAAAGGCACACATTGTTGCATAAAAAAGAATGAAGGAAATTAAGTGTCTTACATTAAAAATTTCAATTTTGCTAAAAAGTGGACATCACCCCCCCCCCCCCCTTGCCTTTACCTCAGTGTGAATAGTAGGCCAATGCTTGAGTTTGGTCTCTCACCTGCATGTACACTGTATAGCGTGCATCAACTTCAAATAACGAGTGAACTAGTTGCATTCATTATTTTAAGTTTTTACAACTATTTTCAGATTGTGCTGCAAACTTAACAATAATTGTCAAGGGATACAAAAAATAATTTGTCCCTCCAACTCATTCCCAAGTTTTTCTAAAAACATGTTTTTTGTACAACTATGCTAAGTCTTTAATACTAATTTTACCAAGTTTTTATAAGAACTCGTAACTTGGAATTATAATAGTCAAAACAACGCAAAGTTTCAAGTGCCTTGGACAAAAATATTTTTAAATAACATGCATAGCTGACAGAAACATGAAAAAAAACTAAAAGTTTTTCAAGTGTACAACACTGTGCAGGTTCAAATGTTCTGCGGTGGTTTCCTCCCAAAGTCCAAAGACTGGCAGATTCTGTGAAATGGAGACAGTAAAATGTGTAAGTCTAAATGGCAGGCCTGTGATAGGCTGGCGACATGTCAATGGTCACCTGACCTGTCCTAAGAGTGCTGAGACAGCCATTAACAACCGAGCACATGGCACATGATCAGCAGGTAATGATAATGGATTGTGTTACTGTAGACCAGGTCTCAGAGGCCCAGGGAAGGGTTTTTTGGATCAGATCCAACCAGTACTTGGCACCTGGAAGATGCTTGACTATATTGTATTTGTACTACTTCTGTCTACCCTGTACATAGGGCACTGATCCGAAAGTTTAAGGATAGTGGATGTCTTATGATGCACAGATTGTGAATCCCTCTGAAACTATTACAGGATGTTGGGCTATATAAGTAGCCTAAACCTGACTTAAAGAGAAACATCATGAATCATCCTCTGGAGACCATGAATAGCCACATAAAGTATTTATCTGCTGATTATAGCTGCTGGCTGCAGAGATAACAAGAATTTGGATTTCAAGATAAATCCAGTTATTCACAGTGTACAGAAAATTTAAAAAAAACTACAAATATTGCCCAAATTTCTTCACACAGAAATGTGGAAACATGTACATATTTAAAATAAGGATACACATGTTAAATTTGTGAAAAAGACTAAATAAAAGCTTGACATGTGGCGACTCAAATGCAGTTGTTTGAATAAGGCTCTTAACTATGAACTATGCAGCTTTTCGAGCTTAATTTACCTTAGATGAGCAGCTTTGGAGTCATTGGAATAGTTATATGCCTATTTTTCAAGTTGCATGGTGGTCGACTCGCTCCTTGCTCCTGTGAGCGGAAAAACCGCCCTCGCAACTTTTGGCCAGCAAGTCGCCGGACTCATCGTCACAAAGTATCACGTGATATCAGGTCTTGCATTGTAACAAATTGCTCGCACACATACGCCCATTCAGGACGCGGCTAACAAGGTAGCAATGGAGTTTTTCCCACTATCTTCATGACTGATCCAGCAAAACGGAAACAGAAACTTAGGAAAGCATTGTCAGACGAACAGAGTTAAACACAAGTAAACATAGGAGCTGCTAAATATCTATTCCAAAGCTGTAGGGGGAGCTCTATAAAGAAACCTGTGAGCAAAAAGCGAGAAAACAGCAAAGAACTGGCCAAAACTGCATAGAATGGAAATAAATGGAAATGACCTGACAGTAAATGGTGAACTACCTCAAATCTGAAAATGTTGAGCGAGTGTCTTTGTATCTGTTACAGATGCAATGACTCTGTTGCCCTGGAGTTGACACTACACCAAGAAGCTTTTCAAGTGACTCATCCTTTTGCATTACAAAACCACAAAAATAAAGATCTTACTGAACTGTAACCTTGCTGATACGATGATTTGGAGAGTGTCTGGCTGGACTGTAATGTGTGCTCCATTAAGGAGTGGAAGATCCCCCTGCCCATTCATTAAAGCAAACCTCCACTACTGTATGTCAGTTGTTATCCAGACTTCTTAATTCACATTTCTCCCTCCACGTATTAGGACCACAAATCAGTAGCATTCACTAACGCCATTTATCAATATACTGTATGTCATCAAAGAATCAATTGTGAACATGCAAAAAGGAGTTTTGTCCAGTGACCAAAGCATAGGAAATGATCTCCGGTCTTTTTTCCTTATTCTTTTGTTTCTTGTTTTTTTTTTACTTTTTAGCGTCTTTTTCAGCAAATAGTTTAGGTTTCACAGCACATTTACTATTTGGTTCAATCTCAACAACCTAAAGCTTCAATACTTTAACTTTAATATGCTACGTGCCCAGCACCGAACAGCAGACAAACACAGGAATTAGTGAAGACCAAACTAGAGCTTAAAGGAGAATCAAACTGGTGTGCATTTGCGACGTGGCTGCAGAGAAAACTCCCCATGCTAGGACAGCTGTTTGCTAACACATTAGCCCAAACAAGGCTGTGAGGCTAAACTATGGGAGTCTTTCAGCCTTCTGTGCCCCCCAAAAAGGAGGAGTTGTCCCTAAAGCGATGTATTCAGATCATGAAGTGTTGTTAATTCATCACAACTAAAATGGTTTTGTCCAAGCTGTGTTTCATTTCACAGGAGTTAATGCATGACGTATGCTGAGTGAAGTCTTTGACATAAAGCCAATCGTGTTCTCCTACTCCAGTTTTGGAACCTGGCAGGATGTTGGCCTTCGTCCAGAGATAACAGTGTTTAACATGCCCCTTTCACTCCCTTTGAGTCTTCTCCTCTGGTTTACCTGCCAGTGTGAGCTCTCCTCCTGTCACTGAACACTTCACCCTATCAGCAGGGAGGCCGTGTGAAAGCTGCGCCGGTGTCCGTATCCTCTCACTGTGTGCTGCTGCCATCTAGTGTACACCATTGCACATAATGGCTAAATCATTGTATAATGTTATTATCACATGATTTTTTTGTCCCACTTGACAGCCCCAGAGGGCCCCATTAAAGTCACTTTATAGCATGGTTTGGTTTTGTTCAAAATAATAGACCTTTTGCATGCTTAGTGGTAACATTGTCAAAAAGTTGATAAACCCGTCAGCAGGAAAGTGTGTGTGTGTGTGTGTGTGTGTGTGTGTGTGTGTGTGTGTGTGTGTGTGTATGTCTTCTTGTTTAACTACATTCATGGGGTCCAAAAACTCAGAATAGAATATATTTATGGGGTCCAGACAGGGACCAATATGCAGGACCCCACTACTCTAAAGAGTTGTTAAAGGGTTAGGAATTGGTTTTAGACTTAGGGTTAGAATTAGGTTAAGGTTAGGCATTTAGTTGTGATGATTAAGGTTAGGGTGAGGGGCTTGGAAATGCATTATATTAATGACGGGTCCCCACAAAGATAGTAAGACGTACAAATATGTGTGTGTGTGTGTGGGTGTACAGGTTTCCTATTGGCTGACGTCTTTAATCTGCACTCTCCTGTTAGTTTGATGCACCTGTTTCATGAGCTCATGTAATTCACGGCAAAGCTCCACCCAACTTCACCCGCAGCAGAGGTCTGAATGGCTGGAGTCAAAACACCTGCGAGGGTCTGCGGAGGTTTCAGTGCACTAACAGGCAAATATTATCACACACAACGTTTACAATAAATCCCTAAGACAAGACTAGAATCACCATTTTTCACTTTTAGGCATGTCACAGTTGGAAAAGCCACATCATTTACAGAGGTAAAAGTACCAACACAGCAATGCAAACACACTCTGCTACATTAATACAGATGTTCAATGTGTCTCTGACTGGTTACCAACCATTCCTCCAAAGGGTCACAAGATACATGTTGCATTGTGAGGTGATTCAAGGGAGGGAAAAGAAGAAAAAACAAAGTTTTGATACACACATTTGTATTCATATTTTGGAATATGTTCTAATCTTTGTTTTTTTGGTGAAGTAGAGAAGAGTTTTACAAGCCTGGCATCGCCAAAATAAATTCCCAAATGCCTGAGAAAATGCAACATGAGCTTGCGGATGAATCTGGTTCCCATGCTAGAGTTTTACCTCTACAGTAATTTAAATTAAACCATCTGAAACGTTTAGACGAGACATCAGTCGGGTGACTCACAGACATCTTAAGTGGGACAAAGGCCCCTGACTACTTTCATGTGTGGGGCCACTTACCAAAAAGGTTGGGAAGCACTGGTTTAATATAATGATGCATTGTCTTTTAGAAGTGTATCATGTCAAAACAAATTTACAATAGCAAAGTAAAGAGTGCAATATTTGCTCCTAAAATGTGGTGGAATAGAAAAAAAAAAAGATGCGTACAATTGTAGTTACTTTCCACCACTAGCAACACGGGTGCTTTTCCTTTTAGTCCAAATAGCTGCTGTGAAAAAGTCCTGTTGTACACAAGCAGTGGTGGAAGAAGTATTCAGATCCTTTACTTAAGTAAAAGTACTAATACCATGGCCGCCTGGGTTGCTCACCTGGACCAGAACGAGCGCCTTTGGCCCTTCACTGTCAAAAAAGAAAGTACAAAGCAGTACCTTTAAGGAACAAAAGCTTGTCACTTTTGACTCGAGACCATTTTTCTATGGTCTTGGACTTGTCTCGGGACTCGCTAGTATTTGGACTCGGACTTGTCTCGGTCTTGGCCACTGGTCTTGCCTAATATGGCTTCTGGTCTGGACCGAGTCCAGGTGTCTTTATTATGTTGATAATAATATTGGAGGGAAAGGGAAACCCAAAATGATTGTCTTGATACTGTCATGCATAAGACCTTTATTCTGTCCTGGACTCGGTCTTGACTCAGACTCGAACCTCTTTGGACTCGGTCTTGACTTGGACTTGACTAGTCCTGGTCTTGGACTTGTCTTGGACTCGACTAAGGTGGTCATGACTGCAGCCCTGCCTGTTTGTACCTTCTAAGGGACAATATTATACCTTTGAGGATTAATAATGTACCTTAAAAGGTACAAATATGTACCTTACACCTCAGAAAGTACACACTGTACAATGGAAGGTGCATAAATATACCTTCAAGATACATTTTTGTACTTTTAAGGGAACATTTGCTAAGTTTGTACCTTAGGGAACAAAAATGGACCTGTATTGGACCTCTTTTTTTGACAGTGTTTGACACGTCATTCCTACTCTCTCTCCCCTTTCAAGTAAGCTGTCCTATCAAAAATAAAGGCACACTGTAAAAATACTCTGTTACAAGTAAGTCCTGCATTAAAAAAATGTTAAGTTAAAGTATGTACGTATCTTTAGAAAAATGTACATAAAGTATTAAAAGAAAACGATCCAAACAGTTCTGTCAATCAACTAAGTGTTTAATAGTCTAATCATTTCAGCTGGACGTGTAGGCCGCTATATTATCGGGTAGTTTATAATAAAACATTGTATTTTATAAACTAGATGTGTTTTGTGTGGAACAATCTAAATTTGTAAAGGAACTAGTAACTAAAGCTGTCAGATTAATGTAGTGGGAGTAAAAAGTAAATGAGTTCTCTCTGTTATTTAGCGGAGTAGAAGTAGAAAGTGGCATCAAAACTAAAGACTCAAGTAAAGTACATGTACCTCCACATTTGTAGTTGAACTTGTACTTAGTTACATTCCACTACTGTACACACGATCACCCCTCCACACTCGCAGCTTTTAATTAAGCCAAACTGTGAAGACATGAGATGTTTTTCCATGCATGCTGTTTCTCTCTGGCCGCTCTCCAGTCTGTATGTGACGTTCATGGAAACCACCGTGTGGCCACGACACAGAGGGGAGAAGCAGATGATTCACTCGTCCCCGGCCACAGTCCCTTCTGCCTCTACTTCAGAGGAACTCTAATTGGCCGGTTATTATCTGAATATGTCTGCAGTCTGACAAAGCTCACTTCTCTGACAGTACCCCTTGGGCACACTTTTCCCATTGTGCTTTCTTTTTTCTTAAAGAAAACTAAAAAACTAAAATAAGGCGAGATGTGTCTTTCAGCATAAACAAGGAGAGCTTTGGTGCCTGTCACCCCCCATCCAGCCTGTCTCTGGAGACATGCTGCTGTTCCCTCAGGAGACACAACGGGACATTCCCACTGCGTCTGACGTTCGCCTCACAATCTTCTTATTTTTTACCATTAGTGTCTTTATCTTGAAAAATATCGATGCAAGATCACATTTCCTATGGCTTTACGTACATGTAGAATCTAAATCTAGGGTAGGTAATGATAGGATTATACGTGAATATTGAGTCCCTCTGCCCCCCGATCCACATCCCTCTGCCTTCTTCTCCTGCCGTTAACAATGAGTAATATTACCTGTGGATCTTTCAATACTAGTGGTGTCACTGAGCCTCGGGCTAATCTGTAATATACCATTATTTCCTCTGTGGCTGACTGCATGCAAAGAAAACACAACATCACTTCTTGTAAGCATCTCAGACTTGATGCTCTAATTAATAATCTAAAGTTAAATAATAATGTAATATCTGGAGAAAGAAAGGACATGAAAACCCATGATCTGTTTAATTTGTAAGCCGGTAAATCCAAGTTTCCCAGAGACTACTGTATGAGGTTTAACCCTCCTGTTGTCAACGTTTCTGTCAGAAACATGGATTTCTTTTTAACCAAATTTCCTAAAAATAACATAGATGGTTCCATACACTAATTGATGATTGGTGATTGTATGGTCAACCCGGGAGAAAATCGGTGATCATCTATAAACAGGTTTCTCTGGCCTTAAAAAAGTTTTATGTTTCTAATTCCTGTTTTTTTTATTTAGCAAGACAAGTTTCAATTAATTGTTTGTGGTGCAACTCAAGAGATTTAAAGAAACCAATATTTCGTAACATTGAGTATCTCTGATCTACAGAATTTACTGTAATGGATATAAATCTGACACAAATTATTGTTTGATAGTTTAATAAATAAATATATATATATACTGTATATATAAACATTAATCCAATATATTATTATTTATATGATTGTATATTATTTTTAATTTCCACAACATTGATGACAGGCTTGCTGGCATTTGGTAAGGTAGCCATCCACAGATACAGTTACTGTTCCACTTTAACATTAAAACATGTATAAATATATGAATATGTCAATTATTTTAATAGCTTAGTATTGTCTGAACTATCGGGTTGGGGGGGAATCCATACATACATACATAAGCATCCGGAGCTCATGCACCCACGGACAAAACTAAATAAATCCTGAGCACCCACATGTGCCAGACTGCCAGTAGGCTACATACATTTAAAATGAAACATTGCAGTTGGTGCTAAGTGGAGCGTCTGTCAGAGCGGGATTGGTTACGTCACTGTGTCTCCATATCCTATCCACCAATCACAGCGTTTCACGGAGGAAAATCGGTATTTGTGAGAAGTGGCGCTGTCCTGAGTTGAAGCCTACTGCACAGCTTTATTATCAAGTTCTAGGCGTGTGTGTTCTTGTCGGCCGCTGTCCATTTCCTAAGGTTTTGAAATGAAAGCCATTTGATTACTTTTAGGGATGTCCCGATCAGCATTTTAGGCCTCCGATCCTTATCCGATCTTTTAACCTCAAATCCGATCCGATTTCGAGTCCCGATCCGATATTTTGCCTTTATTATTGAAATTGATCAAACTCAAATATATTTTGAGCAAGTAACCCAACTTTTTATTAGACTAATATTTTATCAAAAAGCATTACTATTATTATTGTAAATCCCATGAAGCATTCAGCATCTCCGAAATGGCTTGTCTGACATGTTCTGCTGTATGAGCCCCGCGGAACCGATGAGCATGCAGCACGGCACGCTTTAAATCCTAAGTTTCCACCCAGTGCGCCATGAGGCTCAGTAGGGACATCGGGCAAACATCTGCGCTCCAAATATCCGTAGTGAAACTAACAACAACGCTGCGGTTCAACTTACTTTGTATGGTTTCTTTTACTTTGCTGTACGGCTGTGGTACGGCTGTGGTACAGCTGTGGTACGGCTGTGGTACGGCTGTGGTACGGCTGTGGTACGGCTGTGGTACGGCTGTGGTACGGCTGTGGTACGGCTGTGGTACAGCTGTGGTACGGCTGTGTCGGCAATGTAGTGTCTCGATGGCCGAGCGTAGCGCGGGTCCAAAACGTCCAGAAGACGAGTGAGTCCGACATTCTCAACTACTGAGATGGGCTGGTTGTCAAGAGCAATAAATTGGACCAACCTTTCTGTGATCTTCTTTGCTCTATTATTTTGGTTGGAGTATTTGTCTCTCCTCATAACGTCCAGCGTGTGTTGCTTTGCTTCAGCAACCTTTCCATCTGCAGCTTTACAAAACGCGTCATACACATTGTCATGTTTTGTCCTCAAATGACGAATCAAGTTCGTGGTGTTTTGGTAGCTCTGCTGCTACCTCCTCTTGAAATCGCCATGTTGCAGACATTGCAAGTAGCTTTAGGACAGTCTTCACTCGCGAGAGTAAAATACTTCCACACTTCTGACATGCTTGCTTTGCACCGCCGCGGAGGTTTGTATTGCGCAACTACCGTCAACCGTAACTAGCGGGTACTTTACGGCAGTTGCCGTAAAGATCGGCGCGACTAGTCAGGTAATGTAGCCAGCTCCGATCACGGGAAAATAGGAAAAGATCGGGCCGATCCGATCTCGAGATCGGGATCGGGACATCCCTAATTACTTTGTTTTTTTTAAAGGTTGTGCGCCCGTAAGCATCCATGGAGGAAAAGTGGTGCCTTTGTGCTTGGCAATTCCATTTTGCTGCAACAAAAGTGCAGTGATATGAACAGAAATATATCATTTTAGATAAAACAGTTGACAAAGTCTCCTTTTGGGGAACATCATTTGAAATTGGGAACAATTTTAAGTTGGAGAAAAGGTACTGAGTTGCAATATATTGTAGAATATTGCAATTCGTTTAAAATTGCAATAATGTTGTATTGTGACATAAGTTTTATGATGATATCCTATCGTGATTCCCAGGGCCTTTAGATGATATCTAAAGGCCCTCTGCTGTTGTGGGAATCAGAGAATGTCAAACCCAAATGCAGAGACAGCCAGGCAAAAGTAAGCTTTAAGGATTTAATACAATAATCCAGTTACTTTATAAATTAAGACTTTTAACACATGTAGTTTATGAACTACGATGTTTTATTATAAATTAAATTGCCCATTTATATATTGGCCAACAAGTCCAGCTGAAATGAGCTAGAGTTATAGTTTTGGATCGTTTTCCAGTTTCTAAAATGTGAAGATTTTTCTGCCTTGAGCACTTTTGCTTTTAATACTTTAAGTACATTTTCCGGACAAAAACCTACATACAGTAACTTAAGTACCATTTTCAATGCAGGAACTTTACTTGTAACAGCGTATTTCTACAGTGTGGTATTATTACTTTTACTGAAGTAAAGGATCTGAATAGTTCTTCCACCGCTGGTTGGCAGTGGATCTGTTTCCAGTAATCACACAGACTTCTTAGAGTTAATGTGGTATTGATTTATTGATGTTTAAATACGTCACATAGCACCTTTACATGTCAGGGGTCCACAGTAAGGAGTCCGGTTGGAGAACCTTGCTGTTTACTGTCCGAGTGAGTAGAAAACTGGAAGGCTCAAAGAGGGAGACGCTTCCGTTATATGCTTGCAAGATGTTTGTGTTTTTCACGTTTGTGAAATTCTTTATTTCAAAGAAAAAGAAAAATACATTTCAAACAAGCGGTCAGAGGACACGGGTCAAATCTGCAACACCTTGTCCTGTCAGCATGTTAACGTTACCGTGGCTAAACAAAAGACAAACTTAAACTGTCCAACATTATAGCGTATTTAACAAGTCTCAGTAGTATGGCACCATTATCAGGCTGTCATAGAGTCCAGTGTGATGAGAGTACTATTTACAATTTAAAAGAAAAGAGATAATAATCAAAAAAGAAGTTTGATAAGCAAGTGTTTCAAAAAATAGTGCTTGAAACGAGTGACTTAACGTAAAACTATTTGAAGACATGTCCTGCCCTGAAAAAACGCCCTCATAAGTCGTTTGTTAACGCAGCAGTTACGACTCATGTTTCCGTTCGTAGTGGCGCTGCCGTCTAATTGGCCGTAGAAATTATGACTGGAGCAAAGCAGGAAGTAATTGGACGAAGAATAACAAATGCAAGACATTCACCCAGAAGACCAGGCAGATGTCTAATAAGGGGAGAACAGACAGTCTCGGGGAACTTCAGGTTTTTGAACTGATTGCAGTTCCACTCTGGTTCCATATGAGGGCACTCATGGGTGAGTACAGAATGAATGGTGGTCTACGGAGGTATACCCCTCAAAATCTACTTTTCTCAGGACATCATTTTTTGCCTAGTAATTTGAATGTTGCATTCAAAAGGGGAGGCTAAGAAAATACACACTGCTGGGTGGTATATTTTTTAAAGTCGCTTTTTTGTTCTAAAAAGCCTTTTAAAATGTCAATGACATCATACACATCGTACGGCCAGAGATCCTGCTTTACTGCAAGCTCTGAGTCACTCTCTCACACACACACACACACACACACACACACACACACACTCTTACTCCATAGATTCCCATTCATTTTGCCCTCACTCGCGATCACCCTCAGTGGAACTCTTGTGGAACTGCAACCAAATTCGGTTCAATGGGGCTTAATAGGGAGTGAACAGGCTCTCTGTAGACCGGCTCTGAACCAGGGTTCAGGTCCTGTTTGAAAAAAACACCTGAATTGTTTTGTTTTTATTTTATTGAAAAAACCTGAACTATTTTCACGTTCTTCGGCATGTGTATAACTGAAAGAGTACAAAAATATTCTACTTTAGTAAAAAAGTACTATTACTTTGATGAACTTTTACAGGTAAAATTACCAGTATAAAAATCTACTCAAGTGAAAGTAAAAAAGTAGCTGTGGGGGGAGATATGTTTTTTTATCTTCTTTAATTTTATTCTTATCCTATTTATGCTATAATTTGATAAGGGCACAATGCTGCTTTCCATTTTAGTTTGGCAAAGCACCGGACGGAGCCACGGCGCCGCTGCAAAACAGCCTCGGGAAGGAACTTGTTTCGGTGGAACATGTGCTCGTTCAAAGGTTGTTTTAGTCGTGCAACAGAAAACTCCGATTGGACAGATAGTCTAGCTAGCTGTCTGGATTTACCCTGCAGAGACCTGAGGACCAGGTAACCATAGTCCTCAGATTGGACAGATAGTCTAGCTAGCTGTCTGGATTTACCCTGCAGAGATCTGAGGACCAGGTAACCATAGTCCTCAGATTGGACAGATAGTCTAGCTAGCTGTCTGGATTTACCCTGCAGAGATCTGAGGACCAGGTAACCATAGTCCTCAGATTGGACAGAAAGTCTAGCTAGCTGTCTGGATTTACCCTGCAGAGACCTGAGGACCAGGTAACCATAGTCCTCAGATTGGACAGATAGTCTAGCTAGCTGTCTGGATTTACCCTGCAGAGACCTGAGGACCAGGTAACCATAGTCCTCAGATTGGACAGATAGTCTAGCTAGCTGTCTGGATTTACCCTGCAGAGATCTGAGGACCAGGTAACCATAGTCCTCAGATTGGACAGATAGTCTAGCTAGCTGTCTGGATTTACCCTGCAGAGATCTGAGGACCAGGTAACCATAGTCCTCAGATTGGACAGAAAGTCTAGCTAGCTGTCTGGATTTACCCTGCAGAGACCTGAGGACCAGGTAACCATAGTCCTCAGATTGGACAGATAGTCTAGCTAGCTGTCTGGATTTACCCTGCAGAGACCTGAGGACCAGGTAACCATAGTCCTCAGATTGGACAGATAGTCTAGCTAGCTGTCTGGATTTACCCTGCAGAGATCTGAGGACCAGGTAACCATAGTCCTCAGATTGGACAGATAGTCTAGCTAGCTGTCTGGATTTACCCTGCAGAGATCTGAGGACCAGGTAACCATTATGTATTTTTGAGTTTAGTCTTCAAACATCCACCGGAGTTTAGAATGACGACCCAAAGAAAGAGAAAGGTAACGGACATCCGGCAGAAAAGAGTGAAATCCAGCGGAGCAATCCCGGAAGTGGAACATTGTGGATTTAGACTATTGCTGTGCAGACTCTGACTCCAAAACTACAAGATGGCAGCGCCAATATCCGGGATATTTTGGCTTCACTTTTGCACAGTACAGTGGGAGGAAGTGGAGTGTGTCATCCATCTTTATATACAGTCTATGATTTAAACATTGCAACTGTTACGTTCTGTGTTTTAGACACGAGGATGGAAAACACTCCTGTGTGTCATGTTTCCTGCCACTGCTGTTCATTTAGGCAGTGCTCCTGTGGGCCGTGTTAGAGGGAAGGGATAAACAACCTGTATCGTCGTATAGTTTGGAGGACTTGTGTATTTTTTCAAAGCTCGTTTGCCTTTACATACACATCTTTTTTCCACATTGTTAATAAGTCACATCAATCATATTAAACATTTCCTCTGTAATAAAAAGAAAGGGAAAGAAACGAGTCAATTTGAATGACATGTAACCACGTGTGTATCACATTTCAACATAAAACATAAAACAATAATATTAATACTAATAGTACAGACATTGTTTGAACAATTAAATGGAAATCTCTTTTCAGCATCTCTTCGCGATGAAATAATTCTACTCTGCTTCATTTTCCAGTAATTATTTTTGCTATGTACAACAAACATTCAGATCTGTATCCTTCTCTTTTTAATACTCACATTTGGTTTTTCAGTGTTTGCCATTCTGGAAATTGCTCTGAGATGCTGCGCACACCTGAAATTTACTGACCCAATATATATATCTATATATATATATATAGATATATATATATATATATATATATATATATATATATACACATACATACATACATACATACATACATATATACATACATACATATATATATATATATATATATAGCCAAGCTTTCTACCATTTAAAAAGGAAAAGTCTGACATTTTGTCAGGTAAAATCTTTGCTTTCTCCAAATCTAAGTGAGACAGCGCAAGCACACTAGAGGATTTCCCAAAGATGTCAGACTTTTCCTTTAAAAACCTCAAACTGTACTGTGATGGAGTTGTGTCTGCATTCACTGATTTCCTCTGGAGAGCCGGTCCAACCATTGCTTACAGGATGACAAAGCATTACATTTTCTTCTTCTTTTTTGTACAACAATGTTACACGTCAACTTCAAAACAATCAAGAATGTGTACTTGCTGCATATAAATACAGATCATTAAAAAAGTGGACTTCTTCTACTTAAGTCACTTCAACTTTTAACCAAAATAAGGAAAGAAAACTCATCCAGATGTCCCATCAACATCACCGACGACACAAGTAATTCAAATGGAGAAAGATCAAAATGATGACATGAAAAGTTGTGCTGAAGTGATTGTGCTTGTGAGGACATTAACCCATCACCTGAAATGTGCCTCAAAATAAGAATAAAAAATGCTAATTGGTCCATGTTGCATCATTAGCTTTAAAGACAAACAGGTTGTTTTTACAACCACGGTATCCCCGACTACACATTTGCAAGTGGGTGCTTGTAATAAAGTGCAGGATATTTCTAGCCATAATTTTCCATATTCTATACTTTTGTTCAAACATATTGGATTAATCTCGTTGCTGACGAGTTCAACAAAGAACTCACTGAAAGCAGAGAGATTACATTCTTGTATAATGGAAAATCTATGAGCGATGCTGTCGCCTGCCAGTAACAAAAACCCGTAATCACGCTGGAGTTGCACTGACGGGGGATAGGAGTGTGTTTGTGTGTGTGTGTGTTTTATGGTGCGTTCAGATACAATGCGAAACAAATGTTTCTAAAAACAAAGTATGGAAATCTGAATATATCTGAGAAAAAGAACTGCATTTGATACTTGGTCAGATACTCATATTCCTATGTACATTCATGGAGTGGAAACCTACGACAACCTCCTTTCATCAGCTTATGTGTTTCTGTTTGCTTTCGCATCTCACAGTTTAGCGGTGCAAATGAACGATCATTTCCATTATCGCTTAGTCTGCTGCGGTTATTGTCTTGATTAGTAGTTTCGTCTAGAAAAAGTCAAGAAATGCTGGTCACAATTTCCCAGAGTTGTACGTCATGTCTTCAGATGTCTCTTTTTTACCAGTCCAACACTTAGATATTTAACTGACTTCCATATAAGACCAAAAACAAAAAATCAGCAAATCCTGATATTTGAGAGGCTGGAACCAACAAATATCTGGTATATTTGCTTGAAAAATGACTAAAATTATCAATACATTTTGTGATGATCCCTTAATCTACAAAAAAAGTGATATTGAATGTGTATATTCATCTTCCACTGGTACCCAACACCCAATATTAACCCAGTATCTACATCTCTTCCTTTTATCTTGCTCTTACACTGTGTACAAAATAAATCTAAATCCTACATGAAATGACAGACGTGTTTTTTTAGATTTAAACATAAAATAATAGATTTATTAATATTTTTGAATTGCTTTAAACTCTTAATCCTGCTTCGTGTTGTATCTGAACGCCGATTTGTGAAACTCCTATTTACCTCTCTAGAACTTGAAATAAACTCAACTGAGCACTCTTGACTGCATTATTGTAAACAAAGGACTTGTATGATAATATGACTTGAAATACAACATAGACACAAAAATAAAACACAAATTGAAAAAAAAAAGAAAAAAGAAAAAGACATATAGGCCTACGTTTATTCCGCTTTGTTTGTTGTGGTATCTAGATTTGTAAGGCTGGTCCAGTCATTGTGTCTTTCTGGCCATTAACAGAGTCCTGCTGCATGACTGTTGCTGGGCAACTGGTCAGAGGTAGAACCCGGTGGCTGGGGGGTCGGGGAGGCTGGACAAAGTCTCAGGGCTGGGCATCTGGACAGTAGGGGGCTCCACTCCATTTCTATTAGGCAGAGCACAGCCTCCTGGGTAAGAACTGTTCAGGATGCAGCCATTCTCCATCTGCACGGGGTCACCAGAGGAATTAAAACATATTAGGAATGTCTTCAAATTTAAAAAGGGGTTCAAAGACATGACTTCTGGGTATATGTAGGCGTGTATGTATGCATGCATGCATATCCAAATACATGTATGTAGAAAGTTGTCTGGGTAAGTGTACACAGTTATGTTCTTCGGTTAGTTTGTTTTTTCGGTATGATTTGTATTATCTTTCTTGTTTTATCAATTTTTTCCTTGAAACTTTGTTACTCTTAAAAATGTGAGAAGGACGGGCCTGATATAAGCCGAAGCTTCTGACCCTACCCTTTGGTTACGACCGATAAATTCATTCATTCATTCATTCATTCATTCATTCATTCATTCATTCAGGGCAAAAGGACATTATAGCCAGTGGGTGCATTTAAGTAGAATTTTCACACATCTGTAATTTACTTTGTTATTAATATTACTTTGAATACTTAAGTACATTTAATCTCATAAAAGTACTTTTGATAATTAAGTACAGTCAATATCAGAGATTTAAAAGTTTTTCTCAAGTAATATTCTAAAAGGTGCCTTTACCTTCTACTGGTCTTTTTCTGGTAACATACTTGTACTTTGTCTCAAGTATTGCTTTCAAGTACTGTATACAAGACTGATTAAAGCTATAGAGTTCCAAATACTAAGTATACAATGTAATAAAAAGTGCATAACTTTGCATGCAGTAAGCATAGAATTAAGACATACTTTTCATAACATTGCGCCTTGAACTTTGACCCTCATGCTTATATAAGCTGTATGCTATATGCTGACCCATGGGTCAGATTAGCCAGAAAATAATACTGCAAAATGGGACCGGATGCAATAGAACGTCCTGGTATTTTCATTTTTGGCATTCTGCATTTGACATACAGTATTGGGTGGGTATTTTTGATACATGTTATCTATCTATCTATCTATCTATCTATCTATCTATCTATCTATCTATTTCTCTCTATCTCTCCGTCCATCCATCAATAAATTACAGAAACGATTCATTATCAGAAATGTCATTGTTTTCAGTCTATTGACAAATCCATTAAATCCCTCAGAGTTTCCACACTACATTTGGCTTTGTTATTTTGCATTGAATCATATAGAAATACTACATTTCCTGCTGTCCGCTGAATACATTTTTAACAGAAATGACTTAGAAATGTTGTGCAACATTGTATGACGTGATGATTGTGTATGACGTTAAAGAACTCAGCAGTGCATCTCTTCTCATCCGGTCTGTGAGACACTTTCTGTCTCTGCTGTGAATAAAAACAACAGCGCAGTGCTTCCATGTTGTTCAAGGTCACAGCACACTATACTTTTTTTTTCAATCTCTGCATATTGAGTAATGACCCTGAATGAACAAAACAAACAAGACGCAGACGTAGAAAAAACAGTGCTGTGCCTCTTCTTAGGTCTCTGATTGGTTACTATGTTCCTGCCACTAATGATCCATCTGATTTGATCCAATTAGCATTCATTGGATTAGTATACCATACTGTACAATGTAACCTTTGAAATACACTACACATATTTTTACGAGATAAAAAGATATTCTGTAAATGTGTGTGCACAAGCTAGTATATGTCACTGTATGATTGTAAACCTTGCCTGTGATAACTCTGAATAAAGATGATGTTTAATACCCCACATATTGCAAGACAAAGGCAGCATACATCACCACATCTGTATAACTACATTTACAAATGAAAGGAATTTGTCAGATACACATATTTGTATACTATTCGATAAAAGTACTTCAGTCTTACAAAGCTCTTAAATGTTTAATGTAAAGCACTTGAATTGCCTTGTTTCTTAAATGTGCTATATAAATAAACCTTGTCCAGTCCATATTGCGATTTCGATGAAATTCTAATTAACTGTTCAGCCCTAGCAGTAGACAAAAGTATTGGACCGCCCCCGTTGAGCATCAGTACCAGTGTGATTAAATGTAAAGCATGTTACTTAAAACATGATAAGAATTATACATCATCATTTGAAAGCTTTTAAGAACCATCTCCCTAACAGTATGGGTCCTTTTGCAAGGGAGGGAGACAGGCTGGACTCGAACCCTGGACCTTCTGCGTTGAGGCATACACCTCTGAGCTAACCCAACCACAAGCACCCTCACCTTATTCGGACTGGGGTCATGAGGGATCTCAGAGGTCACCATGTCATAGGGGTCCAACTGTCGGCAGGGCTTGCCTACCCCCAAGATCTGCTCCAGGGAGGCGTTGGGGGGCGGGCACTGCGACAGGCTGGAGATGACTTGAGCCAAAGGAACTGGGATCTGCTCCTGCTGCTGTTTATGATTTATCCCCTGGAAGGATGGCGCTGTGGACTCAGCCCCGTGCTGCGGTCCACTCCTCCCAAACAAACCGCTTCCACTGACAGTGTAATCCGCAGTGTCAACACCAGGCATGTTATAATCCATGCAAGAATCTAGTGAGGTGTTTGTCAGAGGTTTTTGGCTGTTATCAATGCAGGCGTTGTTGCCCAGACTCTCAAGGAATCCATAGTCCTGCCAAAGTGATTTCCCTGCCGAAGGCTCAGTGCTGGAGATGCCACACAGTCCGTTGAGGTTGGCTGCCTTCTGTTTGGCTTGGCACTGCTGCGAGAGAGGGTTCTGCATCCTGGGCTGCTGCTGCAGGTAGCGCTGATGAATTTGCTGCTGATTAGGTTCTCCGCCCAGCTCTGAGGCCTTGCCGTTGAAAATATTCGGTTGTGTTTTAAAGTGTTCCAGTTGTATCCCTGCAGTGACTAGAATGTTTTGGGCTGACCATTGTCCACTGGTGAATGTTTGCAACTCCCCGTTAACTATCGTGCTGGCCAAATGGTTGCTCTGTTGGCCCCAGTCATGCACACCTTTACCTGTTTGCATGCTGAGGTGCTGTTGCATCTGCTGGGACAGCTTGACAATGGGAGCCTGCCCTACCGGGGGAAACTGCATTTGCACATTAGCGTCAGAAGTGGCATTACTTTCAGGTAGCAACACGGTTGCTGCTGTCGCCAAAGCAGTACTGGGAGGCACCGGTCCTCCATGCTCGGTGGAATCAACCCTCCCCTCTATGGAGTCGTAGATGTATGAGAGGATCTCATCGTTTGTCAGCAAGTCGTCCAAGCTGGGCACACGTTCGGGGGCCATCTCAATTCTGATCATCCGTTCGTCCAGCAGCAGTAGCTCCAGGTCCTCGGCACTCAGGCCCAGCCCTTCCAGAGCTCCAAACAGCTCGCTGTTTGAACAACCCCCATCGTTCGAATCCGCAATGGCATGAGCGTCCAGGGAGAGGGAGTCCAGAGTAGCCAGCAGCGGATCAAAGCTGGTGCCTGGCTCTGTGAGGCCTGGACCCAGCACGCCATTGCTCGGCTCGTCCCAGCTCCTGTGCAAGCTGGATGGTTCTGAGTCAGAAAAGCCCATTTGGTCATCCAAGAAGCTATTGAATGACATTTTGGGCTCCAGGGCGGGCTGACAAACATACACCGACTCATCCTGACTCATGAGTGCTCCCAGAAGAGAGCCAGGGTCCAGACCCTCCCTCACCAGCCTTTCAGCACGGCCCTTTTTTGACTTACTGCCATTTTTCTCTTGGCCTTCATCTCTAAAGGCTGCTATGGGATGGTTGGACTGGTAGAGCAGGGCCTCGCCTGTAGCATAGGTAAAAGGTAGATGCATGGAGCGCTTACGCAAGTGTTCTCCTCCCTCTTCATCCCTATAAAAACGGAAAACATGATTATTTACTGGAGAAAATTCATTTATTTATATTTAATCAAAGTTACTAGCTTTGCTTCTGGTTTGGTGCTCACCCCTTTTTCCGTGATTTATATGTGTAAATGAGTCTGTGTCACATCATATTGAAAACTGATCAATCTGATTCAATAATCTCATTCAAACACACAGTAAATTATAATGTGTTCCCATTAAAACTTTGATATTATATCAAGGTTCTGATGCTGCAAGTTTGTCACTGAATGCAACTGGTACATTTTGTTGATCTATGTTGTAAAACATACAAAAGAGGCCTCTGGGTGGCGATGATGTAGTCTGGTTTGCCGTTCTTGTACACCAGCCTGGCGTTGGCCTGGACCCACTTCCAGCGATTCTCCTTGGTGAGGAGCCTGAACACAGTCAGACCACTCTCTCCAGTCTTCATCACTACAAATATGGAACACAAACACAGGATAATGACTGAACTGGATACTAAAATAACTATAAACCCACTGAAAGCCCTTTATTTCAGCCGTGACAGAGTCCAAAACTGTACGTTGCATTTTTGCATACCAGTGGCTCCAAATGTCATTATGGGGTTATTGAATAGAAAATCAATCAACAGAAATCCTGTTAATCCTGTTATGGATGATGTAATAATTACTTTTGGGTGAAAGTGGTGTTGTATTAATGACCAAACTGACTGACATCCTCTTGCAAGTTATTACAAATATTTCCAGTGCTTTTTTCATGTGCTTTCTCTGCTTTATATTACAAATTACTGAAGGTGAAACAGTTCAAATTGGGCCAGGAGCTCTTAAACAAGATGCTCTTGATATAAAATATGCTTCTTTAAGCAAAATGTCAGAGCCCATAAATCCGGTGTTCTCTATTCCTTTTGTACGATTTTGAGAAGTATGGAAAGTGAATCAGGAAGTCAACTTGGGCCACAAAATCTAACTGCAGCATAATATCAATTTAGGATGAAAGGAGCATATCTGTTGGCTCTTCTGTGGTGACACTGTACTTTCTTTTACATCTTGATTAAACAACGCTGACCCATGCACTACAGTAAGGAGAGAACGGTGGGGTCAGTAGTTCTCTGACCTCTGAAGTGTTTGAGTGTTGGATCTGCTGTATGGATCATCTCTGATGCTTTGCTCAGGCCGTGGATTTGTGGGCCCTATCCTTTCCTCTGGCAGCTCTACAGCTTTGCTCAATCTGCTCCGTAATCCAGCAGGATTACTAGCGAAAGCTCTCTGAACTCTTGAACTAGGTTGGACCAGACAGTCTCAACTTTTTTTTAACGGGACTAAATGTTTCTGTCAGATGAACATCAAAGATGGATCGATTTGATTCACTAATCCTTTCCTTAATATAAAACAGCTGCAGACTACATTAACATCTCTTTCAGGCCACCTTTAAACTGTGTTCAGATGCCAAGTCAACTTTGCTGTAAGGCTCATGTGTAGAAGGATATGTTTTTGCCAATAAAGTTTTAAAACACCATGGTATGAAGTCTGCCAAAGTGCCACTTCTGAAACAGCTGTGGGTGTCTTTCCTCAATTTGGCACATTATCGTCAATTATCTAGCTTGTAAAAAAATCCTTTTAATACAGTATATCTTTTTTTTCTTCTCTTCAGCTGTCATCCAAAAAAGTGTCCTTAAATGTGATTAAAGTTTGCAAGCAACAGTTAGCATATCGCAGCTGGACTACAAACATGGCGTATCACCTAAAAACGGTAAGCTAACCTGTCTGCGTTAGGTTGCCCTGTCTGTTTGGATTAGGCTGTATGAACATATCAGAGTCGGCATATTTCATAGTCTAATAATAGTTTTATAACTACCGGCACACTCACCCGCAACGACGGTAGCGTTCCCCAGACCCCCAGACCACGCTGGATGTTAAGCCTCTACCATCCAAACGCTAAAATAATATCACGGAAGGAATTGTCGACTTTATGTCTCAGGATATGAGGCGGATGCAGCGCTGTCAGAGCCGACAGACGAGTCATTTCAGTGCAAAATAATTTAATATACTGCAAATAGCCTACAAGGACAAGTACTGCAGGACAGTACAGTTAATTAACCTAACAGACTTAAGATATGTTGGGTTGTCTTGAAATGAACCACTTGAAAGTGTTTGGAGAACACCGCTTTCTGTTGTTTGTTTATAATGAATTTATGTAGATCCCTAGCTCAGGAAGTGGCAGCATGATCAAAAGGACTAAGCGGAGAGAGAGCGGAGAGAGCGCGGAGAGGCGCGTTCACCACTTCAAAATCTGTCTTTAATTTCATTCTGTTGAAAGTTTATATAGCCATAATCTTACAAATACACACACACACACACACACAACAGACAAATACATACACAGGTCCCCAGGCAGACCTTAACCATAAAACCATGTGTAAAATTGTGGTTCACGGTCAAGGTCTTGACCCCAGTACAGAACAGAACTTACTTCTGACATGGTTCTCTGCGCAGTACAACATATCTGCTGCATGGATAAACTGATAGCCAGATCCTCGTACCCGCAGCTCAGCCTCTGTGTACCCCAGCACTATCTTCCCCCTGTACAAAGAAAAGGCCATCATTAATTTTCAAAAACACAGTTCATGGTACACTGCACATCGTACATCCACATCTAGTGAATGAGTATTGCAGCAAAACAAATACACAGGAGAAGAAAACCACACATGCTATTTCAATTAGCCAGTGTATGTAGGAAAATATACAAAGAATTGTTTGTTTATAGTTCAGAAAATAAGGATCATAGAAGGAAATTCAATTTTAAACATCAGCATGCACAAACAACAAACAAAGCAAATTTGTATTTCAGTATGTGGTTTTTTATTTTATTATTATTTTTGTCTTTTGTTCTTTTCATTTTTAGTCTTCTTTCTCTTTCTTTTCTAAGTAAAAACCATCTGCTAACTGACAATCTATTTGTGGGAAAATAAGATTTACTTCAACCAGCTGCTTTCCAATCATGGATATGTAATGTAATATAGCAAAAATGTGTGGTTTGATTATGAAATGTGTCTGTATCCAATTAAAAAACAATGTGTGAAGCTTCTCCAATATGACTGAAACATTATTGATGATACTACATCTTTTGGATTCTCACAAAAATCATCTTAACAAGCCAAGTTACAATAATAGAAGATATTTTACGTGAAGAAACGTATGGAATGTTTATGTGCATGTTGCATGCCAGTATCTTACTTTGCATCACAGGCGAAGGGTGTGAAGTCCAGCTTGTGTTTGGTTCTGAAGATCATGTTCTTGGTCCTGATCTCCAGGATAGATGGAGGCTGCAGAGGAGTCGCAATGGCGAAAAGGGCGAGCTGAGGCGGGGTCTTTCCTCCGTTTTCTTGCCGCTGGTTCTGTCCATGCAGAAACTTAAGTCTGCCCTGGATGTTCAGAGCCTGGAAAGACATGGAAATAAATAAAAGTCCTTCAAATGTGTTGCTATCTGAGAGACTGCAGAGCCCCCCCTCAACCCCCCAGTAGCTTTTGCAGGATTGACATGTTTTCATGGATTTCATACTAATACTGTACTGCAATTCATATGAAACCCTGGCCTTCAGTGTGGTCCAATTCTCCGCTGTCTGTCCATGTCGTTTCGTTTTATTTCACACGTCATCATTGTATATTCAAACACAATTTCATGGGGTACAATGATCATATACCAGACGCATGAAATGGGGAACCCCAAATAAGCTAACAAACCAACCAAAAACTCGATTTAACATGAACAAAATAAAACATTTACAAAAAACAAAACCCAAAACAAACAAAAACAACAGAAACGATCCCAGCACAAATAGTAACACTTACAAAGTTATCAACAATATGACGAAAGCAATTTTTCCTTGAGATGTTTCTTGAAGATGGAGACAATTTTAAGTTTTCCTCGAGCTCATTCCAAATCTTTGGTCCCCAAAACAAACTATACAGAAACGATCAGGCTCGTAACACTTATTTTAATCGACGTTTTTTGAGATGTTTCTTGAAGATGGAGACAATTTTAAGTTTTCCCGAGCTCATTCCATTATACTCAGGCTCGTAATTTTAATCGGGGACTGTGCTTTCCCCTTGTATCGTAAGTGTAAAGGGGACGACTGATTGGAACAAGGTCACACAACCGGTGTGCTCCATAATGCACACATTGTTATACTAAAATGTAGCTAAAAATTATGTTTCCATCTCAATCACACCATACTGTAAACTAGGAAAGAATCCTTCAGCTCCGCTTCTGAAGCTATTTTCTTAAAACTTGTCTCTTGAAAACAGTGTAGTAATGTGTGTATAGTGACTGTATAGTGTTTGTATAATAGAGGTATGTGTCTTATATACTCTGCAAATTGTGGGTGGGAGAGGGATGGTTCATCTGTGGGAGCAGGTGGAAATGGAAGTTTGTATTTGTTTATTTATTTATGTCAAGCATGTAAAATTCAACATAAAAACAGCAGAGCTGTTGTTAAAACATGTCCACAAAATAGAAAAAAATGGTTAACAAAAAGATATAGAGATATCATAATTAATTTCATTAGGAAATTTCCTTAATTGGCATGTGTGAAAAAGGAGTAGGAAGAAGTATTAAAACTCACTTAATTCTTACCCATTGATAATTAAATCATTATTTACAAAAACTCAATGCAAATATATAGCTTGACAAATCTGTCACTTATCACACCCATAGTTACATAATTTAGCTACAAAAAATAGTTTTTAAACAGCTTTTTACATGTCTTGAAGACAGAGCAAAAAATAAGCATATACACAACTGAACAGTATCATTCAGAAGTCTACTCTTTGCAGACCATTACAAGTCAAGTCAAAAGTCTCACGTCTCCAGCTCTGGTAGAAAATATACCTTCATTCTGCAGGTTTTCTCTTTAGTTTGAACATATAACCTACCAGAAAGCCGGAGGAGTTGTCCAGCAGGCAGCGGAAGCGACACACAAAGCTCCTCTCCAGGAAGGACGAGTTCTCTGGGGGAAGCTGCTCAGGACTGTAGGTGACTACAGATGAGCTGCTGTCTGATTCCATCTCTGCAATTACAAAAACATGATCTGATGTCAGTGACAATGGCTATAAAGTAGAGTCAATATGAGAGAAAAAGGTCCAAGGCTCTCTTCTTGGTAAACAATTTAAAAAGCCTTTATTCCAGATACACATGGGTTGTTGCCCAGTTCTATTTATATAAGAGATTAATATGAAATAGCCATTCAAATAAAGGCTTTTGACATTTTTTCACAAGCCTTGGACCTTTTTTCTCTTTTGAAGTTTTGTGTTCACTTTCCAAAGAGTACCTTCATGATTTGTTTTGAACTTCAGAGCACTCCAGACTTTTCTTCTTAGAGTCAGTTTAATTTGGGATTTAGGGGTTAAAAACCCCTAAACCCCAAGTGGATGGAATTTATCTCAAAATGATACCTAGTTCACATATTGAGTTTCACTCAAAAATCTGTTACATCAGGGAAGCTAAAGATTAGTAAGTACATACAACATGTTGGACACCTGTATAGTAAAGGCTTTTAATCTTTAACTGACACAGTGGATTAATGTTTCTTGTATCCTGCTGTGTTGGAACGCCTTAATAACTTAATTAAGAGCACATTTGAAAAGTAAACATATCATGTGCATTCATCCTGTAGCTGGACTTTAATGGTGTCTCATATCATCCACTGCTCTCTAGTGTAAAGAATGCACTTATGTAATGAGGCTCGGGAGCTAATTCTTAACGCACAAAGTGACGGCCTTTGATGTAATTCGAGGGGTGGGGGGGATTGTAAACGGCTTCTCAGTGCTGGAGTGGGTAAGTTTAAACACATCGCTCAGAACCAAAGCAAACAGACATAAGCATCTTAAAACCCAAATACAGATCTGGGACCACTTCACCTCCTAAGCCGCAGTGAAGATTACAGGGTTATGTGACTTGACCTGAGGATGGTCTTATAGCTTAATGCCTTACAATGCGTGTACTTAACAGTCACACGGACTGTGGGCTGCAGCGGAGTGCAGAGCATTAAACATTGGTTTTACTGAAACATAAAGACACCTTTTAAAGGGTATCTTTTTCAACCCTATTTTCCTGTGTTTTTGTGTCTAAGTGACTGATGGAAACAACAATCTTTGACATTGGTCCAGTATTAAGCAAGATTGCTGGAGTAGGCAGCGGCAACACAAGATGTAATGTAAGTTTGTGCAAATGTGCAGCTTGTATTCATGTTCACAAAAGTGCTTTCTTGCGGGTGCCCTGACGGTTGGGTTGGTGGAGCGGGCGCCCATGTGTAGGGGTTTGCTCCTCGGCGCAGTGGGCCCGGGTTTGACTCCGACCCTCTGGCCCTTTGCTGCATGTTGTTCCCCTCTCTCTTCCCCTTTCACTTCTTCAGCTGTCCTGTCATTAAAGGCGTAAAATGGCCCAAAAAATCATCTTTAAAAAAAGGAGGTCAAGCTTTCTGTTAAAGAGTGAGATCCTTTTTTTAAACATAAAAACATCCGCGAAATTGCGTTCGCTGAAGCCACCAGTTTGTTATTAAGTTGTAATAAAGATGTAGTGACAACACATTCTCATTCCCAACTCTTCAAATACTGACGCTTGGTCAGTGGCTCTCAGCGTCGGACACTGACGCAAAATCACTCTTTAGCAGCTGCATGGGAAAGCAGCAGCTCGACCATGGCGCTGCAGATTGACGTAGTATTAAAGCGTAACTCTCGCCAAAACGCAACCTAGGGTTTTTTTGGGAATGTACCCGAGTCAAACTTTCTTAGTGTTTTAAAAATAACTATTTTGAGGCTAGCATGAAAGTGCCCCTAGCTCTCCCATTGAAAAGGCCATTTGACCAGAAAACGAGAATACAGTAAATCTTGAAAGTGACGCTTCCCTCCATATTATGCTTTTAAAGGAAAGTTTGACTCGGGGACATTCACAAAAAGACCCTAGGTAGCATTTTGGCGAGAGTTACGATTTAAGATCAACAAGGGTAGCGAGTACTATGAAAGTCTTATTTTAGGCCACTGTCAGATCCATAGTTCAGATACACACAGATGGATTGTGGGTAACTTTAGCTTCCGTTGTTGGTGTTAGCCATGCTGCTGTAAAGACATGCTGCTGGACTAATAAACGGTAAATATCCTGTCATAGTCCAGGTTATCATTGTTGTATTTAGTAACATGAAAGAGTGAAGAATGTAACCCACAATCTTTTCCTAAATCCTCAGGAACAAACTCCCACGAGATATGACGACAGCTGACGTCAACTAACATTTGCGGACGCCCTTACAAAACTAAGGTCCGTAATGCTAAATATAACTTCTAGCTGTGTAAATATCTGATGTTAGTAAAAGAAAGTATTAATAAATTATACAAATAACTTTTCATCCATCCACATGACGTTTGCTACACTTTTCAACACTACGCTACACTTCCTGCCTCCATTTAGGAGCTATCTTTAGTATAGAGATTCTTTGGTTAAACGTTGGTCCCGACCCAGAGAGTCAAAAAGCGAGACCAAGAGTCCCGACCAAGCGCCATATGGCTCGAGTAGATGCTAAAGGAGACTTTTTTTGTCTGTAATAAAATGGCAAAAGGTACCTGAGCTAGCGTCTTTTTTGGTGTGATGTGAGTGAGAATGTGTTGCTAGTGACTTGTAAGAACCTGTGATTATGCAAAAAGATGAGTGAATGAATACTCAACCAATGCATCAGAAATACCTGCAAAGGTTTGCAGCATTCCCATTTCAACAGTATGTCTGCAAACTTCACAGATTAAACAGCCATTTCTGCATAAAATCATCAATTGCAGAAACAATCAACAAAACAACTTCCTTGCCCTTCAGACAAAGCTTTTAGTTAAGAAATCTGTCTTCAGTCCCACCAGGATGTCTCAGTTTTCATGTGGTCTTAATAGTAGTCTCATGTAGGTGGAGAGAGTGATCACCTTGGGGGGAGTCCTGGGTAATGACAGATGCAGTGGCAGGAGGAGGATTCAAGGCCCAGTGCAAGTTTCTCCTGAGCTCCTGCTGGTCCTCCGTGTGGACCAGCTCGTTCACACTCTGGTGCATGACATCCGTCTGAGAAACAATAATGAGAGGGAGAATTAGCTCATGCCAGATTAATTGTAGCAGCGACTGCAGCGCTAGCATTAGTCACTTCAACCGATCAGTGTGTGTGCGTGAGTGTGGCTCCAACATAGTGCTGCACTATATATATTCATCCGCTTATCCGGTATCGGGTCGCGGGGGCAGCAGCTCCAGCAGTGGGTCCCAAACTTCCCTTTCCCGAGCTACATTAACCAGCTCCGACTGGGGGATCCCGAGGCGTTCCCAGGCCAGGTTGGAGATATAATCCCTCCACCTAGTGCTGGGTCTTCCCCCGAGGCCTCCCCCCAGCTGGCCATGCATGGAACACCTCCCTAGAGAGGCATCCTTACCAGATGCCCGAACCACCTCAACTGGCTCCTTTTGACATGAAGGAGCAGCAGCTCTACCATCCTCACCCTGTCTCTAAGGAAGACGGCAGCCTCCCTCCTGTGGAAACCCATTTCGGACCCTTTTTTTTTCGCCAACGCAATATCAACTGGTGCATTAACATATCACCAAAGGCGGTGACATATCGCGAAAGACAGAGATTTTTTGTGTTAGTTGAAAAAAAATATTTGTAATACTTTAATATGTAACTGTAATTCTTTTTTTAAAGTGGTCCCTTGTATATCCAATTCAATGTTCAATTTGTTCAATAAAAAAATAATTTCCTTTTTATTTGTTTTAAATCCAAAAAACAATTTGTTAAGGAGAATACTGAAAGCAGCAGAAATGCAGAACTGAGTACATTTTAAAATCTGCAAGTAATATGGCTATTGCGATATTCAACAACCTTATTGCATATCGCACATTTTCCTCATATCGCGCAGCCCTTCTCCAGCAGCACGTATGAGAAAACTCCCTGTAGTATATACTCAAACACGAGTGCACAGGTACACCCAGCTGTCCAACCAGTGTCAGTGTGTCTGTGGAGCTGTGGGTCAGAGATGTGTTGTTCACTGCAGCCCACTGCTGTGACTCGTGGTCTGTACTAAAGGCCAAGCTATAAATAGGTCAGGTGTTTTATTTGCTGTTGTGTGAGCCCTTGACTCTGCAGCACCGAGCAAGGAGCAGATCAACGGATCAAACAAGACCCCCAAGCCGCTCCCAGCAGACACTGCACGCAAGCCCTCCATCCAGACCCATCTACTGTATTCATTTGTAAAACACAGCCTCTGGATGTTTCATATGATAAGATACGTGCCTCTATAGATTTGTTTATGCTCCTGAAAATGAAAGCTGCAATAAATACAAATTATGTCATAGATGCATGGTTCAACCATAGGGCTTGCCCAATGGCCCGGGGCAAGTAAAACGCTGCGTTGGGAAATTATATATAAGTCCAATCACGTTTTCCGATCATTAGTGTATCATAAGCAGTTTTCTAGAGGATGTCGATAAAACACGTGGAGAGTGAAGCAAAATGTCCTATGTACTGTGCATCTGCATACTGTAATCTGTATACTGTATGTTTCTGATTTTCTTGCTCTCTTTAATAAATAAATAAAAATTTGATCACAATAAAAGGATGTTGATGAAACAACTACAAGGATTTGTGAAGTTTGTCGCAAGTTCCTGTTCAAGGCAGATAAAAGTGGATCATAGGTTTCAAATGTTCATGACATAGTAGAAATGGGGGTTCCTAAAAATGTATGCGGTCAAACAAAATATATATATATAAAAAAATCACTCTCTTTCCACTAAGTATTGCACTTAGATATAATTGTTCCTCTTAAACAATCTCCTCCACTTATGAACTTTAACAGATCTATGACATGGTCCATGATGTGTTTATACATTGTTAATAAGGATCAAATATTACAACTTACTTGAGTCTTTATCGTTGTTTGAGAACATAAAAACAATTGACTTTTTTAGTGGTTAGTAATCACTACACACAGGCCTGAAATACACACTCACACACACACACACACACACACACACACAGACACACACACACTCAGGACCTATTCATGCACAAACAAAGAGATGTCTGAGTGAGTGGGCTGCCAGTGCTGAACCAGCAGCCTGAGCGGTTGGGGGGCTACGGTGCCCTGCTAGAGCACCTGGCAGTGCCCATGAGGTGAAGTGGCATCTCTCCAGCTACCAATGCACACTCCATACTTTGGTCCGCACAGGGACTTGAACCAGCAACCTTCCAGTTTTGGAGAGGATTAAAAGTCAGGGGATTCAATACCTGGTGGAAGCCCAAGTAGTCCTGGATGGTGTGAGAGGAGTAGAAGATGGTCCCACTGGCAGTAAGAACCATGACAAAACCGTTGAGAGCCTGTGGGTCCAACAGAGGATGCACACAGTTAGCTGAGACATCTCACTATGTGACAGCTTTAAGAAAATAGAGAACCACATTGTCATCGGCTAAAGGTCACCTACATAATGTTGCATTAAGTGATATTTTTTGTGGCTCTGAAAGGGTGATTTTCAAGTGACCCTGAAAAATGCCGGTTCTTTCAGGTGGAGATAGCCAGCTCTGTGTTCTGAAGAATTTGATTCAATTGAATTCAATTTTAATTATAGACAAACACTCCATAGACAATTTACAGATAGAGTACATCTAGACCACACTCCATAATTTACAAAGACCCAGGACAAAAGCGAGCCCACCAGTAAAATATGAATTTTTATAATGCAACATTGTGAAAAATAAATATTGTTTTTTTATCATCTAGGCAGAATAAATGTGGACCTCAGTCAACAAAGATATATAAAGCACATGAGCATACATTCATAATGTGCAACTGTCAACCCTTTGCATTTAAAACCTTTTTATTGATATTAATTATTAAATGTCTTCTGTTTCTGTAAAAGGAAAAAAAAAATCATATTTGTTAGCCACAGCTGCAGCATAGATATTCAGGGTTGTAATGTCAGAGTGCACTGCAAAAAAAGGAAGGAAGGAAGGAAGGAAGGACTGGAACGAATGAATAAAAATGAAGGGAAGGAAGGAAAAAAAAAAGAAAGAAAGAAAAAAATGGTTAAGCATGTTGAGTAAAATAGAATTCAAAGAGGACATTTCCACTCACTAACTGCACACGTGCCTCCCCCCTCCTGTATGGTAACACAGACATGTACACAAACACTCACTATAGGATATATACTGTCGTCACACAGCCACACACATCTGTACAAGCACAGTCATCTCTTTTCTAAATCAGCCCACAGGCTGCCGGAGATCATTTTTGATAATGCAACCGTGATTTACCACAATTATCTGCCACACTTCCTTCAGAGTAAACACAAACACACAAATGTCAAGGCTGAGTGTTTTTTCAAAAAAAGCCAAATGTTGTTTTATATCACTTTTTCAGTTACTCTTGTTGCACTAAACTTGAAATAGTTTAACCTGTTAACCATGTAATTTCCCACAAACGTCATTTACATTTTTGGAAAATTGCTTAATGCTCTGTTACTGCTGGAACCTTGATGAGATGTGAAGAGCTGTGCAAGCGTCAGAAAAGGAGGCCATATTTTATAATACCAGATAGTCCGCTCATGTGCACTCATTAACCTCCCAGCTGCAAATGAGTTGATGCGGTCATGAGTAAGAACGGTGGCTTACAGATTTTGCAGTAAAATACAAAAAAAACTGCATCAGTAAAGAGAGCCAGTGTACATTGTTAGAGCAAGTTCATTGTCAGTTAGTTATTGTCAGAAATGACCAGTTCAACTTGTTTATTTTCAATAATGACCTACAAAAGTAAAAGCACAATTAATACATTCTGCCATGTTTCCTTGAATTTCTGAGTCTGAATAATTGATCTGGTCACAGCTCCTCAATAATTCACCAGCGTCTGATGTGAAGAACAGCAACAAAACCGGCTCTGATGTAAGAAAATAAATCTTCAGAAGTAAACCTCGCATTCCTGAGCCCATGAACAGCTTTACTGTCCCTCTCATCCCAACGATTAGTAAAAGGAAGAGGAGGAGGAGGAAGAGTGGAACACTCACTCGCTTTCTCTCCAAATGAGCTTTCATTTCTAATTACCAACAAGCTGGGGAAATGTAGGCTTATGATAATAACGAAAACCTCCCTGGAAGGGGTACGGCGGCCAGGCTGTTTCCTCTCCTCTGCTGGAATGCCAGTGTGATGCACATTGGGAGGAACTGGACTGGAAAATCAATGACTCCAGCACATCCCAAAAGGATCTGGCAGCCAGCGAGCCCGCTCTCCACCCAATCACAGTAGCAGCGCTGAGGGCACATAACCGCCGTGAACCAGGAGAGAATGTTTTCCTTTCGGTTTCACTGGGATGGAAAACAGGTCTGTTGAACAGTGACCTGATAGTCCAGTGAAATATACCCATTTTCAAGCAGAAAAATGCTCAGTTCTACAAAAGATTGTCATTTACTGATCAATTGTTGTTTGTCACATTATGGAGCAGCTGTTCACAAACATGTACAGCATAGAAAACCAGACCCAGTGTTCACGGCTTAGAGAAAGTTACCTTCCATCTATCCCTTTTATTCCTCTCTACACTCCATGACCAAAAGTATGCATACATGTGAAATATTACATTATATGGGATTGTTGAACATCCCATTCCAAAAAAATGGGCATTAATCTGCTTCTATAACAGCCTCCACCCTTTCCAACAGATTTTGGAACATGGCTGCAGAGATTGGTTCCCGTTCGGCCACAAGAGCATCAGTGAGGTCCAACACCAATGTTGGTGGTTCACAGTCGGTGTATCCAGTTCATCCCAAAGGGAGACTGTCCGACCAACAATAACAACACCAGTGGGGCTGGGTAGTACCGAATTTCCTCTATAGTATCGAGGATCGAAAAATGCCTCGTCATTCAATACCCAATTTCAATACCAAAGGAGTAAATCTCACAAAGTCAGGGAGCCAATAAGCACGCAGCATTTTTCCATGTCTGTGATTGGCTCTAAACTTACATGTTGTAGAGACGTGCAGGAAGAACATGACGTTACACAGAAACGGCGCACACGAAGTAGGGGGAAATAACTAAAAAGATTTGTGACGTAATGTAAAGTTGTCATTTCTTTTTGTTTTATAAAATAAGTATTGAAAAAAAAGTACTGTTTATGAACTGGTATCAAAGTCACAGTACTGATAGTGGTACCAAAGATTTTTTAATACCCTGCCCTAGATGCCAGTCATTTCACAAAGTGCCCCCAAAACTACAAATGTTTATGTTCAAGTGACAGCGCCCTCTAACGGCAGCAGTAGCTAAGATGAGTACAGAAGGAAGTTGGGTGAAGTTGTTAAAAAAGCAGCAAAAAAACGCTATTGCTTACAGTTTCCATGCTAAACTAAGCTAACCTGCAGCTGGCTGTAGTTTCATGTTTAGCATACAGACGTGAGAGTGGTATTGATCTTCTCATAGAACTCTCTGCAAGAAAATGATTATTAACCCCAATGATATTCTTTTGATATGACCCAAGTTGAAAAAACTAATCTTTTGCACATTTTTTGCAATTTGTTTTAAGGTGATGAGGTCATAATTGAAGTTATAACGTTTTTTTTTTTTAAATAACCTGCAATAAACTCAGTACAATAAACAGGCTGAAATCAGTTTTTTGAATCATGTCATCATGCTTTAAATATCATGTTTCTGTATCCTGATTCCATGTTAAGGCAGGAATCATTTTGTAATAAGTGAACCCAAACATAGAGGTCTTGAGGTTGTATTGCACACGGTTTACCCCCCAGTTCAGCAGCAGGCTGGCTTGTGTAAACAGTCAACTAAGGTTTCCGCGGACAGTGCCAGACGTATTGAGTGGTAAGCTGCCTCTGAGCCTCTGTCATTGGCCTAAATAGATTTTGGCCATTTGTCAGGAAGAAAAAAAAAATACAACAGAAAACACTGGAGCGGTCCAGACACAAATTAGATCAGCGCAGTCGCCCATCACACAATCACTGTTCCCTAAAACATATTGAACATATTGAACACGGTGGTTTGGCTGATTGGGAAATGAAGTGTTTGTGTTAGCAACAATCAATCCCAGATATTGAACCTAAAATCCCTTCAGAGTAATAGGTTCAAAAGTTCATGGAAATACATAAATAAAAACATACCGGATAACAATAACACAGCTTTAATACGGACCTGCAGCAACAGTTCCCCCTCAGGAATCTTGGTCTCCACGGATCCTGCTGTTTTGCTGTCGTCTTCATTCCCAGCAGCTGGAGTCACTCCGGTCAGGGCGACTGTAGAGAGGACAGACAGGGAGGGCGGTGGTGGTGGAGGAGAGAGGCAGACAGGTTTTTTTAGTCCTGTGATGATGTTTGCAAAGCACTGCTGTGACTGTCAGATTGCCTTATGTTTAGTATTCTAAAGATGCTGCATGTACACCCGATCCCAACTCATTAAACATTCACTGCATGCAGTCTGGAAGTCTAACTCACCAAATCCAGACCTTTTATTTTGTCAAACTTGCTTAAATCATGATTTCCATGTCATCAATGTTATACAACAGGAAAACAAATCTCCTGTTGTTGTTTCAGTCTCCTGAGATCTCTTTAGTCGTACAACACTGCATGGTTTTCAGTGAATATTAGTCTTTGACATCCACAACACTGAAACAAACTGCATGGATAAAGTGAATGTAGAACTATTTTGATAATCAATGACTTGTCTTTTTTTAGCAACTCAACTGTGAGTATTTGCTGCTTTTCTTGGCCTTATCTGAGAGTAAACTGAACTGTTTTGAACAAAATAAGTCATTTGAAGACGTTTTATGCACTTCTGAGACATTTTATAAATCATAATTTATACCAAACAATCAATTAAAATAATAATCAGTGTAATATTTAGCAATGAAAATAGTTGTTTGTTGCAGCATTAAAACAAAATTCTATTTAGGGTCCCAGAGACCACGGGGCTGCTTTAACGTCTCAAAAAGCACGGAACATGGTGGACGTGTTGACAACGTTTCATGCGTGCAAGACTGAAAAGATCTTCTGTCGGTAAGGGCTGACGCCAAAATTGTCATACAAAATTAAGGAACGGCAAGAGAGATTTACAGACTTTGAGACTCAGAAACTCCAACAGAACCAGAAAGGTTTTATATTCAGGCGATGTTGTAAAAAAATTAAAAAATGTATTTATTGTTGTGCTCAACTCCATGATGGCTAAGGAACTCTTTCCTGACTTTTTAGGACTTTATTTAGACCGGTGTGCGGAAAGAGTGACATAAAAGCAACAAAAAGTTGCAAAAATCGACAATAATAGTTGTTGTTAAACCTTAGTGACCACCTTACCAATAGGTCAGTGAGCGTATCATCAGTGGGGCTTTATATTTGCTAATAACAGGTTGGATTCATGTTAAGACATTTTAATACTTGGTAGAACTTTCAAAAACTAACAATAATTTGGAGGCCCCCCTGCAGTGACTCTGAGGAGCACCTAGGGCCGATCCCTGCTCTAGCTGACAATATATGGTCAGTTGACAATAATACAATAATAATAAGTATATATGTTGGCTGCAGCAGATATCATCAGGAGTAATTAATACATCTCTAACGTGAGACAATGAACTACGCTGATGTCATGAGAAACAGAGCAGTGGTCAAGCACATTAATCTCTGACCCCTGCAGGAGCAGCGTGCTGCGATCCGTAATGAACTTTGACCCCGGAGGTGATGTATGACATGATTGGGTGACTGGGTTTTGGGTCAGATCTTTTGTTGTCTGCAAAAGGGGTTAACAAGGAGTCCATCTGAGGGGCGGGCGGTGTCAGAGCAGACACCGGATAGCGTAAGGGCTTTGTGTGGGGAGTCCGATGAGGCTTGTTCCTTCCCATGAAGCACAGCCTTGGTTGGACACCCCTGACCTTATTCCCATACAGACACCTTGGATCGACTTTTTCTGAAGGCCACTGAGAATAATGTTCAGACATCATCAAACATAATAGTGAGGAGATGACGTGGGCAACGTATATGCTACATATGTTAGTCTGGTGTTCTTGTAGAATGGTCTTTATTGCAGAATGCAGTCCGTTAAGTGCAATATATACACAGTACACACACACACACACACACACACACACACACACACACACACACACACACACACACACACACACACACACACACAAATTTCCATTCCCCTCCATTATTGACAGAATACCAGCTGATCTGGGTGGCTGATCTTTAATGCAATATCTACATTGCCCATGATCAGCAAACATTCATCCAATGTTTTAAAGGCTCATTCGGTTCACTAACTGACATTAGTTACATTACATTACATTAGTAACATTGAAGAACCCTTTTGCAATTATGGAAGCACATAATGTAATCTGAAATCTGCTGCGCTGGTTAAAAAAACAAAACAATGCAACTGATCTTAGCGGGTATTATGTCTATAATGGAGTGCAATGGAAATTTCTAAGTGACCCCAAACTTTTCATTATATATATATATATATATATATATATATATATATATATATATATATATATATATATATATATATACATACATACATATATATACACACATACGCACATATATACATATATACATACACACAATATAAAACAAGACATTCACTGCACGATTCATCCTTAAACTCTGCACTACACAGAAACTACAGAGAAATGCACAAACTTCTCACAGCTGGAAAAAATTATAAAAGAAAATTGTTGATGCGATGGCTCCAAGACAGCTTGAAAAACAAAGAATAAATAAATATAGTATAAGCATGGCCTACTCCCGGCTTTAACTCCAGCCAGGGTTCTTTGTTGCATTGTCCCTACGCCCTCCCATTGCTTGACGTCCGTGTCTATGATCAGTTATCGCAAATGGAAAAAAAGACAACTTGTGCTGAAACTGAAATCAATAACCATTTTGATAAGTCATTTATAAAGCCATGGAGACAATGTTCTGATTCCAGCTTCTGAAATGTTTGGATTTGCTGCTATTCTTTGGTATATAAATATTGCAAATTGCCATTCATAAGAAGTAACACAATGAAAAATGTAAACATCATTTGTTTATATACAGTTCTTTGTAAAATCATTTTAGTTGCTATTTGTTTACCAGTTCAAGTTTACCTAATAACTTACTCTACAGCCGCTGCTGAATTCATATTTTATTTGCACATGCATCCATTTATGTTAGGACATCATTATGCACTCAATTTGTTTTTTGGATATTAACTGCCAAGAGTGCAGTGTCCACATGTCATTTACTACCATAAAATGAACACAGATAAGAGACGGCCAAAACATATGTACACAATAAGTTTAATCATTAGCAGTTAAAATATCTGGACTCAAGAGGCCACGGAGAAGTATTTTGACGTTTTAGTGTGTTCTTCCTTGTGATCCCAAAACAATTATGTATTGATCACAAAATCACAAAAATGGTCATTCAATGATCATGACATAACAAGCTTTATTTCATCTTCTTGTGATGTATTATAAAAAAACATTTGTGAGACTCTGGTGTGATAATTATGAGATATAATTCTATCTCTGCCAGAAATTGATACATTTGTAATCTAACTACAGTAAGTGCTCTCTATCACAGACAAAAAGGCACATTATGAATCCCTAACACAATAGACTACCACAGGCTCGCTGTCAATCACTTAAACATTATGGTACATGTGGTTTGGTTGCAGCTGCAGCTTTAATATCTAAAGGTCAGTGTTTGGCGGAGATGTCTGCTGATCTAATGTCAAGATCCAAATGGTTTTATCATCTCTATAGAAGGTTATTGTATCTTAATTTGATGATTATTTCCTGGTAACGAGAAAACCAAGGTTGTTATTTCAAGATCATTTAAAAATCATGTACGTCTGCGTTTCCTCTGTGAGTATTACTTTTTGTCAGCATCTGTGTGTGTGTGTGTGTTTTTGTTGCTGCACTGTGTTTGTACATCAGGTACAGTCGGTAATGTAATCCAGCCAGAAGAAGTGGGCCAACACAAAGCCTCTCAAACGGCCAAGAGGAGGACAAAGAGCAGATCTTGTTATTAAGCTTCAGTGGGCACAAGTGTACGTAATGAAAAATTTACATTCCCACTGCCCTCACCAACATGTGGCATAATAGTGCTCAGGCAATCACCCAGAGGGGTTTCCAATGAACTGAATAGAACAGCTTGGCTTTCCCAAACATGCTTATCTTTGCATAATGCTCTAAAGTCATTAGACAACAAACAATATACATCAAAAACGCAGAATATCACACGGTCCCTGTGTGTCGGCATGAAACCATTCGAATTCTTATCATTCACTTTGTTTTATACAACAAGTTCTATTGTTTATGTCTAAACTTTGTTCAAAGTTAAATCTTCTCAAGTCGGAAGTCTTTGTCTGTCACTTTACAGCGAGGACGCAACATGCAGAATTTGCAGCTCTTGTGAATTGAAAGATGACAGTGGCTCAGTATCATTTGCTGTCTTTTTTTAAGTCTAGAAAATTCCTGAAACGATGGGAAACTGCAGAATCCGAATAAACCCAGTCCACAAAAATAAGACTTCACGTGGAATGACTTGTAAGTGTTGCTCCAGAGCTGCAGCACAGTAATGGAGAGGAGGACTTTATGAGCAGTGCTGGAGGCGGCGTGGGGCTAACGTACTGGAGTAGTCCTCCAGTATTTGACAGATTAAACCTGACAAAAAAGCAGCGGCCCTGAAAATCAGACGTCATTCTTCAGCTGCCTTTGGAGACTTTTTTTGTATTGCTTGGTGTCTCTACAAGGTAGTGACTAATCTCCTCCAACCATGCACCAAACACCGCCAAATAGTGCAGTTTAATTTTAAATATTTTATACTAAATTATAAGGTGGCAATACAGAAACCATCGGAATTTTGAGGGGAGACACAGGTGAATAGAGGAACATATTTTAACTAATAGAAATCACCATGTAACATCCCCAGTTAATTACTTAGCTTAAGACAATAAGTTTTCTGAAATTGTAATGTTTTCGGCTCTTCAATAGGGGATCTGGGACCCCTAGGAGGTCCTGAGAGTTGCTGCAGGGTGGGCCACCAAACTGTTTACTATAAATGTTATTTGTTATTTGATAGCATATTGTTTAAGATAAATCTTTTTTTTTTAATTTACACAATATTGATGATAGGCTTAGATAAGATCTCCACAGATACAGTTCAGATTAAAGGAAAAGGTACCTGTATACACAGATCATCGCCCTGGGTGCTCTCAGTGCCATACTCTATGGAGCGGTTTACACCTAATGAGATCACTAACTTAAGTTTTAGCACTGTAGTATTTGGTTTTGGGGGAGAGTTGTTCATGTTCACTGATACTTTCAGACTGTCATAGGTATAACATGTATGACAGAGTTCCCCTTTAGCCAAGATATTTTGGTGTCTTAAAGCTAACCACACATGGAACACAAAACCCCATGCTCTGGTGTCTAAGTCCCGCACTTTGAAAAAAAACAAATAAAGTCCAGTTGTCGACACTTTAAGACAAATTTTTCTGTCCTGGGACTGTGACCCTGAGGCCAGCTTGGCTCTGAGGCCCGGCCTTCATCATTCAGCTTCCAGAATAAAGCTTTCTGACACTGCTCCACGGAGAGCCAGAGCAGCTGGGATTTAACTTACAGAGGGATTTACTTTAAGCGGAGACCCAAAAAACATTTACTTCAGCCCAAATATTTATCAAATATTTGACCACTTTCAATTCGTCCCATCATGCTATTTACAACAGGATTAGCAGGGATGTTCTGGGCTTGTGTCGCTTCAATTTCCTGCCCAATCCCTACATGCCATCCAGGCATCTTTCCAGAGAGTTGTTACAGGTCTACCCTTGATAACAAAACAAAAAAGCACACATGATGCTGCCAGAAAGAGACTTAAAGTGTGTGCAACCAATCACAAGACAGATTTGGGATGAAGCGTTACTTAACACCAAAGAGCTGCTGTTAAAACCAACACCAAGTGACACTTTCTCCTGTCGGTCAGAGTTATTTTTAGACAGATGTAGTTGTGCAGACTTTCTGCCATAACTGACAAGCTCAAGCTACGTGTCATTCAGGGTTAAATCTACAGTACAACGACGACGTTCCACTTGGGACATGGGACAAAACAGTGCTATTTTTGGACAGCATTAACCAAGCGTATTAAGCTTGTAGTTGGGGGGAGACAGGGACCCATGGTGGTGGACATCCTCAGCTGCTGTGTTAATGCTGACGATTATACGACATGCCCCGCCCACATGGCCCATTCTCAGTAACATAGCCGAGGGAGGCGGAAGAGCTGCTGTTTGTTTTGGATCCATGCCAGGGCCGATACAGGCCGCAGGCAGCAACGACAAAGACAACATGAAGAATGACTTTGGCTTTGACAGCTGAGAAGGGTGTCAGTCTTTTGTGGCCCAACACATCACACTTGGTTTCACCTACAGAGTATATTTACTAGGGCTGTAACGCTACACAAAACTTTGGTTTGATTCGGTTCACGGTTTTGACACATCCACAGTCAGCCCCCAGCCAGCTAGCAACCATCCACTATCCTTGCCGACCCGAGGACACATCCATCTAATGCTCAATCACATGGTTGCATATTTGCTTATGAGAGGCGATCCAGAGAGGCGGGAGGAGGAGGAGGAGGAGGAGAAGGAGGTGAGGAGTGGTGGGATTTGGGCGGGGTAGGGTGGGGAGGGGAGGGGGCACTACTGATCACCAGGTTTTCCCTTTGGTGGCCTGCATTCCTAGCTGTGCCGTGTCATCGCCAGCGGAGCTGGGGGGATGGGGTTAAGCCCTTTAGGGGAAGGACAGAGCGAAGGACATGCAGAGAGCGGGGGTCGTCGTGAAGGGATGACTCACTGCCGATCATGTAGCCCAGATAGCTCGGCCTTTCATTTGTGTGCAGATAGATAATCTACAGGAAGGAGGGGGAGGGGCGGTAGCCCTTCACTATATTGCCTTTTAAAACATCTTAGCAGCGTTGGTATGCTATAGAAAAATGTTGCACTGCAGCTCCAACAGATATGTCCAGGTGTGTGCCAATTCTATGTGTGTCATGTCATGGCAGCGATGTATGCATATTCATTTCATTGAGTTTTTTGGCCTTATTTTCCTGTGAGACATCAGGCCTGTGGCAACATGTTATGCACGTTTACCCACAACAAATTAATTTGAATTGACTGACATGAATTCAGCTGCATTATTTGCCAAACCAAAAAATCACTTCATACCAATGAGTTAAGTGAAGGAAAACAAACAATGCAAGGACCTAATTAAGTGTAGTTTCAATATTAACTAATAACTAATTCTATTTCTTATACTTTATGTATATTTTTCTACTTAATGTGTATTTGTGTTATTCTGATGTGTGTAAAATAATATTTATATTTTGAGCTGTTTCCCTAGTGTGGGATTTATAACGTTTATTGTATCTTATCTCATCTTATCTTACAGTGTACAACAATGCCTTGGATCAAAATAGTGTTTTACATAATTCATTTTCTATATGCACTTCCTGGTCCAGTGGGAGCATAATGTGTGTTCAGGTCTATCTTTGCCAACTCTCTATTAATGGATGACATTTTAAGATAGAACTTTTATAATAGATATAATGGCCTACCTTATGGTAACTTGTGAAAAATGTATTTATCCTCAGCTGCTGCTGAAAGGCCATATTGAACAAAAGAATCCAAAGTGTTTTACTGTCAGTTGACTGGGGCTTGATATTTTATTTAAAAAAAAAAAAAAAAATATTAAGGGACTAAATCTAATGTGGTGAAAAATTTACTCAAAACTGCAATAGCTGATTTGACTGGCCACGTTGGAGAAGCCCAAACAGGCCGTACACAAGCTATAAACAAACTATATTAACATATTATCCTGTCATAAAGTTCACATGGCAGCCCTGTTAGCAAATTGTTGCAATTGACACATCCAGTAGACACAGAGCAACATTCAACCGGGGTTGTAAGAATGTAATCACTCTCATATTTGCTCAGTCAAACTCTATAAATCTAGAAACATCTGGCTCTCTAGCTTGCAAGATGTGCCACTATGTTCACCTGCTAGTTATTACTAACTTTGTCTTTCTGTAGTTTGGTGTTGGGCAGGTAGCGTACAGTCGGTTTATCAGAGATTTCTGCCTGCTGTGGAAACGTTGTGTGAATGGTGAGAGTGAAACCAAAACAATGAGCTAAAAGATGCTAAAAGGGCTGTGTAAAGCTCAGGGGAGCTGCAGAGTCAGTATTCTGTGTTTGTTTGTTTTTCTTTAACCATACGAGTGACATCTTTCACATTACACACAGTCATTTGACCCATTGTTCATGTACAAGTAATAGTGCAGCTTTAATGTAAACTGTGCTGAACAGGAGAAAACATTACAGTCATATGATGCATTGGACACAAGTGGAAACCAGATAAAAAGTTGAACAAATAGTATTTCATTGAGATTCTGTTAGAACTGCTTTAAAGCAATTATTTGCTAACATTAGCTAAGGTCTTAACGCGTATCACTGGCAATTGTTGAATTTGTTTAGATATGCCGAATTGTAATTATATAAGTCACTATTGGGCTGATTATATATTTTGTTATTTCAATTCTTAGTTGTTGGCACTTGGCCCAATACACGTTCATAGCAACAAAAATAAAAATGGGGGACACGGTTAGAAAAAATGTTTTTATGATAATAAAGAGCCATTGTTTACTTGATAGGCTATGTATTTATGTAAGATGTATCCTGGAATTCATTCAAACTCAATTTTTTATTTATTTTTTATTTCAAAAGCCATAACCACTTTGAAGTCACACATGCAGTGACTTCACACCCCCAAACCCCTGGACTGTCTTCTACCCACCTACTGTGCAATATTTAATATTATTGACAATATCTGTATACTGTGCAATATCATTACCCTCATTGTCCAATATCTATTACTCATTGATATGATTACCACTATTGCAATATTCAAATAATGTGCAATAACCCACACTGATTATCACACTGTATATAAAACCATATTTTATTTATTTTTTATATATGTAAATAGCGTCTCAGAACTGTGCACCCCACCCCCCCTTTTTTTTTTGCACTACTTATTTTATTCTATGTTGCTATATTTATTTTTGCGTACATGTTTGTACTGTAAAGGAGTTGCTTTTTAAATTTGACTGAAAGAGACAATGAAAAAAGTGGAATTGTTACAGCTCTAGTTACACTTCTCAAGTATTCCCACACTATACTGCAGTACCAAACCCTAGTAGAGTGAATCCCTCTGCAGTCACAGGGATTATTTCTCCTAATCCATCTATCTATGTTTACAATAGAGTATCTGGAAAAAACTGCGGTTCACTTGAACGTCGGGGCGTGCTGCTGTAATAAAAATCACAGGATTATATAATTTCATGTCATGTACTGTACCACTACAGGTTTTCCTGTGTTCTGTGAAGCACAGTGTTATCTGAAGCTCTGAGCATAATAATGACCATCTGACATTCATCTGAGAGAGTTCTGGTTACACAAGAGCAGTCACGTGATGGCAGGTTGGATTCTTGCAGCCAGCCTCAAAAAAGAAGAAGGGATTGGGTGTGAGTGAAGGCGGGCAGGCAAAAGGACAATCAAGACGTTTGGTTGCAGGCAATGGTGACTTCCAAGAAACCCAAGAGAGGCCTTATTGGCTTAGTTGTGTCAGCCACGGTCTTGTCTGGGTTTTCTGCACTGTGAACACCGTAACAATTTCCCCACAGGTCCAATCCTCACTATTGACACTGACCACTGCTTATCTTCTGGAACTAACATTTAAAGGAAATCCACTTGAGAAGATGGATTTAAAGTATAAAGCCGGAGATACACCAACCTGAGGTCAAAGACCTACTGGCAACAACCATAGCAAAAGGCTAAGAAGGGAAACCAGAGATTGTCACTGCTGTCCCTTTTTCCTCTGCTATAATCTTAAAGCTAAGTTATGTTTCCATTCAACATTTATCTTGTCCATCCTTGAGGTCTAAAACATACTGAATGTGCCTCCTTCTTGTAAAACACATATTACTCTGTTGATTTTTGGAAGAATGCTTAAAGTTGTTGACATGTTAGTGTGAAGTAACAGACTGTCAACCGTGCATGCACGAGATACAACCAAACTCTTGAAACCATTGCTCAGCAGTCAAAATCTCCAAAGGGTACCTTTGACATTTAGAATACTAACTAGTATGATGTCTGTTCAAAGGTGTCTGTTTGGATCGGGCCGATTGCTTAACCTGTGCATTGCTGCTTGTAGAATTCTCCAGAACCAAATTGTACCCCAAAATTACTAAAAGGGGGACCCCCAACCACAACTCCACTGTACTTACAGTGTAGGCTACGTCTACATCCGAGGAATACATTATACTACTACATTTACCTGACAGAGAACATGGCAGATTCAGAATTTAGTCACAAAATATCACAATGAAAATGTGGAGTAATCAGACATTGGCCTCATAGACTCGTGGCAGTGTGCTACCCATCCGGCTCGTTATAAGAGCTAATAAGCAAAAAGCTGAGTTAACCACCAGAACCGGACTGAGTACAGAGACGGCTCCGAATGCTCCAAACCAAGTAGGAAGTAGATTGAATAAACAGTTCATGAGATATTTCAAAGACTGACCTCCCTCCCTCCCTCACTCACGTCCCGATTAATTAGATAGATTGCAACTACCTCAAGACTGCTAAGAGTGGCAAGTATTTGCCCATTGTTCTACATATACAGTACATGTTGATAAAAATCTAATATATATATATAATGTTATGAGCCTTGGACCTTCCCAGCAATATTCCTGTAAATGTAACAAGAGGACATAACATGTTCAGCCTCTGCATAGTATGAATGTGCAAATCTGTTACCTATGTTATCTATGAAGGCTGAACGATTTGGGGGCAAAAAAATCAAATTGCGATTTTCCTGCCAGATATTGCAGATACAATTTGATTTGTGATTTTTACATATTGCACCTTCTACGATCATGTTAAATATTTAAAAAATAAATGATGGATCCACTGAAAATAGGACAATTCTTTAAACAATCTGTGAAATGTAACATTATTCCAGCATTTTATTTTATGAAAAAACAATAAATATAATAATGAAAAGAGGAATAACAAATGTCAAATCACATGTTAAACCAAGCATTCAACTTAATATTTCACATTAAATTAATCACATTCTTTTAAACTTTCTTTCATTCAGCCCTATTATCAATGTTATGTTATGTGAGCTAAGTTAATTAAGGAAGTAAATATTGGTAACTATAGGGGGACGGTCAGGGTATCTCCCAAAAAATGTGAAAATACAATTGAATATTAAAATGTTATGGTAACGTGACCACTAGTCCAGAGCAGTGTTTGGGACACCGACTGAAAAAACTCCACATACCCCACACATACTTAATACTTATAGGCGTATCACTGATTTTCCACACCAGATTATCTCTGACGGTACGAACACCACAGGAAACACCGCATGTGGTCTTTCAGTGCAGAACTCGGACAAAAACACCACATATGGTGTAAAGCTTTCAGCTCAAAATGTAAATCTTGCAGGATATGTTTGTTGTTGACACTCACACATGACACATTAGAGGGAAACACATGAACAGTGAGGCTTACAACCAGCGCCTCTAGGGACACAAAATGATTCAGAGACAAATATCCGTATTCATCACGTCAACGTCCACAGTTCTGTTGACACGCATGGAGCATAAATGATCCAAAAGGCAGACAACAGCTGTGAAGAAGGTTGTAATGGCTGAGAGCTGCCTCACACCCTCGGCGGGGTGTTATCGGTTTTAAGAGAGTTAACACCCCTCTCCTCAGACTGGCTGAGAGGGACGAGCCCATTGGAGCTCCTGACAATAGCGAAGATGGCAGCTGGGCAGGGTAATACAGTCAGCCAGATTATCTGGGCTCTGAAAGGGCTTTGTTCACCTCCTACAAAATATATCAGCCCAAATACTGAGTGTTTGGGCTGATATCACATACACACACACACACACACACACACACACACCAGATCCAATATTGCAGATGCAAAGTGAAAATATCTATACATATCATCGTCTTTAAGATGCGCCTTATTTTAAAATTCACACTCACATTCATTCTATTAAAAAGAGTAGTTTTAATTTAAATGTCTGGGAGGGCCTAGTAATGAAATTGTCAAATCATATTATAGTCTGTTTTTTTTTGTAAATACATAGAAATGTAACCGATTGTGTAGGCCCCTGAATTGAATCAAAATCGTATCGTGGCAGACTTTGTGATATCAAGAAAATATGTTATCATGGTCCCATTAATTGGTAAAATATCATGTTAAAACTAGATCCTAGTGGTCAGAGGGCAGAAGCTCCTCCTGAGCCTCTCGGTGCTGGTCTGGGGTATATACTGTATGTTCTTCCTGACCTCAACAGGAACAAAAGGGTTTTACCTAGATGCATAGGATTCTTAAAGATTCTCCTCGCCTTATTCTCGAGGCGCCTGATGTACGGTACATATCCTTTAGGCAGAGTAGAGCACTGCCTGTGGTACGTTCATCTAAACAGAGGCAAGACTTGAAGCAATGGCGTTCCCACAGTTTACTGGAGCTAAGTCATCGCTCTGCAGACCACCCACCTTCGGATGCCTCTGAAAAGTAGGATTTACGCTGTTTACATATGGCTGACCACAGAGGCGGCCTGGAGCAATGGGCCCTTAGGGTCCACAGAGCTTTGCTTTCTCTCTGCGGAGCCGCTTCCTTAATGTAAGCCCTGAGCTTGTTAATTACTTAGAGACTGTCCAGGAAGTAGGCTAATGCAGTTAGACAAGAGGGGTTGTCTATGGGCTACACTTTGACCTATTGGTATGGTATGAAATCCATTATAGATAATTCCCTCTGACAGGCCGAGTAGCCAGCGAATACTTCCATATGTTATTCAATGGGAATGACAAAACGCAACTTCTACTGATATTTCTAAAAGGGTAATAACAGAAATTAGTCAAAAGAACAAAATAGGGCTTCAGATGCCATGCAGTGTGGGCTTCACTTTGTTTCTTCAGGGCACAAAAAGCCTCTACTTATACACAACATTATAAACCAAGCAGCTGCACAACACACACAAGCACACACACAAATAAAAGCCCATAAAACACACTCATATTGCCGCTGCTGTATCCTGTCCGACTCACCCCAAACGGCAATGTCAAAAAGCCACTGCCTTAAACAAACATTGCTCTGCCTCCATTTCATAAATTCTTTAAACTCCAGGGTTTCTCTCCATTATTCATGCTTCAAGAGCATCTGACGGCTGCATTGCAGCATTCTCTTTGAAAGATCATCGCCTAAAATAACAATGTCTTCACTCTGCATAGTAGAGAAGACTTTCAATACACATCCATCCATTGGCATGCATCTATTTCCTATACAGTTTTAATGGGCCCCAAGCATAGCTCCTGATCCTCAAATAATTAATGTTGCACATACACATACACACACACACACACATTGAGGGCCTTCCCTGGGATGACATCCTCTGAATAAAAGCGGTTACTGTTTGCTCTTCCCTCGCCGTGGTGATCTCCACATCTCTGGTTGATAAGATGAGCCGTGAAATGTGGGGAAACACATCCAGCACAAATACAGAGCGAGCAACTTGGCTGTTGTGACACTCTCGTAACGGTTGGAGGGGCCAAAGCAATAACTGAGGGCATTTAGGACACAGCACTTTCAACTGCTCCCTCCTGTTTAAATTGGTACCACAAAAAGATGCTAAAGAGCTGCTGGGATTTTTTGTATGTTTAAGTGTTGCATTTAACATTTTAGGGAAATCTTCATTTGCTAAATTAACCAAAGTGAAGATTGATCCATTTTACTTTCATCCCTTTGTATCCCTTGTTATTTATAGACAGGGTAAGCACCGCCCACTCTGCTGGCGATTTGATTTCGTCCTGCAGCTCAGTCTGGAAACCTGCACGTTTAATTCTCCTGTTTCCGTTCACAATTTTGTGGAAACCAATCTTAAACTGGCTTATGTACCTGGCACGCTATTGGTGGGTTTAACACAATGATGATAGAGAAGCGACCAATCAGCTTCTTGTTTACATTCAACATAGCGGCCACCGAACGCCACCAACCCGCTGATGCCTCTGTCACCGCTACGTCACCCAGATCGTTGCTCTGATTGGTTGAAGGACTATCCAATTGCGTACAGAGTCTTTTGAACTTTGCCCATTGTGCAGAGAAAATACAGAGCAGACTCCCCACACCAAAGCTCAATCTCCAATCTACTGAGCTTGGCTTGGTCTGGTGATAGCCAGACCAAGGTATTTATACATGACTCAATGCAATCTCTCATTAAAAGATTATTTCACTTGTCTTTCTGAAACATGTTCCTTGGGTTAACTGTTCATATTCTAAGATCAATGAGTTAAAACAAACACAATTTGTTAACATTAAAAAAACCAAAGCTGCTATGAAGTTATTTTGGCAGCGTTTGTATTACACATCATACTTAAGTGTTTGTGTCTCCTTTGTTCACAATATCCATCCAGACTCTCGTTTAATATCATTATTTACATCTTTTTATCTGCAATCTCTGCTGTGGCTAAAGAACAAATAACTGGAGCTTAGCTAGCAGTTCTCCCCCCTACTTTCAGTCTTTGTGCTAAGCTAGGCTAAACATGTTGCATACCTCTTTGTGCTGCACACATACAGCTGCTCATTAATTTGATATTGATCTTCTCTGAGTGTCACGGCACACACATCGATTTCCCAAAAGTGTCCCACTACTTTGAAACAGGTTTATGTGACAGATATGTTGGATGCATCCACGTGACTGGCATTATGCAAAAGAGTCAACGTAATAGTAAGCAAATTAAGATTTGAAATATTAATGGCATGTTAGATACTGCATGATGAATGAGCAGCGGTCCAGGTTTGTCACAACATAGAAGAGCACTAAAGCCCTATTCACATGGGACGGGTATTACCAGGGGACCTCATGTGATTTAGAAATGACTCTCCCACATCTGTGGGATAAGTCTGTATTTCACCAAAAATGACTGGAATTATCGCCCACATATGATGTAAAACCTTTCATTTAAAACTGCCAACACAGCCAAAACAACCTCGAATCACAGAGATACCAATTCACACGCGGCTAATATTATTGTACAACCTGTATTTGGCGAAATATGGAAGTTAATGTGTGGTGGAATTTGTACTGAAGTAATTACAGACATGGCAGATTTGCATGGGATTAAGTTCACAGACGCGTAGTGCGTAGTTTCTGTCTCTCCAATGAGGCATTCTCAACAAAGCTGTCAGCGCATCCACATGATGCAAGCCACAATCTCTCAATTTACCGGAGAAGAAGTTCTTGGCCCGCAGGTAGCTGACACTCAGGCGGAGGATGGAGAGTTTGTCCAGACTGGCGGTGACCTCCTCGGGGAAAGGCAGCAGGCTGGCCAAGCGCTCCCAGCTCACCGTTCAACCTGTCCCGATGCCGTTTGGACGGGTTGGACTTGGCCCCTTCGGCTGGAGCCTGCTTCACCCTGACAAACATTATAAATAGAGAAAGAGGTCACAACAAAACCATCGGCATCACCATTTAGGGACCCTCAGCCACCAGGGGACCCCAAACTAATTTAAAACAGGACTTCTGTTTGGGTCCCTTTCTTTCTTGCACTAAGAGGACATTTCAGACAACTAATTTTGGAGGTTGCAGGGACAAATTGAGATTAGAACAAATGCATCTTAGTGGTACTACCAAATTGTTAATTAAAACATTACATTCTTATGTTTTAGAGTCCACTATACCATATTTTGGGATTATATTGACCCATTGTGGGATCTTGGGAGATATGAGAGTTCTATAACAAAGTTAGAAAGTGTATTTTAAAGTTAAATAAACATTTTTTTTTGTTATTTGCACTTTCCATAACAATGACACAGCACTACTGTGAATTGAAACTGCAAAAATAACAAATAATTAAATAATGCAGAGTGAGAGTCCCACCCAAAATCAGCTTTAGTTGACATTTCAGAAAACAGCAAATGTTTTGTTGTTGTTGGGAAATTGTGCGACAGTGATGCACAACAATTTGAACATTTCACTTAGAATAAACATCATAAAGCACCAATTAAGTGTAGGACTTAGCAGACTCCAAAAAGGGAAATTTACATTTCTTCAAAAACATGATTTCAATAATATTTTCCAGAATACATCATGTACTGAGGCAAGTTACCTTAAGAGTATTTTTCATATGTATATGTATGTAATAGTTCTCTAAAATGTGCTAATGAATAAACACCAAAATAATTTCCCTATGTGAATTCACTTTAACTATGACTGCACCTGAAAGAATTATGAGTATATAAGCCTGAAAGACCATAAGTCTGGAAGATTTGGATACATTTCAAATTATTAGAAAAATAAATAAAACTTTCAAAAAGAAATGCTTGAATAAGCTTTAATATTCTGGAACAATAAATGATCCAAACTATGTTTACAGTATCAACATACATAAAAATGTCCTTTGTAACATCTTCTGGAGGTTTTCCAAACTGACCAAATGTTTTTTCCCCCTGAGGCTGCACATACTGACGGTTTAATGTTTTGGTTTAATGCAGCAAAAACTAAAGACAAACTATTAATTAGGAGTACAGTAGTCAAAAATGATGACTTTTTAACAGTGAAACCTTGAAGTTTGCTTTGTTCTCTGACTCAATCCTTTTGATGAAATGAAATAACTTCAGACAAACCCACTTCATTTGAAGCACACACACAAAGAATGTCAACAGAAAGGAAGAAAGCAAACAGCTGACATATTAGGGAGTGTGATTTATGTTATGGAAGAATACATGTTTCAGCTTAAGTGAACCACGGACTTCATTTTTAGCGTAAACTAGAAAACCCCGGAGAAAAACGCCGGCTCACACACATCAACAAACAAATATATGCAAACACATGAATAGTTTTAAGTATTTAGGCAGTGATGCATTCAAATGATTTCAACAATGGGAATTATGACACTGGGCTGTGTTTGATTGGCACACAGCATTTATTCAAATTTTAATGTTTTTTTTCCTTTTTCTTTATAAGGTATTTCTCACCTAATGAGTTTTCCAGTCCACTGACCATCATCATCTACAACAATGAGATTTTCTATTGACAGAGCAGTATACTACTACTACTACTACTACTACTACTACTACTACTACTACTACTACTACTACAGTTCACCACTGGGGTCTGAGACCACAGCATCAACTGGATGATTAACAAAAAGAATTCTGCTTTGTACACCACATAGTGAACATCTTTACGTTTCAGGCCTGTGAGAAGTATTCAAAGCACACTGTATAGCCTGAACGGAAGTGGAAAGACATTGAGACAATGCTTTGTTTAAAAGGGTCACAGGCTGAAAAGTCTCTGCTTTTCACTGCAATTAACACGCATGTTGTGTATATTGTTGTGTGATTGTGTGTCACCTACTTCCCAGTCAGCGGCCCAAATGTTTCAACCTAGAAACCAGCGCAGAAATCCTCACGTGGGATTCATGAAACGTTCGCATCACACCAATCAGAGCGTAAGATTGAGCGTTCATTGAGAAATGCAGCGGCTGGAAACAATCATAATTTAAACATCACGCCCCAGGATATTCTCGGTTTTGAGGCCTCGCCCCTATTTACGACATGGCGTAATCCGGCTAAGAAGCGGCACTTTGCAGAGGGGGAGATTGAAACTCTGACATCTCAGTTTAATTTGCAGTAACGTGTGTAGGATACTATTTGGCAGCCTAAAAACTGGTATTAGACAGAATGCGGAATAGAAAGAGATCACTGATGCGGTCAACAGTGTTGCCGTATTAAATCGGACTCCAGTTGATTTAATTTATACATCCTTGACATACATATGCTATACTTCTAATAGTAATACATAGGCTTATATTGGAATCTCTTAGGCCCAACATGTAGGTGTACCTATATTTAAATAAACACACGGTAACGGAGTTAATGCAGTTTTTTTTTATTTTACTCGTGTTTTTTGTGAGTCAGAGCCAGGCAACAGCTGTGAGGGAGAGCGCGTGTCCTCCGTGGGTGTTACTCATGAGGTCTTCTAAAGAGACAGATCTGCCACACTGACTCGAAAACTTGCACAACGTACACAAAGTTCAGACCAGACGTGAGATTTTTTGCACGTTCATATTGATAAATGCCGAGCTTTGCGTAGGAATCAGCGTACGTCCGTCCTACGCCTGTTTTAGCTCGTATGCACGTTTCATAAACGAGGGCCAGTGTGCGTTCATGACCTCATATTAAAAAAGCAAATAAGGCCCAAATCACAATTTTGACTACAGAATGCATGTTCCCACTTGTCTCAATAGAATAAAATGACAGTTTTTTGCCGTTATATGAATTAAGTATTTAACAGAATAAAAAAAAATACCATTACAAACATCAACAATATGGCAGCAACATGAGTTGACAGGATGCAGGTGATGTGCCATGACTGTTCCTACTGTAGATCATACACACTGTCCCATTTTATCAATGGGCTGGACATGAAAAGCATACACATCAGTGATGGATGCCACTGGGCTTGACCTGCAGTGCTGGACGCTTTTGTGTGTGTGTGTGTGTGTGTGTGTGTGTGTGTGTTTTACCCCTCTTATTTCTTACCTTTTTAAAATTTATTTCACACAAGCTGTGACATTACACTTAGATATAAGTGCAGCAATGTGCTTCAATGAAACGTATACATACAACAACATAGAAATACTGCAATACATATAAATGTTTAGGTTTTAGTTTGTACTTCATCAGCTAAATGTACTTAATTATCAGTTGCAGCTCTCGGCAGAGTTGAGTTATTAATGCATTAATGTTGGAGCTTGTCCAGGTGTAGTTTGACTACTGCTTACAGTATTTTGTGTGACTCTTTCATTACTTCATTCTACAGATTACTTTCTGGTTTATGAAATGTCAGGAAATAGGGCCCACTGTACGAAAAGATAGTTGGTGGAGAACAAAAAAGAGCTGAAAGGAGAGTAAATGTTGGACATTCAACAGTTGGCCCAAAGTTTCATACTTAAATAAAGAAACTTAGTAAAAGTTACACTGACCTTCTGCTGATTAAAGGCATCAGGTTTCTGGTCTTAATGTAAAACAAATTCCTTGCCCTCCGTACAATTCAAAACAATACTGCTGTATCTTTTAGTTATTTGATTGTCTTTTAATACAGCGTTTAACAATAAACAAACTAAATCCATGCAATCATAATAAATATTGATCATAAATTGCCAGAGTTGTCATGACCCACTCTATACAAATCCCGCTCTGCTGTCTCATCTCAAAATCTTAAATCAAATCTCAGCGTCTTTGTCAACAAAAGTGTCCCACCTACAGTTTTAGTCCATCATGCATTGTCTCATCCCAAATGGGGATTATGGGATTTTTCAAGAGTCCTACATTTGCAGGCTCTCAGTCTACTTTTTTTTTTTTTTTTTAAAGGAATTTTCATGCACTAGTTTCTGCCTTAAAATCCTCCCCAGATTAAATAATTTTTAAAATGGACAGTCTCTCTGCCTCTATGTGTCCCTCCCAGGTTGATTCCTGACACTTTGCACTAACCTCCATCCAGGACTATACACCTGCCCATTGCACACCGTGCTTAAAACTACTTAAACAATTATTGTGTATACATGTGTCTCTGTTTCAGTATTTGTTCATGCTTAATTAATGTTTAATATGTTTGTTTGTAAGGCAAGGCAAGTTTGTTTATAGTACACATTTCATACCCATGTCAATACAATGTGCATCACACAAAACAAAAGCAAGGACCAGTACATGATGATATACACAGTAAGAATTGAAAGCATCAGAACATTAAGGAATAAAGCAGTAAAAGATAAAAGCATAAAAGAAAATAAAGAAAATAACAGTAAAAATCATTGGTCTACCACAATAATTACGAATGCTTCAGTGAAGCATTAGCAGAAAGCATTTTATTTGTTGTTGTTGTCTTAAGTCTGGATTTTACCCCTAGTTGGGGTATTTTTGATACCTTCTGGAAGTTGGTTCCAGAGGTGAACCGCGTAATGACTGAGGGCTGCTTCACCCTGTTTGGTAAGGACAGTGGGTTTTTCTATTAGGTGTTTCTGCTGGTACAGACTCTCTGGTACACACTTCAGAAACATGGCCGATACTTTGGCCCTATTCCATTAAGCGACTTGAAAACAAGCGGCAGTACATTAAAGTCAACCATGTAACTTACTGGGAGCCGGGTTATGTGCTCAGTTCTTTTGGTTTGTGTGAGAACTCTGGCTGCTGTGTTTTGTATCATTTGAAGCTGTTTAAGGGTCTTTTTAGGAAGGCCTGTGAACAGCCCATTACAGCAATCAACCCTACTGGAGACAAAGGCATGAATCAGTTTCTCCAAGTCATCTTTTGACATTAAACACCCAAGTTTGGCAATATTTTTGATATGGTAAAATGAAGATTTAGTAAATGCTTTCGTGTGACTGTTAAAATTTAGATCACTGTCTATGAGGACGCCAGGATGTCTAACAGTATCCTTTATTTTAAGTCCTTTTTTGTTAAGAATGTACGCCTATGTATGTATGTATGTATGTATGTATGCACCCAATCACCAAGGCATATTCCAAATAGTTCCACTGCTGTGGCAATACACTTCTTTCTGATTCTGAATTACTCTTAGCCAATTACTTCCTTAATTATCAGAGCCAAACGGCATCATCTAGCCTCATCATGCAGTCATTTTAAACAGCAGGTTAACACTTCCCTCATCGACAACAGCATAGCTGTCTTGACTGTTGTGTCTTACTGTGCACTTTGGAGCTTATTCCAAAGCCAGTCACATGTGATCACATCACAGAACAAAGACGAGCAAAAAGGCCTGCTTTGGATTCATGGAGTAGATTTGCTCTTTAGCTAAATGTTTGTTTTTTGTCCAATATTGGCAGGGAAATCGCGTCATCTTGACGCTGCCTGGCGATGATGTCACAGTTGATCTGCAGGTGCTTGGACGTTGTACAGGCGAAATAACGTCAAATTGTTCATACTTTTATTTGGATGTTTTCGTCATCACTGCGGAAGATGTCATCATAGGCTGGGGGGGGACGTGTGTGTTTTACAATCAAGTCAAAGCATTAAAACGGGTTAAAGTTTGGGGGCCATGCCAGGTTTTTTTTTCATATTCATACTCCCTGTGATCCTGTGAAGGGCGTTATGACAGAAAACGGCGCAACCCCCGGCGACATCTCGGCAGAAATTAGACTTGGGAAAAAGAGAAGGGGAAAAAAAAAAAAAAAGTTGAATTGTGTTCTTTTAGGGGTTTTTTTTGTTAGCGGGATTATGTCAAAAATAATTATACATCTAAATCAAAGAAGTGGCGAAGGTTAAAAGCAGGCCGCCGTGGCAGGCCTTGCAGTAATCCGCAGGCATTAAAGCAACCATGCGCAACGCGCAGAAAACGTCCACCTTATGTGTTATTATGGAAGCTCAAGAGGTAGCCTTTTAGGAAAATATAAATATGTAGGCTACTATCTAGAGGATGCATTTAATTTAATTTGCGTTGAGAAGCAGACGAAATCTTGAATGGGCTACAAGTTTTTTTCTAAATCGATCAAAAAAGGTTTTTTTAAGTGTTCTAATGCTCAGGCTCGCAGCTTCCAGGCTCTCCGGGTCGATTTGACATGTCGATAAGAGGATAGTTTTGCAATTGACAATAAAAATAAAAAAGAAAATGAACTCACGCTCTCTGGACTGGTTTTCTCCTCTTCCGTCCTGCATACATGACGGCTTTTATTGTATACGCCTCCGATGAACCGCTCACAAATACACAGAGCCTCTTTTATTCCGCTACATGTAAGCCTCCAACGATATCCTGCTATAATCCTCCAGATCAACACTGTAAACGCATTCTAAAAAAATCTGAGAAAACTAAATACGAAGTAAACGAAATAAGACGTTTTTAAGGGCCGCTGCACTTGGAGTTAAAATTAAAAAACAAAACTGAAAAAAAAAAACAGCAGATACCTGTCCGCTTAAAAAAGGACAACGCAGGAAAAACTACAACGAAGCAATCGTTGTCCTATCGGCCCTCACGCAAAAATGAAGTTGTTCCAAGTGAAAAGGCGATGTTGAGTTTTCATCCTCATGAAGAAGAGGAGGGTGAGATGATGAGAGAAGAGACGCAGTCTGCAGAGAAGACCTCCCCCCATCGTCCCTCCAGGTGAGAAACAACAACCTCCAAAGTTCAAAAATCAACGCAGTAATAGCTTCAAGTATATTTACTTTTCATAATCTACATCAGTGCTGCACTCCAATTAGTGCCGGACATGAGCTGCAAGGGGTGGCAAGCGGGTGCGCGCATTCCACTGGCGGGCACGCCCGACACAGATTTCTAACGGGCGCGCTTTGGAAGAAGCTTGTACGGGACCAGGGGGGAGCAGGAGGCACGCGCGGTCACGAAGGAGAATCTCCTGGAAACACAGGCCGAGCGTGTCCACGCCGGCGCGTTCCCGAGCGAGTCCCGCCGTCCAATCAGCGCTCAGATGAGAAGATGGGGGGGGTTATTATGTTGAGCCTGCGGTGGACCGTGCTGAATGTGGGTCAGGGGTTAGACTTTTAAATTATGTATCTGAATTCGTTTCAACATTCAGAAAAAGTATCTTATATACCTGCAGTAAAAATCATACTAAGTGATAATTGATCTTTCAACAGAGTAAATAAAAGTATTAGCCTATTTAAATCAGAATCAGAAAAGAAATATATTGCCAAGTAGAACTACAGCTTACAAGGAATTTGCATTGGTGGTTGGTGCATATTTGAGCGTATTAGACATGGAATAAACAAACAATAAATACAGAAACAAATAGCCATATAGCAGTTTAACATTAAGACAAAAAGAGGCTGTACGGATTAGTGCGGGATGTAAGTAAGTAACTTTATTTAGCACTTTTAAACACATGCAGTTACAAAGTGCTTCACACAATACATGTAAAGAAATAAGAATAAACGTGAGTTACAAAATACAAATTCAATTGAAAATAGCTACAGCCTGAATGGGTGCAGCCCTTTACATGGAGGCTCATGTATGGGTTTTTAAAAAAAAGACGCTGGATGTGCAAAAGCTCGGGATATATTTAATGTGCAGAGAACAGGTATCAACACGTTAAAGCAACTACATAATTATTTATTTGATGTAATAATGCAAATCTACAGGACATCATCAGCTGAATCTGCAGCTCCTCTCGGCTTCACCGAGCTTTATAGGAAGTTTGATGAGCCTTTGGAACATTGGATGATCGGTGGCTGATAATGGGAATGTAGATATTAAAAATCAGCCCCCCACTCAGATCAGCTGGCATTCTGTCTATAATGGAGGGGAATGGAAAAGTGACCCCAAAACTTTTGACCGGTTATGTAGATTTATTTATTTATTTTATTTATTGTTTACAAAAGGGGGACAATACATATTAATGAACATTTTCGCAAATGTAAATATGCCAGATTATAGCCTTAGGCTAATTTCCATCTGCTAAATAAATAAATAAATAAATGAATACATACATACAAATACACTATACACAGGCTATATACAGAGAAACAATTTGATACAAACCACAATTTTACACATGCCCTGTCAAACCTGATATTGCACTGACCCAAATAACACCACCCTATATTGCACTGACCCACATTTTTAATAATGCAGTAACTCTGTTTTACATCTGATTTATGAAAATTCACTAAACATGATCACAAGTTTGTGTGTCCCTCAGTCACACTTTTAAACCGGTAGTATCTCGGATGTATTGTTCGAGATGAGAGATGTAGTTCACTAAGCAATCTCACACAAAACTTTTTGTTCAACTTCTTTACGTCAAATTGTTTATCTCTTGACATGAAAAAATTATCTTTAAAACTTACACACATCATTTGTGCATGGCACAATTTGAACCAGACCAAAAATTAATTATTTTCTTTCATTGACTCCCGTTTATATTTTTTTTCCAGAGACCGGAAGTCGAGTGTTGTGACTTCGGCTCTCTATTTAGCAGCTGAAGAGAAAGGGAGGTAAGCCTGTCCTCTCTTAGCGTAGCTCCTACGGCGCCATTTTAATGCTCCGAAGCCATCACCCACCGTAAGCAATCCATTGACTGCCATTCATTTTCACATCACTTTACATCTGAAGCATTTAAAGACTATTTATCCACTGTTTATTTCTAAAAAAACACGACAATGTATAAAAGGCTTGTAGCTCACGTTATGGCTCAGACGTTTTTGTAAAAATAGGCTAACGATTGTGTCATAACCAAGCAACTTGCTGTTGCATAGTCGACAAATCACCGTATTGTCAGGAGAAGCGCAGTTTGGACTTACATTAGCTGTTTAGGTTTAATTACTATTCTTAACTAGCATTTTAGTGAGCAACAATTAATTTACATATACCAACGCTCTCCGTCTCTGCTGATTGGGAATGATTGAGATTTCTCTTGCACAGCTACCAGAAGACTTACAGCTTTCAGACAGGTTGCTCACATCACATCTACATCATCAAGTTCAGTTGGAGGCTGCACAGTAACGCTCAGCATCACCGGGAAATAGCTTCTAACATCCTTCACTGGTCTCCGTCCAGAACAACGGGATCTGTTGGTCCATTTCTTTAACTGTCTATGGTTGGTAGAGACAAAAATACAGAGCAGAGACAAAGTGAATATGGACTTACATTCTCCAGGTGGGCGTCATATCGTCAGGAAATGTTCATGTTCTTCTCAAGAAGATCCGGTCGTCATGTAAAAGTAAAAGAAGAACAACATTGTTTGATTTTTATTGTTTGAGATGTGAGGAAAACGACAAGTGGAAATAATAATGGCAACCATGGCCGTTTCATTTCTTTCATTTAGGTTTACCAGTTTGAGGTTATTTGCCCAAATATCGTCGCTTCTTCCTTTTAAATTTGAATAAAACTGTTGACAAACACATTATTTGTTGACTGCAAAAAGGTGATTTCCGTTTAAAGTTCAAAAAATTTCCTAATTTAAACCCAAATATATACCAAACCAAGAATGTGATCAAGCTAGATACCAACATTTGATACTAACTGTAGGCTGTACACAGTACATACTCATGTCTTAGTCAGTACTCTGAATGTACTGCCTCCTCTTGTCGGATTGTTTGAAAACAGACTTTAACACAAGTGTGTTTTGACAGCAGACAAAGGCAGATATGTCTAGATGGTTATGCTGTGGAATACAATACACATTAGTACGAGTTACATGACATCAGGACCCTCTTAGGGTGCTGAAGACCCCCAAGGCGCAGAAGGAAAACTAGGTCAACATGCTGATAGGTTGTAGTTCACTTCATTTATTCACCGTTTCCTTTGTAAAGCAGACCTCTCCTCCTTTTCAGGATGACTTTCAGTTTTGTTTTGTAGCTTAGCGTCATCAATTTGTGACACAAGGATGTGATATATAATGTATATTATCATTATGTAGGCCTGTTCTTTTATCATAAAGTTATATGTTTAGGAAAGCAGCCTGCAGTAAAACCGGTGCAAAATCAATACACAATCAACATAGAAAAGCTTCATTTTCATTTCCTCTCAAAGCGTCTCTACAACAGCAGTTACGCCGTGATCGGTGAACCTTTTCCTTCTAAATTCACTATGTGTCGGTCTTAAAAAGCCCATTGGTCGGGCCCGTAATGTTGAACATAAGTAACCAGTCTTTAATGAAACTTGGTTTGGATATTCAAGGTTCCCAGAGCATTAACACTTTCATTTCGGACACTCCATGGCCTTTTCTCCCCCCCTCCGTTTCATCCAAATTAGTGTTTTTTTGTACAAATAGCTACCATCACGTCACTGCATGTAAGTTGTTTACAACAAAAAGACACACAAGACATTCAGCAAAACACTTATTTATAGTAACCTGTCAAATATAAGCCTTTCTCTGACTCTGAACTGACTGTGTGTATATTTTAGTGTGCTGCCTGTACAGTATACACTGCAGAACTCTGTAGGCACTTGTCCCTTCATGCCTCCAGGAGCTGGGGGGTTGGGGACAAGAGAGGTTTTGTGTTTGTTTAGACACATTGTGTCCCACGGGACAGCGACTGCTGCGGCTGTAAATGTGTTTTTCATGCTCTGAGCCCAACAGAACGAAGAATTAAGAGGGCTTTTTAGTCTGTCTGCTAGTCAAGGTCCTCCTGAAGGGGAGCCGTCCACTCAGAGGAATAAATTCATACCTAAGCTTGTGGGTATTGAATGAATTCATTCAATTTTATTTATAGTATCAAATCGCAACAAGAGTTATCTCAAGACACTTTACAGATAGAGTAGGTCTAGACCACACTCTAGAATTTACAAAGACCCAACCATTTCCCCCGGGGCAAACATTTGGTGCGACAGTGGCGAGGAAACACTTCCATTTAGAATAGAAAGCCTTAATTGTCATTATACACAAGTGCAGTAGTGGTGCAATGAGATTGAAGCAACCCCTTTAAAGTGTTGACACAAAATATAAAAAAAAATATAAAGTATAGGTAGTGCAGAAAAAAAGAGGAGGGGGACCTGGCGCACAGTCCTGAGAGCATCTACATACATAAAATAGTTTTGTATGTACATTATACTAAAATATAGTTTGGTGTATCAAACGTCCTGAGTATTAAATATTGTACAGCAATGAAATTAAATGGTAAAGTATTAATAATATATAAATATTGCACTGTAATGTAAATGAAATGGTTAAGTACTAAATAATAAATAAATAAATAAATATTGCACAGTAATGAAATGGTTAAAAAGCAGAAACCTTGGACAGAACCAGGCTCTTTGGGGCGGCATCTGTCATTGCCGGTTTGGACACAGACACTGATACAGAAATATGATATGAATAATTATAGCAGTAGCAGACTGAGCCTTCCCCAGGGTGTAGTGACACATACAAGCTGATGTGCTTTTGGTGTATTTTGAATATCTTGCCCTGTTAATTAATGGTCTTTTATCACTTTTTGTAACCAACCTAGAGGATATATAGTATAAAAGGTAGCCCACAAGACAGCTGCTACATGTCTTCCCGGGCAAAGTCGACGCAGCAGCGACGGCGTACCGAATCTGTACTGTCTGTACTCAAGCGGGGTATTAGGTTTTTGTACTAAAACCGCGATTATAGATGAAGTAGGAACCAATGTGTTTTAAACAGAACGGTCGGAGCGAAGCGCTGACGGAACGGAAACAGAGCCCCTTCCCTCCTCCGCAGTGTAGTCTTTTTGGTCATTGGTTTTGCTCAGCCGTTAGAATGGAAAAAACAATGGAAGGTAACGTGAACGCACCTCAGGGCGGCTAACGTTACACTGACTCAGAGCTAAGTTGCTTTAATAAATGTTGCGTTTAGGTACCAGACGTCCCCGGGTTTGGTGACCTGTCCCCGGCTGGATCTGTCTCCGGAAATGTCCCCGGTTTTCACTGTGACTGACAGACCTGATACTGGAATGAAAGAAAGAAAACTCTGACCAAACGGAGCCGATCGAGCAGCGCTGCTCAGAGCTCAGAGATGTTTTAGAAAGCCGTATTTTACCATGCTAAAATCACTGATTATTTACATGGAGTCTGGTGGAGATATGCTGCTCTATACACGCTAAAATCACTGATTATTTACATGGAGTCTGGTGGAGATATGCTGCTCTATACACGCTAAAATCACTGATTATTTACATGGAGTCTGGTGGAGATATGCTGCTCTATACACGCTAAAATCACTGATTATTTACATGGAGTCTGGTGGGATTGCTGCTCTAACAAAATCACTGATTATTTACATGGAGTCTGGTGGGTTTACTTTTTTGTTTTAAAAAAGGATCTTAATCTTTAACAGAAAGGTCAGCCTCCTTAGAAATCCTTTCCATAATGTTATCAGACACTTAGAATATTAATCTGAGTCTGTCAACAGCAAAACGAGCACTTTATGAACGTAAATACAAGCTGGACAATTCTCCCATTAACTTCCATTGTAGCTTGTTTCTCTGCTGCCGACTGCAGCGATCTCGTTTCATACTGCATCAATGTCAAAGGAACATCTTTCCTCAATAGTTTATATTGTATCCGATACTCAGCTCTAGGTCTAGTGTCCCCGTTTTAAGTTTTACAAAAATTAAAAACATGATGTGTTTTGGAGGTATTTATGCATCTGAGCTGAAAATGTCCCCGGATTTGTCTGAGAAATCTGGTCACCTTAGTTTAGCTAGGTGGGAAAATGGCGGGAGCAACTATTAACGGTAACTAAGGGAAACCTTCTCTAACGGTTGAAACGTTAGGATAACGTTAGGATAACGTTTAGCCATCATTACTTTAAGAAATGACGGTCAGTCAGTCCGAAAAATTGCGAAAACAATTTTAGCTAGGTACTGTGCACATATGCTAAACCAGAAAATTACACAATTTTACATTCAAGATAATTCGCTGTTTGACATTCCCCGCATAGTTAAACATAGAAACATAAACATAGATAATCTGAGCCATACCTGTTGCCTTCGTGTGCTGTTCAGCTGCTTCGTACGTCTGTCCGAGTAACTGACGTTTGCCTAATTTTAACGCTTAGTCGTCGTGCTGCTTTTATATTTTGTTATCCTTGTCGGTACACGATCCGTCCTGCCTGCACGATCCGTTCTGGCGCATGTGCATTATTTAATCATATACGCATGCGCGAACATCTTGCACATGCGCAGAACGGATTGTGCTGGCAGGACGGATTATACATGACAACAGCAACTACATTGTTTTATGTCATGCTTTAATCCAGAATTAGATTATATTAATTAAATTACTCAGTTCACTAAAACTTCGTTTTTTTGTTGCCAGCAGGGGGGGCTGAGTCCAGACCGGCTGACTCGCCCCCTACCCTGGATCCCAAGCAGGTGTGCTTCAATACCTGTTCATTCAGCGGCAGCCAATGACAACAGTTTATTAGCTCTTATTTCAAATAGAGTGGATATATAGTCGGTTCCACGTCATCATTGATTTTTATAAGAAACAAGCCCAACACAGTTTTACTCATTGTACACATTTATGAAAAAGCATATAACATATAGACAAAAGCTGGTTATTTTTTAACATATATTATGATATACATAACTACTTGACTAAATATACATGGATTACATGAAACTGAATAGTTGTGATTTTTTTTTTTTTTTTTTTTTTTTTAACGAATAACAAAAATATTACAAGGCACATGTTAGCATAAAAACATCAACACCGCTGTGAAGAAAACATTTGGCTCCAGGTGGTTTTTTTTCATAGTGGCTACAGTCATGACATGTCTGTCAAAGTTCGATATCAAAGGCGATTTATAGGCTGTCCTTATAGCCTCCACAGTCTGCTTCACGCTGAGATCCTCTACAGCCCGAAGAGTCTATGACAGCTTTTTTTTTTAACAAAATAAAGGACAATGAGCAAAAAAAAGGACACATTAAAGGATGCCATAATAATCTGTGGCCTAACTTTAGGCACTGTACTAAAAAGCAATTTCCAAAAACATACACAATAGATTCATAAAGAGAGGTAGCCTGGAAATCCAGACCCAAATCCGAAAGATTAAGGGTCTGGCATCGAGTGATGAAAGTCGCCCATCTCGAGGGGCGGCACCAAGCATGCATTTGAAAATCTCACTGCACGCAATTGGATAACACTACGACCAATCACAACAACACACAGGGTAGCGTATCCAGAGCCCCATATACTCTTAGCTACCAGCAGAGCTAACTGGTAGATTAAACTGTCTTCGTCTGTCATCAGATACACCGATGTGATTGGTGCAGCTCGGCTACAAGGGCATAGTTAATGAGCAGCATTACTCGATGCCAGAGCAACTCGCTGAGAAAATTCAAATTGTGATCTCGCGAGAACTCTGGATTTCCAGGGTAAAGGAGAGGTAAAATACTGAGCGATTTCCCACAGCGCAGCAGGAATACGATAAAGCTGCCATGTAAAAGCTGTTCATGCTCAGGTTAATCCAAACCAATAATGCTGTTTTTTTTTGTAGTGCGGATATAACAAACCTTTAGTGAAAAGCAGATCAAAAGGAGCCAAAGTGAAGAGCACAAACAGGAAACAAAGCAAGGTAAATAGGATCCAAATGCATTGTTAGACCAGTTTAAATCTCCACACTCTTGGCACTAAATACTCTGCTTGTCAATGAAAGAAATCTTACCATCTCTATGGAGATAGGTCAAGTTAAGCATTTTCCCTTGTTTCTATTGTTAAGGACGTTTGTGTAATGGAAAATGGACTTTAAGAAAGTCCCCAGAGCCTTGAAATGCACTTAAGGATAGAACTTTCAATTTACAGTAAGGACACTGTATTGGACATGGCTTCACTTAAATTAGTGCAGCTCTTAAGGATTGCCTTAAAAAAAACAAGTGCTACAGTGTCAAATATTATTTTAAGATGCTTTATACAAGAAGGCACGGATATATTCATATGAAGATACTTTTAAGCTGCCGATTCAGCATGAAGGCACACAAAAATGTATATGATTATGCTGTATGCAATCATATAAATTCATGTTTGGGTAAAGCAATATATATTTTACGGTGTTTCTATTTTGTATAACAAAATATAGGAGAATGGAACAGAAGTCTACATGGGTGCGGACAGAGTTGTATGTAGGGAGGATCGCCTGTGTACAAATTTAGGGACTGGATCCTCGAGTCTGCATTTTTAAAAACATTACAACATAACAGGTTGACAGGGCTGACTCTTTTCCTAAGCTTGAAGAATACCATCAGCCATTTGTTTAAAAATGGATTCAGGCAATAACTTGTAGTCCATTAATTACATGTTGCATTTATCAAGCGCTTTCATTCTGGTGGTGGTAGAAGATTAGAAAAGGCATTACATGAAGTGCACATCTCTGAAGGATGTGAATAAATCCACAAGTTGTAGCGATATATCATCTTAAACTGATGCTGTACATTGCTTAATAGTTGTCCATCAAATGTTGATTTAATTAACACTGGTTTTCATCATTTTGTCATGTGTCTTAGGGCAAGTTTGTGATTATAAATGTGAATGTTTTTTACTTAAAAGTTGATAAAGCCCACCTAAATGCACCATTTGTTTTGTTAAATGTCTCATCTAGAGGGGAGGCCCATGTTCAGTGTGGACCCACTGCATCACTGAGGAGTTGGCCCATTACATGGGACACAGCTTTTTGATTAAGGTTTCCCTAAAAGTACATCCGTTTTTGGTTTGAGATCATTTAGGCTTCTACTGTAACCTTTTATTCTTTTTTTTTCTTTTGACTTTCTTTCTTGCAATCACTGAGTATTTTGTCTAGACGAGTGAGTGCATAATTACAGTTTGGGGGAATGTGGCTTAGTATGTTTGACAAGCTTGAAGTGATTTTTGATGGACTGATTTCTTAAAGCTCAGTGGCACACTTGCAGTTTACTTTTAGTTCCATTGGTTTTTAAACATGAGTAATATGCAGCTAAAAAAACACACACACAAGTACAGGTCTTAATTAGCAGCAGTGCATTCAAATTAACTCAACTGTATCTTTTCTTCTAGTTTTAAAAATCTCACTGAAATGGAAATAATGCAATAAACCAAAAAGGTTTGCATCCCTGACAGAAGTTGGAAAGAATTCTCCATAAAAATGCATTTACATTGCACACGTGGATTACATGCTGAGGCATTGTGTACATATGAGATTTTTGTGAGCCAAAGCAAACCTTTTGGTGAAACCAATATGAGTACAATTACAGCATGTATTTATACACTTTACATCAACCACATTTAAGGCGTCCATTTAAAATATACAGATTAATTTATCTGTAATAATATTAAGTTCAACGTACAGCTGTGCGTTCAGGTAGCTATTACTATCACAGTGAGTCTTTACACTGGTTTTTATAAAAATGATGACAACTTCTCTTAGGAGTCTCAACTTTGTAAAGTATAGAAAGATTATATTAAAAAACAAAAAACTGCATGTTCGTTTTTTTCATTTTCAGGTATTTAAACTTGGGAGATAAATACATTTATGTCCTTGGCTGAAAACAAGGACGTGACTTAAACCTACTTTCCCTTATAAAGACTTATTTCTTTGGCTATTTGGATTTACGTAATCAATCCTCCTAGCTGGCTTGAGATCCATCCTGGTAAATGCACTTGTGGCTTCATACTTCATTATTACTATAGTGTATCTTCACTAAAAAGCAACAGCTTCTAAAACATTACAGACTGGACAAAGTATAAATGATACAGAGTGATATAAAATACATGACAAGGAGGGTAAGCATGAGAGTCTGTGGATAAGCACTGATACACGCAAACTATGCTTAAAGTTGTCCTCCTGGATGTCACGACAGAAATAACAACATGGCTTGGCTCTACTTTGTCAGGTACACAGCGGCAACATCAAGAGCAGGAGCATTGAACATCCCATTGCTTTCAGCAGAGACTCTTCCACCCTGCTGAATAGAGCAGAGAGGACACGTGGTTGAAGAAAAATGTGTTTAAGAGTTTAACAGTTGCACAGAAAAAAACATTATTTGTGATAATTAATTCATAAAATTAAATGTTCATCAAAAACAACTAATAAATAAAACAACTTTGCAAAAAAAATTTGCAAATTGATATTCAAATGAGTTATCAGCGCTTTATGCAGCACACCCTAAACGTCAATGATTTGGGTAAATTTAAGCCTTTTAGCTTCAAAATTTAGATTTTTCTTCTAGTAAAAAAAAATAAAGATGCATGCTTTTGTTTTGAAATTATTTTTTGTCTTTATTTATAATGAGTTCTGAAAAACATTAAGTCACAATTACTATTCAAAAAATATTTTATATTATACTTTACAGTATATTAGTGCAGCTTATTTCTCAAATTAGGAGAATGTGCAACATTCTTTTTGTTTTATATCACAATAAATACAATTTACTTTGGGTGTACCTTAAAACAAGCAACTTAAATTTGGGTTCTTAATTGGCAAACTGTAAATGACATTTGTTACTATATTCTGACATTATATAGACTAAACCATTAGCTAATTAATTATAATTAAAAATCTCAGAATTGACAAAAAGAATCATAAGATGAGGCTCTATATTTTAATATACTCTGAAAATAATTAATTATGATGAATGATCTTGTTGGGTGAGATTATGTGTTTACCTGTGTGTGTCTTTGGTATTCCAGGTAGTGCTGAATGTTGAGTGTGTGCTCTGTAGCAGGCATGTTGGGCGGAGCGGTCAGAGGGCTGATGTTGACGTTCTCCTGGTTTATGGCTGATGTGCCCACCACGGACTCACTGTGGCTCCACTGGAAGTAGCAGGAACCTTGAGGAGGACTCTCATCCAGAGACACTTCAGCCCCCCTCAGGGGGCCTGGAGGCCCAAGCTGAGCCAGGACGTCGCCTCCTGCTGGCCCAGATGAAAAGTGCTGGTGCTGAAAGTGCTGGTTGAACATGCATGCAGCCCTGCTGCTGAGTGGGGTTCAGTCCTCCATGCTGCTGAGTGGGGTTCAGTCCTCCATGCTGCTGATTGGGGTTCAGCCCTCCATGCTGCTGAGTGGGGTTCAGTCCTCCATGCTGCTGAGTGGGGTTCAGCCCTCCATGCTGCTGAGTGGGGTTCAGTCCTCCATGCTGCTGAGTGGGGTTCAGTCCTCCATGCTGCTGAGTGGGGTTCAGCCCTCCATGCTGCTGAGTGGGGTTCAGCCCTCCATGCTGCTGAGTGGGGTTCAGTCCTGTGACAACCCTTGGCCAAAGGCCGGCAGCATGTGGGAATGTTTGGCTTTCTGGCGTTAGGCTGTGGCACGCTGGCATCAGCTTCTGTCCATTCTGCATGATGCCAGTGTGGGGCAGCTTCTGCCTGTGGCTCTGCGGCCACTGCTGAACCTGGTGGTTGTGCGTTACAAAAGAGGGGCTTCCTTGCAGACAAGTTGTGGCAAAGGGATTGGGAACATTAGGTGCGCTAGTGGAATTGAAGTCACTGCACGGAATCAGGGCTGGCAAAATGTCTACTATGCCGGGCGCTACGTTGTTTGGTTGTTGAACTGAGCTCTGTAGCAACTGTCCATTTGCTGCTATTGCAGGAGCTTGCACATTGTTTTGAAGACTCTGCAGAAGTCGGTTGGACCGTATCTGTGCTGAAGTCCCCTGAGGGCAGCCCATTTGGCTGATAGATGTCTGCCCACAGGATTGAAAAGGGGCCGAGGTGTCAGGGACAGTGAGCTCTGGAAGCTCTATAGACGGGCTGAAAATGTCCTGGAGCTGCAGCTGTTGAAGAGGGGGCAGGTTGGTATCAACCGGAGTAATCAGGGGACCGTGGGAGAGTTTCTGGGTGCTGTTGAATATCTGAGTGGACTCTACTAAGCTACGCCTTGCAATCGCTGGGCCAGTCATTGCGTCCTGTTGGTGAGCATAGAGACCATTCATTGGAGAGTAAGTACGATCGGGGCTCTGTGTTTGAAACATCTGTGGATCACCGAGACCAGTGGCTGAGAGCCGGGCAGCCTGAGCGATGGGGTCCTGCTCATTGTTGTTGACGGCTGTGAGGCAGCTGGGAGGGCTGCCATTTACACAGTCTTCTCCCTTCTCCTTGAACAAAACCGTATCGATGTAATCAAATATGTCATTAGTGAGGATGCTGTCCAGCTCAGACCTGACATTGCTCTGCTGATCATGGTCCTGACTTAATCTCTTGAGGGCATTATTCCATTCCATCAGCTCTGCGTCACCGACGTCCAGGTTCTGCAACGCTGCGCAAAAGTCACCGTTTTGAGCCATTTGTTCCAGGTTGTCGATCACAGCCATCACTGACTGCTTGGCTTCCTCCTTCACTACAACAGGGTCACTGGTTGTAGCTGTAGTGCCGTCATCCTGCCATGAGTCACTGGCGATGCTAACCAGCGCCTGGCTGTCCATGAACACCTGGTCCACAGGTAGAGGGGTGTCCACTGTCCGCGGCATGTAAGCTGTTTCATCCTGACTCAGGAAGCTGTCCAGCAGAGAGCCGGGGGTCACATCCTCCTTCATTTTGTTAACGTTGCTGAACATTTTGTTGAACTGAAACTGTTGAAGGTCCACGGTGGTGTCGTTGTTGTAGAGGATGCCCTCTCCTGTGGTAAGGTTGAAGGGAAGCTGCAGCCTCCTCTGACGCAGATATTCCTCACCCTCAGCATTGCTGAAACAGACAAGATAAGAACTCGTTACATTACTGACACTTGGGCTGCACAATATACAGTGCCTTGCGAAAGTATTCAGCCCCCTTGAACTTTTCCACCTTTTGACACAATTCAGGCTTCAAACATAAAGATATACAATTTTTATTTTTTGTGAAGAATCACCAACAAGTGGGACACAATTGTGAAGTGGAACAAAATCTTTTGGATATGTTAAACTTTTTTAGCAAATAAAAAACTGAAAAGTGGTGCGTCCAAAATGATTGGGCCCCCTTGCGTTAATGCTTTGTAGAGCCACCTTTTGCTGCGATTACAGCTGCAAGTCGCTTGGGGTATGTCTCTATCAGTTTTGCACATCGAGAGACTGACATTCTTGCCCATTCTTCCTTGCAAAACAGCTCGAGCTCAGTGAGGTTGGATGGAGAGCGTTTGTGAACAGCAGTTTTCAGCTCTTTCCACAGATTCTCGATTGGGATTCAGGTCTGGACTTTGACTTGGCCATTCTAACACCTGGATACGTTTATTTGTGAACCATTCCTTTGTAGATTTTGCTGTATGTTTGGGATCATTGTCTTGTTGGAAGATAAATCTCCGTCCCAGTTTCAGGTCTTTTGCAGACTCCAACAGGTTTTCATCCAGAATGGTCCTGTATTTGGCTGCATCCATCTTCCCCTCAATTTTAACCATCTTCCCTGTCCCTGCTGAAGAAAAGCAGGCCCAAACCATGATGCTGCCACCACCATGTTTGACAGTGGGGATGGTGTGTTGAGGGTGATGAGCTGTGTTGCTTTTACGCCAAACATATCGTTTTGCATTGTGGGCAAAAAGTTAGATTTTGGTTTCATCTGACCAGAGCACCTTCTTCCACATGTTTGGTGTGTCTCCCAGGTGGCAAGACTTTTTATGGATATCTTTGAGAAATGGCTTTCTTCTTGCCACTCTTCCATAAAGGCCAGATTTGTGCAGTGTACGACTGATTGTTGTCCTATGGACAGACTCTCCCACCTCAGCTGTAGTTCTCTGCAGTTCATCCAGAGTGATCATGGGCCTCTTGGCTGCATCTCTGATCATCTTCTCCTTGTCTGAGCTGAAAGTTTAGAGGGACGGCCAGGTCTTGGTAGATTTGCAGTGGTCTGATACTCCTTCCATTTCAAAATGATCACTTGCACAGTGCTCCTTGGGATGCTTAAAGCTTGGGAAATCTTTTTGTATCCAAATCCGGCTTTAAACTTCTCCACAACAGTATTACGGACCTGCCTGGTGTGTTCCTTGGTCTTCATGATGCTCTCTGCGCTTTCAACAGAACCCTGAGACTATCACAGAGCAGGTGCATTTATACAGAGACTTGATCACACACACAGGTGGATTCTATTTATCACCATCAGTCATTTAGGACAACATTGGATCATTCAGAGATCCTCGCTGAACTTCTGGAGTGAGTTTGCTGCACTGAAAGTAAAGGAGCCGAATAATTTTGCACGCACCACTTTTCAGTTTTTTATTTGCTAAAAAAGTTTAAAATATCCAATAGATTTCGTTCCACTTCACAATCGTGTCCCACTTGTTGGTGATTCTTCACAAAAAATAAAAATGTTATATCTTTATGTTTGAAGCCTGAAATGTGTCAAAAGGTTGAAAAGTTCAAGGGGGCCGAATACTTTCGCAAGGCACTGTATCAACGGGTGCAATAAACACATTGCGAAAAGGCTGTGACATATTGCGAAAGACACTCTGATTTTTTGTGTTAGTTGAAAGAAAATATCAGTAAAAACTTTAAAATGTAACTGCCATTCTGTTTTCAATGGTGCCTTTTATATTTAGTTCAAGTTCAAGTCCTTTATTTGGCGATTCATTTTGCTGCAGTAGCAAAGAAATTGACATACAGTACATGACAACAAAGACGACACATCAATTAAAAATACAGTATCAGACCAAATGGGGAAATAAATACCACATTAAAAGTTAAAAGTTTAAGTCCAAGTGTGCCTAAATGTGCAGACATTACCTATTCTTTACAGAGTTGAGCAGAGAGATAGCAGAGGATACGAAAGAGAATCTATATCTTTGTTTTGTTTTATATTTGTTTTGGCTGGTGGCTGTCTGGAGCGGAAACCAGAGGGCAGCAACTTAAATTCTGCATTCAGGGGGTGGGAACTATCGGACATGATGGATTCTGCCTTTTTAAGCACATGTCTATTGTACAGATCAGTTGGTTTCCCCTGCTGAATCCCAATGATTTTGCTGCTAACTTTATTTACCATTGCTAATGTGTTTTTCCGTTTTAAACTCAGAGAAGCGTTCATTTTCATTTTGTAACGTTTTGATTGAATAAAAGATTTTTCCTGTCATATTTCCTCATTTAATTTTTCTTCAAAAATAAATGGTAAAATTTTGTCTCATTCTCGTGAACCCAATCTTGTCTATTCACACCCCTACTGAGAACACTTTAATATCTGTTTAATATTTGTTTATCACAAGTAATATCCTTATCGCGATATTCAAAGTTATTGCATATGGTGCCAAGCGCGCGGGCACCTATTTTTGACCACGGGTGCTGAATAACAAAATAATGGATGTGGGACGATTTCTCCCCCCAGGAAATGTTTTTGGGATTTTGACAGCTAAATGTGTAATTTTAGCGTAGCGTATTGGTGAGAGTGATGAGAAGTTTAGAAAAGTTCTTGGGCAACCCAACAGAAGCCCACTGGATATCATTAGCCTATTTCAGTTAAATTACTTTTTTGGTCATCAAACCACACCAGAGATATTTGGCTTGAAAATACATGTTAATAATCAGGCTGCAATGACCTCGCCAACAATTTCCGAATAGCCCAACTTGTATCTTCTCCACAGTAAATGTGTCCTAACCACCACACAGCGGTTTCTGTTACACAAAACATTTGCAGTGAAAACAATTGTAGTTACAGGCATTGCCCTCTCAGGAAACTGAATTATCTTTAAAGCAACTAATTCTTTTTTTTAACCAAAGTTTTAGGAGATACTGACCCAGCATGTAAACTGTGGTTCTTATCCACACGTGTAGAGGAAGTAAGCTGAACATATTCACATATTTCAGGATAATTACCAATTGTGCCCAGTAGATGGCTCTCTAACACGACAAATGACACAAGAAACAACTTATCATTCATGCTAATCTCAGCGTTAAAAAGTTTTCTTTTCCTGCTAATTTTAGCAAGATTACTATGCTGGAAGAAAAAATCTTGCATCCTCTTCTGCAAAATATTGCTTTCTACAACTAACGTCCCAGTCAACTTGCCTCAGCCTGCTCGTTTCCTCAGCCAGTCACTTGACTCACTTTCACTTTGACCTATATTTGACCTATCCTATATAGCAGCTATAACAGTTAATTAACAGTTAGTTAAACCTATCTATAACCCTTATTTTGCTAGTTGCCTCATTATTTGGTAAAAAAAAAAAAAAAAATATAAAAAAAATATATATATATATATATATATATATATATATATATATATATATAATGTCAGACAACAAATTAGTAATTAAAAAAAAATTAAATTAAATTAATTTAAAAAAATCCTGCTCCTGCCAGCAGGGGGTGCAGCAGCACCCCCAAGATCAGTCTTGTAAAGCTTAGTCAGAAACCCCGTTGAGGACGCGCTTTTTTTGCCCGTGCCATCCGATTTTAATAAGTTAGTACTTAAATGATCAAACACTCACGATAAAGCTCTCTGATATGCAATGATGAATTCAGGTCTTCCTCCTTTGTAGATCAGCTTGGCGTTGGACTTCACCCACACCCAGCCACGTGACTTACTCAGGAGCCTGAAAACAGTGAGACCGCTCTCTCCTGTTTTAATCACTGTGATATAAAGACAAAAACACACAACGAGATGGTTGTCAGTAAAGTGGCAGAACATGGCTGTTGTAGCTATTCTTAAAGGTCAACTAGGCATGTTTAGTTTTGCCCTTCATGGTTTATTTATACTGTGATGTCCTCTTCCTAAAGCTTTACCATAAGTGGAACTAAAGTGTGTTTTTTGAAAGGAATAACAACAGCAATGTCAATTTTGGTTAAGCTGATGACGCACGCCGGTGCCACAGATTTCCACATGCAGAGTTTAAAAAATAAAATTGAAAACCGTCTGCTATATTCCACAGATTATCATTCTGGATAACCGCTGAAAACTGTAAAAAAAAAAAATATATTCAGCAGATTCCATTTGGGCTTGCTGATGACATATTTTACTACTGCTGATTTTTAGGGACACACTGAATCCAGATTTTTGGGATTCGGCCGAATACCAAATCCACTGGTTAAGATTCTCCCGAATCCGAAATGAATACCAAATCCTACTCCCAACCTCAGTCCATCAACACAGTAAACACATTAATGAAGTAAACAACGCCCACAGCCTCTAAAATAGTTCAATGTAACAACTACATGTTGAATTCACACGCTCTTTTCACATCGTAGGAAAGCACATCGCTATCGCCAGATGAGAGACAATTTTGTTTGGCAGATGTTGGTTAACCAGTTTCTGACGAAGGCATGTTGGGCGGGTGAAAGCTAACCTTAGCTAACGAGCAGCAGCCGGCCGTTTGGTTGCTGTGCTCCCACTGTAGGGAGACTCATTTAACAAGAGAACAGCTGACAGCCCGGGAGAGGCACTGTCTGGTTAACCATGTCAATCAACCAGACATACATGTGCGTTTGTTTATGAATTTTTGAGAGACGAGCGAGAAAATGGCTCCGACAGAGGAGGATGTTGACAGCGAGGGCAGTGACATTGAGGTGGAAAATAGTGAGGAGTTTGGGAGGGAGGATGTGGTTGATGATGATGATGATGATGATGATGAAGAAGTGCTGGATGATCCTTTGCAATACGCAGTAGCCGGCAGGAGGTTCAGAGCTGTGCAACGCAGTAACCGGCGGTAGATGTAATGTGTCGGCGCGAAGCATCCGGCACAAACGGGTTAACACACGTTTTTAGCTGTGACTGTCCTTCCTTTGCCGTACCTGAAGTTGCTGCATTTTGGCTGCTGTCTGGAGATTCCTTCATGCACAACTCATTCTTTTGGATGTTTCATACGCAAATGTTTTAACAGCGGTAATGTTGTGTATTGTTTAAGGTCCTTGCCACCACACACACCACAAATCGGCATTGCAGATTGAACATATAGCTCAACTTCAATCGCCTTCTTTTGACTGAAAGAACTGCCAAACAACACTTTTTCTGCTCACAAGTTCAATTTTCACTTTCTCATAGCCTACTGCATTGAACGGTCCACCGACGTAAACATCTCCCCGTAATCAACGGCGGCGTCATTATGTTGACCAGCGTAGTTCAAGCGTAAGGTTTGGTTGGTTGGAAAAAAATTCTAAGGTTCGACAGAAACAAAACCCAGTCAAAAAGACCAATATTTGTCTGAATCCGAACCAAAATCCTGGATTTGGTGCATCCCTATTAATTATTGCTACGATCTTTACACTGGAAACTAGCATTCAAGCATTATGTATCAAGTATAACAACACCAGTAGCTATAATTCTCATCATATCTTCTTACAAACAGAACTCCTAAACAAATATTTTTCTTTGGGCTTCCTTTCTAGTGAGAAACACTAGTACTGTAGATACATAGAAGTACACTTAGCTGCCTCTTGTTTGATTACTTCTTGCATCAAACAAACAATGTGAATGTGTTGTTGCATCTCCATCAAATACCAAACAGTACTCATATTTTATGTAAAACGTACTGCGGATGTGGTTGTCGGCACAGTACATCATGTCCGCTGCGTGGATGAATTGGTAGCCGGAGCCTCTCATACAGAGTTCGGTCTCTGAATAGCCCAGGATAATCTTTCCCCTGGAGGAAGACAAAAGGAAAAAACAACACCTTTGTTAAGCTGGAATGAAGTTAACGAGCAACAGTTGAAAACATTGGAAGGTGTCGTTTTAAGATAGCACCTGCTATCAACAGCCATGGGTGTGAAGTCCAGCTGGTGCTTGGTTTGATAGAGGAGCATTTTAGCTCTGATCTCCACGATGGTTGGAGGCTGGACGGGCATGGCGATGGCAAAGAGTGCCAGCTGAGATTTGTTACAGTCCCTGTTCAAAACCCTCTGGCCATGGAGGTACTTTAGTCGCCCTTGGAACTTCAAAGCCTGGTTTGGGTAAAAAAATAAATACCATGATTAACTCAGGGGGCTTAGCATTGAAAGAGGTTAACAAAACAAAAGGGTTATTGTTTTTGTTTCTTGAATATTTCAAAAGAGCTGCATTATAACCCCTATTTTCCACCGGGCGTTCTGGGGGGTGCTGCGGCTCTGGCGAGCGGTGGGACGTTTGGAGAGCGGAAGTTAAACAGCTAGAGCATCCAGTCAATATATCAAAAGACCCCCCCACCCCTTCATTATTGTTTATGTCTTCTTTAACACCACGGACGACGAGCGATTCATCTTGGAAAAACATAATACGACGTCACAGATCCTTTTTATAAGGACAACGCCAGTAAAGAGAAGGTGTGGAGTTCAATTACAGGAGGGCCTGGAGTGGAAGGCAGATACTAGCTTAATAAACACGCAATTGTTCTTTCAAGTACTTGTAGAGACAATAAAATCTGCGAGGCGCTCGTGAGACACCATTGGTGGGGTGTGGCGCGCGGCGGAGGACGGAACAAAACAACGCGGCGCAGCACAGACACGCTCGGTGGAAAATCAAAGTAAAATGTAAAACATTTTTTAATTCAAGCACAAGTAATTAAGTCACATTACACTTAATTTTGCCAAAAGTGTGACTATAACTTCAAATATTGTACGAACCAGAAAGCCGGAGGAGTTGTCCAGCAGGCAGCGGAAGCGACACACAAAGCTCCTCTCCAGGAAGGACGAGTTCTCTGGGGGAAGCTGCTCAGGACTGTACATCACCGTACTACCACAACTCTTCAGCACTGAGGACACAGGTAGAAAATAAAACATTACATGTCAGAAGGGCCGGGTGCCGAATTCAATACTTTTTAGGCACCGACCAAATTGCCTCTATAGTCTACAGTATTGAAAAATGCCTCGTCATTCAATCCCAAATTTCTATACCTAAGGATCAACCAAGGTTATCATAGTTTTTCATTTTTCATTAGTTTTTATTTTTTTTTCGTTTTTACTTTTTATTTTCAAATTCAGTTTTAATTAGTTTTTAAAGCGGGTTTGCTAGTTTAGTTTAGTTTTTATTTTTTGAAAATGCTTAGTTTTAGTTTAGTTTTAGTCTTTTGTTTGTAATATGGGTTATTGGTCGGGGGATTTGAATAGGTCAGAAAAAGTATTGTGTAATAATAACTATAACATCACACACTTTTAGAAATATGTATTCACCAATAACACCAGTACAAACAATGTACACATGATGATGAGCACAGATATGTAAACAGTCAACACAAGACGCCGCAGGAAGTGCAGAAGGTGTTGGACGTGTTCCAGGAGAGGAACCTGAACAGCCGACAGACTGAAGAAGACACACATCAACAGATGTTTTGAACTTTGCTTCGAGTAAAGTGGTGAACTTTTTGAAGCCAATCGACTCACACAGTTGTGTAGACATCGCAGTATTATTACATATTAACCCGTGTTCCCCCATGTGTTCCTGCGTATTTCCTAACCCTGTAAATATGCCTGTAGTGTTCTCTGTCCTGCTGTTGTCTCCGTCATGCTGCTGGCCCTACGTATCCATACATCCATGCCCGTAACGTTACCGGGGTGAGCTTCTGTTTCCAGGAAAGGGGGCTTGGCGTGCTCCGTTACCTTGTTAAGGTAAGCTAGGTTAGGCTCTCAAATGTAGGCTACTTTCAAATTCTTTTGAAAGATTTTTGTTTCCCTGTAATAAACCGTCCACATATTTTACCACCTTCCTTGCGAGGCACTTGCTTTTATCTGACACGATCGTAATCAAATAGGACTCTGCCGCTCTCTCCCGACCTCCGGTACCGCCATGAGGCCAGGCGAGGGGCACGGACTGTTTGTTGTGTTCAATTTCACTGGACTGTCGTATGGGAAATGTCACGGTCTGAAAGATAACGTTATTTGCTCTATGAAAGACATTGACAAAGACGAAAACTAAGGACACTTTTGCAAACAGACATTACAGTTTTAGTTTAGTTATCATTTTTATTTTTTATTTTACTTCAGTTAACAACAATGTTTTTATGTTTTTAACGATTATAACCTTAGCGCCAACAAGCGCGCAGCATGCTTCTAACGAGATCTAATAATGTCTGTGATTGGCTGTCGCACTGAGACGGGGCTCTCATAGAAGGAGCTGTAAAATAAATAAAAATATATAATGCTGTCATTTCTTGTTTTATAAAATTGGTATCGGTAAAAGTATTGTTTAGGAACCGGTATCAAAGTCACGGTATTGGTATCTGTATTGAATATTTCAGAACGATACCCAGCCCTACTCTACATGTCAGAACCATTTACCTGGTCCACTGGTTTATGTTAATATAATGTCTTGTTCACACATAGGAGTGACTGAGCTTATGTGAGAACCTGAATAAAAAGAAAAAAGCATTACTTTTTCATTCACAGTTCTTACCATTCCCATCCGTGCCATCAGATGTGGGGTTTAGGGCAAAGTGAAGCTGCTGTCTGAACAAGGCTCGGTCATCAGTGTGGATGAGCTCAAACACACTCTGGTGAACCACATCTGACTGTCGGCAGAGGAGAGGACACAACATCTCATCAGCAATTCAAGTCATTTAGACACAAGGTCAAGATCCACCTCCTATCAAAGTGTTCATGGTGAAGCAGGAGTAGGTTTGCAAAAGTCTGAATGTTATAAGGTGGAAACCTTCCATGGGTATTTACTCATTTAACACTGTATTGAACTTTTCAGTGAACAACAACAACAAAAGATTTGCTATTTAATATCCTCCTACAAACAATGCTTCACATCCTCTCCATGGACTCTCTCTATGTTAGACTCCGATGCCTCATCCTCACTATCCAAGCTGAATTGCTATCTAATTTCATGTATGTGATAGCAGAGTGTGCTGCCAAGTGCAGTGCATGGTTACAATTCAGTTAAATGGCCGTACTTTTACCCAAAACATGCCACGATAAGACTTTGTATTGCTTTTTACCCATACAAATAAGTTCACTATTAAAAGGTATATTTTTTATATTAAGAATTTTGATAGATTTCCAAACTTCCTGAGTTTAACTTACATAGGATTTTACAACAGGAGCAATGTATTTAGCCATTTTTGCTAGTGTTTAGAGAGCATATTGATCCTATGATATGACAGCTCAAGAGTGGTTGGGTATAATAAGTTTCTATTGATGTTTAGAAAATGTGTGACTGATGGGATGACAAAATCAATAAGTAGAAAAATATGACAAATACATACTCCTCCATATAGGCCACAAGGGGTCACTAAGTGGTTTGATGAATAATTCAACCGACCTAACATTGATGGGAGATTTTTAGACCCAAGTGTTGGACAGCACTCACCACCACCACCACTTCAGTTTGTTTCCCCTCTCTTGGCTGTTCCATGAATTCAAATAAGGAAAAATAACTTTCAACCGCAATCTTTCACGTCTAAAGGATGACTAAAAGACCCTAAACAAGCCAGCATCTCACCTGATGAAAGCCCAGGTAGTCCTTGATTGTGGAAGAGACATAAAACACAGATCCTTCTGACGTGACCACCATCACAAACCCGTTCAACGCCTGCATAGGGAACAGACAGTCAGTGATCAGTCAGAGCTTTCACAAAGTAGCTTTAAAGAGCATATACAGTACATGTCAGGTATGTAAGTGTCTCTCTCACACACACACACACACACACACACACACACACACACACACACACACACACACACACACACACACACCAAGGCATGCACACAGGCATATCAGATATACATAGCAACTGTAACAGGCACAAAATCATTCATAGGACATCATGTAACAAGAACTGTGTTATTTTTTGTTTGCGCCTCATTTTTGCGTTTTACTTTTGTTTCATTGTAGTCAAAATTAGGGGTGCACCGATCCGTTATTAAGATCAGATATCTGCCCCGACATTGAAATAATAGCTTGCTTGGGGATCGGAAAAAAATTAACAGATCCACGGGAAGATCCAGTTGTTTTTTTTCATCCCATCACATCCTACTTCATTGGTCAGCGGCTTGTGTGTCGCATGCTGAAAGAGTTGAGTTAACCATTAAGCAACATGGAGCCAAAGAGTCGGCTGGGTGGAGATATTTCACGCTTGCCATGCCAACCAGTTCGTTGGCTGTTTGCAATGTCTGCAAAGTAAATGTTTCGAGGGGTGGTGGTAGTACTGCAAAGTACAATACTACCAACATAACCAAGCACATCCACAAGCAGCATGTTATTCAACACATTACATCTGCATATGTTATTTTGTCTTAGTTAGGAAAGTCATTTTAGTTTTGGTGCCTTTAGTCTCTTCCATGTGGAAGGAAGGTATAAGGTGGAAGATATAGAGCCCACACAAAGCCCAGGCATCGGTATCAGGACTGAGAAAGTCGGATCGGTGCATCCCTAATTACAATTGCTAAAAGGAATAGTTTGGTACGAAAGGTCGTTAGGTTTGAAAATGACTACACTAATTAAGAAGAGGAAAGTCTAATTGATACATATATTGTTATTGTGCATTGTTAATATCAGTTCTGACTTGCAATTAGCATTTTACATCTCAACTTTCTCCAGTTTCTAATTGGGGTGTTCGCGATGTGGACCTGGACAATTCTGCATCAATGGAGTAAGATAAGATAGATTTTATTGTCCCGAAGGAAATTTGTCAAACAAACAAACAATATCTGCTGTTTAAAGAATCCAACACAACATAGTGCATACACACACACACACACTATAGCCTTGATATATATATATATATATATATATATATATATATATATATATATATATATACATACATACATAGGCATTTTCCTATCTATCGGTATCTGCGTTTATTTGAAATATTCATTTTATAAATAATTCTGATAAAGGTATTTAACAAATAAAAACAGATGTTTAACCACGTTTGAGTGTTGGCGTTGCATAGTTTGTTCACCAGAGGGCGCTCTACAACTCAAAGGACTCAACAAACACTGTTCAAAGGAATTTAAGATTCATATCTTAAGTTTGTATTTTTATAGATTTTATTTATCAAAACTTTATATATTTATATATATATATATATATATATATTTAAAAAAATCCCCCTCTCCCCCCTTGTGGGGTGGTATGTGTCATCCTCCAGCTCGGGTCCTCTACCAGAGGCCTGGGAGTTTGAGGGTTCAGTATCTTAGCTGTTCCTAGGACGGCACTCTTCTGGACAGAGACCTCTGATGTTTTACCTGGAATCTTTTTACTTTACCACTGCCTTGATCGGTTAGTTTGTTTGTTGGTTTTTGTTCTAGTGGCTTTGAAGAGAGCATAGATAACGGCTTCAGTTCCCTGCCGGTGAAAATATTCTAAATATAGCGTACACTTGGACTGATACAGATTTTTTTTAGGTGTTTAAAATACATTTAGCCACTGCCCCCGCCCACAGCAGGACATCACTTGGCTCATGTGCCAGTACTCTTGTCTACCTACTGTAGCTAACACACTGACTCTGGAGAAGTACCTCACACAACCCCCCTTCAAAAGATCCAAACTATCCCTTTAAATCCCATTCTGTCAAAATCAAAAACTAATATAAATTGCTATGTAATGTTATGCTACTCTCCTAACTACTGTCCATTATGCTTTGCAGAGAGCACACTTTGCAAATTCAAAATAACAACCACCAGCTGCTGATTCTCAAAGGCCCTTTGTATTACACAATCACTGCCCGTTGTGATCACTTTGTAGAATAAAGTGTGAAAATCTAGCTGACAGGTAAGCGTAAAAACAAACATGGTGCAGGGCACTTGACAAAGCAAGGGTTTTGTTAAGAGCCACAGAGCGTAACCACGCTTTGGCAAGAGTCACCAAGACAAGCAGCCTCACCTGTCAAAACGTCCCCCGACATGGATAGAACTGGATTGGGTCTACACAACAGGACTAGCGCACAAATAAACAAAGTCTTTACTGGGCATTTATGCACCTGCTAGCCGCAGGCAATTCAGTTATCAATCAGGCTGTAAGACTTTTTCTTCGACGTACGCAGTAACATTGAAACTGCAAAGAGGTGCATTTAGACTATAGATAGACTATATATATATAGAGTCTGTGCTCTTTGCCTGTTGTGATCTTTGTGTGCGCTGTTTAGTGATGCCTTTAGACTGAAAGTTGTGGCGGCAGTCAATCTGAGAAGGTAATTGCACGTCACCTGACCTGCTCCTCCTGACCCCAGTTTAAATTGGTTAGCTTTGAAGAATAGGTGTTTCTTTCAGGGATGGAAAGAAACAGGCCCCAAGGGGGAAACTGGGGAATTTCTCTATTGCTTTTTACATTTAAAAAGCAATAGAGAAAAACTACAGGACAAGTCTAAGAGAAAAAGAAATGCATGTGGATTTTTTATGCTCAACTTACTGTTGTACTTTATTTAATTTAATATTATATTATATGGTATTAATATTACATAACATTGCATCAGATACAATTGTGCAAAATAACAAAATTGTATCTAATGCAATTATGTGTAGCATTGTGCTTTCTGCTACTGTGTGGAGCAACCGTTGCAGACTGAAGTCTCAGTTATCGGTGACAATTAGTGACAGCAACCTTATATAAATGGATGAAATATGCATTTACTACAAGCATTATGATAAAAATAGATCCACCGGATGTCCCTCACCTTCCACTTTCTTTGTGTTGGCAATCTCCGGTGGATTTCTGAGGACTATGGTTACCCTATGGTTAGGGTAAATTCCGACAACTAGCTAGACTATCTGTCCAATCTGAGGACTATGGTTACCTGGTCCTCAGGTCTCTGCAGGGTAAATCCAGACAGCTAGCTGGACTATCTGTCCAATCTGAGGACTATGGTTACCTGGTCCTCAGGTCTCTGCAGGGTAAATCCAGACAGCTAGCTAGACTATCTGTCCAATCTGAGGACTATGGTTACCTGGTCCTCAGGTCTCTGCAGGGTAAATTCCGACAACTAGCTAGACTATCTGTCCAATCTGAGCTTTTGAACGAGCACGTTCCACCAAAACAAGTCCCCTCCCGAGGTTATTTTGCACCGTCATTGCGTCTGGCACTTAGCGCTGCCCAAGGCGATTCTGACTTGAAGAAATGCCCATCCTGGAATGCTGTGTGCACTAGCCAGACCGTCCTGTGTAGCGCTGACCATTTAAGATACATTAGCGTCTGAATGGGTGCTGACGTGTCTTACCTGGAGCAGTAGGTCCCCCTCAGAGAAGCCTGCGGTGTCCATGCTGTTCCCATTCTGCCCGTTCACTCCAGAGAACATCAGACTGCTGCTGCCGTTCTTCATGGTCGCTGAACAGAAGGTGACATATTAACATCTTTCATGGTTTAAGCTTTTCTTCTATAGCAAACTTACACATCCACCTTTTATTAGTCATTCTGCAGTGTTTTAGTTTTTCTTTTTCCGGCCAAGATACATGAATCGCTGAGATCTCACATCCCTGGAACTGAGTTCCTTGTGTTGGAGGCTGATTGAAAAATCCACATTTTTATCCACATTATCGAAAAGATATGATAAAAAAAAGTATGTCAAAGTTACTACTAGATATTAGTTGTGCTAAATCTATTCGACATAACGCACTGTTGGGTAAAACATTAAAGAGTCCTTTTCACTTGGTTTAAATAATTGGAATTTAGAAAATATAGTCAAACTGGTTTGTCTGTCAGTCTTCGTGTTTCGTTGCCCTACTGGATGTCTTTCTAATGATACACCACCTCCTGACCTTTACTTACTTTAACAGGTCTTCCCTAAATAATCCCCAAGAAAAGTGAGACACTTGGACATAGCTGAGTCCCGTCCTATTTAGGCTAACTGAATAGCATTAGGATTTTCTTTTTTCAAAGTCAGTTTTATTCCAAAAAGGCCAGCAGCTTAGTCTTTATTATAATAACCAAATTATCTTGATGACATGCCATGTGGGCAGTGTGTGTATGTGACGTTAGTCCGACGGGGTTTGTTATGGGAAGTGAGGCTCTCCGTGTGTAGATAAGTCCCGTAGGCAGCAGCTGCCGCTGACACAGTGATGTCATAGTTCTGATGGGTAGTCGGTGAAGCTACAGCTGTCAGTGTTTTAAGTTCGCTGTAAATACAAACTAAATCACCTGATGAATGCAATATGAATGAAAGCATATTTAACAAATGGAAAATGCTTTTTATATCTCCTCTACTCTTAATTTGTCTTTGTGAGCTGCTTCTTATCATTTATCCCTGACTAATAAATTAGAGAGCCATAAATCTCATTCATACAGTACTATATAAGATAAACAATAATGTCTGCAATGTGGTTTTATTGCAAATCCACTGAATACGTATTATATGATATGGCATTATTTAAGTCATAAACTAGAGCAGCACAGATATGAAAGTTGTATCTGACAAATAATAAAGCATAAACCAAGCATGCAAGCAAGTTTGTTAGTTGCAATACATGGCAGTAGTCTGGGTTCAACACTGTCACTGTATATGTGTATATGCAGTAGGGGTGCATGATATCTCTACTGGATATTGTTATCGCGATATCATGTTGCGCAAAATTAAATCGAAAGTGTCGCGATAAGTATGCAGTATTTTTTCATATGTATGTTTGTCAATATCGTGCAACCCTAATATGCAAGGGAATATATAATGGGACTTTATATTTTAATTATCCCAGGTTGAGTGACTCGGCTTGGCAAGCCATGGTGAGTCAGACGGGGGATGATTTCAATGTGAAAGTCGTCACAGGACGCCGCACGCTAAAAAATACAACCATCATTGTTGCTATCGGTGTGAAAGGGGTATTATATATATATACTTGGCAGCAGCATCTAAATCTTGCATCTTGCCTGGAGCCATACTGTTTGTAGTGTCTTGACTTTTACACATTCCAGATGCACAATATGTAGCTTGCTTGATTACTCATTGGAAGTAAAAAGTCTATTTGATAGCTGAGAATGTGACTTGTTTCATATGTGCCTCGGCATGTTTAAGGCTGAGATAGGCACAACAGGTTCTCTAAGGCTTTAGGTAGCTGTCTCCTCATTTAATGAAACTACTTAAGAAGCCTTTCCACCAATCACATATGAACCTGTACTCAAACTTGTCGAGTGAACCCAACCTCTATCTGCGCTATTTAAAGGTCCTGTGACTTACAAAACCTAAGTAACAAGGACACCACTAGCATTCATTTGAGCCGCTGGGTGTCGAAAACATGTCAGCCAGAGAACAAAGCCAGTTTAGACAACCATTTCCAGGTAAGGGATTACGGAAATCTTGGCAACGTCTCTGTTGTGTTTTATATTAGGGAAATGTGAGGTGCTTGTTCTTTTGTTTCAAACACATAACCAAACTTTGTGTAGGCAGAAGTTGCATCACTTTGTTAATACTACTTAATGACAGCCTGCACCAAGTAATTACTTTACACTAGTTTGTTTTGCTTCACCTTGGCATCTTGGTAGAGTCTCTCAGCCCCAGCTGAAAGCCTTCTCACTCGCCATTGTTCTCTGGACAGTGCCACCATGTCGTATCATGTGAAAGATCATTGCTTCTCAAATTCAGAAGTCATTTTGCATGTTCATGGCTGCAATGCTTGAACAATATAATAATAATATGCAAAAATATGTAAATAAAGTTATAAATTAGCTGTGGCAAGGCAGGAACAGCATTTAGATGTTTACATCCCTGTGGTAGCACTTGAGTTTATGTAGTTTTCTGTACTTTGTGTACTTACTGAAGTTATATTATGAAACTTTGAAAGTTTGAAAAATGTAGGATGTATCCTGAATATTAATGGCTTGTATGATTTGAAAAGGTTAATCCACACTATTGCGTTTTGCCTTTTGCTGTTACATCCATGTGGCCGCACTGTGGACATTATTCTTTTGTGGATCAATAAATAATATGAATGTAAAATCATGAGTGTGCGGCAGCATAAAAAAGCAAAGCAAGCTATCTCAATTGTTGGTCCCCTGCCAGAAGACACGTTCACATTGCTGGGAGAAATGATCTAGCAGCCTGCATATCTGCACACACACAACACATACACAGACATAACACACACACAAACACACTCGGCCCTCTTGCATCTGCCCCTAGGGGTTTTTTGTAAGAAATAGCCGACAAGAGTGCTTCCCTTATCTGGACGGCCACTACAGAAAAATCCCAGGATATGGCCTCTCCCAACCCGTCCGTCCAGTCCTGTCACGCAACTCGGGGCCCTGAACACTCCCCCTCAAACACAGACACATAGACACTCCCCATCCTTTAGCTAGAACTCACACAGTGTTAACACAAACACCCAGACCTGCAGCCTGACAATCTACAGCACACAAAGCTGCATGTCTGACCCTTTCATACAACCACTATCAGCATAAAATGTGAGTTACATGTGCAGCCGCTGCAGGATACAAACCGTCAGACAGACAAACATTTAAATCATATTAGAATTCAACTGATTTGCACACACACAGGCAAACGTAGACTCCAAGTCTAAATTCTTTTTTTCCCTCTATTCAGTGTTTGCGTGAGTAGGGGGGTCTCATTGTGGCCGCCTGGCGCCTGTTTGATGTCATTCTAGTTTTCTTCCCCAGTGGGGGACTCTGCATCGTGTTTTCCCTCCCCATCGTTTCCCGCTGCTAACAGCTCAATAGTTTATGACGCTGCAGAGTCGCTCGTGTGCACTTTCAGTTCTATATGCAGCTGCAGAGACACATGTTTAATGATACTTGGCCAGAGCTTGACCAGAAGTTGGAAAGACATTCCTATAAGGTTGTGGGAGGCAGTGAAGGAGAAAAAACACCGAATCCCACTAACATTGAACATACACATCGCCTTCACAGAGCAGGAAGGGGGGGGAACGAAATACTACTGCACGATATTTAGTTCAATACTGTTTGATTAATATCATTTGATTGTATCTGATGGTATGTAGGTCTAAATAGAAACTACAAACAGATTTATTCTTCTTCACAGTAGCAAAAAATGGCTCAGGCAAAGCGTGAGAGAAAGGGAAATGTGGGGGGGGGGGGCAGTTCACCTCTGGGTCAAACGAGTTGCTGGGCGTAGGAGCCGATACCGTTGGTGCTCCACTAATACTGAGCACCCACAAAGCTGATCGCCGTTATGTGTCAGTTAAACTTTTTATCTCCAATCCTATCCTGAGTTGAAAGATAGGCTACTAAACGGCTTTATTACCGAATTCATAGGCGTGTGTGTGCGGCACACTGTGTCGGCCTTCTGAAATGCAAACATTTTATGACTATTTTGTTTTAAAGGCCGTGTGTGCCCGTGAGCACCCATGGAGGAAAACATAAATCGGCGCTTATGTTTGGTCTCCAACATGGAACGCTCCGGACGAGAGGGGGAACGGAGGACCATGAGCCTCCATGAGCTTATCACTTCTATGCATGGTACGGATCCATTGGAGACACAATTCAAAATAAGCCTGAAACCAAATTTTGAAATGCTTTTGAAAAAAGAAAAAAAACATGTACACACTGTGTACTAATTTCAATAACTATGTCATATGTATCTATGAAGTAGCATGTTGTATGGAGTTAAAACACTGAAACTAAAGAGAGACAGAGAAAAAGAGAGAGAAAAAAAGGAAATGCTGTCAGGGGTTGGAAGTCTGCCAGATTTAGAGAGAGTATAAAGCATGCCAGCAATGCATAGGGGAATATAATCTTGATTTGAAAACATTTAGTTCCAGTAGATCCTGGACAGAGATCTCTGTTCTCACACAGATGTGCAGGAAAGGGCAGTGCTTGCAACAAATAACAGCCAATGAGCTGGGTCACTCAGTCAATAGGTTCAATCTCCCATTAGTCTTTTGATTAATGTCCCCGCTTACTTCCATGACTTTAGGGGAAGGAAACAACTTTTCAATGATCAGACAAGAGTGTCATCTCGGCATGTCAAGGAAAAGGAGGAGACAGCAGCTTTGGATGGAAACAAAGCCCTGTCGAGAAGAAAATACAACTAAAAAGAAGAGGGAGGTGTGTGTGTGTGTGTGTGTGGGGGTGGGGGGGGGTCTGTCGCACCTAGAAAAGGACTGGATTGCACTGTGGTGACACTATTCTGCAATTTGAAAAAACAGGAATTGACATTGCATATTTTTGGATGTTATTACAAAATTGTTGGCTGCATGTTAAATGGTGTTGTGTAGGGCCCCCAAAGCTGCACTGAGCCAGCCCTGTAGGTTTAAAAAGGTGTGTGTGTGTGTGCGTGCGTGTGTGCGTGCGTGCACGTGTGTGTGTGTGTGTGTGTGTGTGTGTGTGTGTGCTACAGCACAGAACTCACACAAGCAAACCTTCATGATCAAAATAAAGATGTTTGGTGGAGATGGTCGTGGAGTTTGGGGCTGTCTGTGTGTTTTTATTTATTTTGTATCAACACTCTAAGCTGTTTTTGGCTGTCTGTGCTCCTAGTATCTGCTCCAAAAGTAATGTCATCGGTTTTGAACTAAGCACAGAAAAAAAAGACAAATTCAGGTTGCTGTGCTAGGCGTGCCTCGCATGTCATGATCATGTCAAATGATTCTTATCAGTCTCCAGGCGGTCGTCAAAGCTCTCGCAGGGAAGGAATCATGTCATGAAAGAGATTGAGGCAGAAAATCTAACTTTCTTTCTTTCTGCTAAAAGATGTCTACATTTAGCCCACAGACAGTAGTACTTAGATGTTAAAGCTGTTGATAGACAAAGATGAATATAAAGTCTGCAAAAATATGAAAATGGCAATCAACACTAAAAGCTCATTTACACTTCTGGATAAAAAAAAAAAAAAAAAAAAAAAACAGTTTATATATTATTTAAATTTCTACCAAACCTTGACAGATTGAAATCATGAACCTTCAATAAATCAAATAATACATCTTCTGTGTTTCTGATCAAACTTGTCCCACTCAAACTTTTGAGTGGGACGATTTTGTTTCGACACCTAAACAAACACAAACTTTTTTGGAAGACTCTCGAATGTCAAAGAAAGCCTTGGTGGGCGAACTTGGCTCGGGCCAACAGGGATCCAGGGGGGAAAAGAGAAAATTGGGTATGAAGGGAGATGTTGCGCTGTGGTTTTAACGCTGGAGAGACTGAATAAACCTCCCAGAGAATGGGAATTGGAAAAAATGAAAACATGATTAAATCTGTCTCCCAGCGTTTCGCTTGCATTCTCACGAAATACTGAAAGACGAGTCATGAATCAAGAGCCAACAGGCAACTTCTGTCACCCCAGTGAAATGTCCTCCTCTCACATATTATGATACTGAGTTGACAGGTGAATTATGCTGTGGTTTTAAGGGCACGTATAAGTAAAAGCCGCATCTTTCAAAAACAATATCCTCATAATCAGCCCATCAGGATTGAAAAACAAATAAGACTGATACTCCCTCTCCTCCGAGCTGCAAATGTTTGTCAGAACCTAAAATGTTGTTCTTGACCTCTTTCTTCCTTCTGTTCACTTGTCTCATGTGTATGGGTTTGTGTGTACATGGTTCAGATATCCCAAATACCAAATTATATCAAATTATAGCACACGACAGAGTGTTACCACATCAACTCTGATTGCTAACAGGCCCTGGATGTTTTCAATGAACTTGGAAAGCAAATGCACATTTTTCAGCAGCAGTGAGCCACAAGCCTTTCAAAATATCCAGTACTGCCTCATAAAGTCACGCTATGAGGCGAACAGTCCAGCTTTCTCAAAAAGATCTGCCATTTTAGGGCAGCCATAAATAGTTTGTATCATTATCAGGTATTTAAATCTCACTCGTGCCCCCTGAAGTTGCTTAGGTTCTTTTCTCTAAAGCCTTTTTTTCTTTTACCTAACAATTCATGAGATCATTATCTTATATTCTAGGCGTGCCCCCACTCGAACACCCATCCTAGGCTTACAGTATGTTTTGACTGGGATAACCCCTGAGAGTCAACCTAAGTGATCTTGTTGGACACATTCAAAGACTCTGTGTTTGAGAATCCACCCCTGTATACAGGGACCCCCTGTCTAAATGTTTATGTCACTGTATAGCACTGCATGAATCCAGTGTTTTTAACTTTACTTTAAGCCATGTAGGAGGTCTTTAAACACACTCTCAACACTTTACAGAACATTGCATCTATGTAATCCCTCCACAGCTAGCTTTTCTTGCAAGTGCAACACACAATGACTGCAAGACAATGACTCAGGCCGTCCCTGTCTGTGTAATCCTATTTTTTAAGCCAGATAATTCTCCTCTTAAGTTTACTCATCATTTGAGCCTGTCTCTGTAGTGTTGTCTGTCTTCATTTCTTTACCTGCATTTCCCTAACATGTCAATGTTTGTTTCAGCATAAAAGGGAAGCATACACTCACTGGTAAACATGCAGTGAGTTACACTCATGCTTACAGTGCACTCTCTCTTAAATAACAAATAAAATTATCTTATAATGGAACAAACGGTATACCCCATATCATGAATCATATCTGTATCTGGCCATCTGTACCAGCAATAACCGCCATAAGGCAAAATAAGATATCACCACACCACATGCCACCAATTCACACTTCCAACTTCCTTCTATTTTGACGTTGGTTTTACCGTGCAAGTTGTTTTGTAATACATTTTGTGATGTTGTGTTTGTTATGGACTTTTTTATTTATGTAGCCTTCTGTTGCTTATCTATGTATCGAGGCATACTTCACCCCATCTGTCCTGGTTGCAAAGCACTTTGGGTCAGCTTATGCTGTTTTAAATGTGCTATATAAATAAAGATGACTTTACTGTACCATTCATCTCATTGTCTCTTCAGGTTTCACTCTTTGGATTCATTTGGGGTTGTTTGAATGGGTCTTCATGTACAGCAGTTTGTGCCCATTATGCTTTTAGAGCTCTCATTAATCATTTCTGTAGCAGCCTCCATAATTAGGGCCCGAGCGCCGACAGCGGCGAAGGCCCTATTGGAATTGAAGGAATTATTAGGGCCCGAGCGCCGACAGCGGCGAAGGCCCTATTGGAATTGAAGGAATTATTAGGGCCCGGCGCCCGACAGCGGCGAAGGCCCTATTGGATTGAAGGAATTATTATTCTTTCTTTTTATTAGGCCCGCCAGCGCCCGACAGCGGCGAAGGCCCCTATTGGAATTGAAGGAATTATTAGGGCCCGCGCCGACAGCGAAGGCCCTATTGGAATTGAAGGAATTATTATTCTTTCTTTATTATTATTCTTTCTTTCTTTTTCCGTCAAATGAATTGCCTTTTTGGAGGACTTATCATATTCAAAAACTCACCAAATTTGGCGGTCGCATCAAGTCTGGTGAAAATTTACGTATTTTAATGGTTTCGAATAGGCGCACAAAAATGGCTCGCTAGCCCCCTACAATATTACGAAAATTCAGCCCCTGCACCACGTTTAACGTAGACTCACGAAACTTGGTAGACATCTGTAGCATGGCAGGGCGGACATAAAACTCCATTGTAGCCCCCCCCTAAACCCAACAGGAAGTCCGCCATTTTGTTTTGAATGTTCGAAATTAGTGCGATTTTGGCCATTTCCACATGTCGTACTTTAACGAACTCCTCCTAGAGCTTTCATCCGATCAACTTCAAACTTGGTGTGTGTCATCTTAACATGTTAACGATGAAAAGTTATTAAAAGAAAAAATTTTCGTCATAGGGCGTGGCAAAGTGGCAGGGCGGCCATTTTGTGCGATCGCCACCAAAACAGGAAGTGGGTGTAACTTGAGCGTACATGGTCCGATTGGCTCAAAACTTTCCACGATTCATCAGAGTCCGCCCCTGACGACAGATCCACGCCGCTATTGGCTCAAAGTCATAGCGCCCCCTAGTGGCAACAGGAAGTAGGCCTAAAAGACAAGGTGCTATACTTTAACGAACTCCTCCTAGAGATTTCATCCGATCAGCTTCAAACTTGGACTGTGTCATCTTGAGATGTTAACGATGAAAAGTTATTAAAAGAAAAACTTTTCGTCATACGGTGTGGGCGTGGCATGGCGGCCATTTTGAGTGTTTAGCGATGAAGGAGAAAGTGGCTGTAACTACAGTTTCTGTTGTTGTATCTGCTTGAAATTTCCCACAATCACCAAGAGTCCAGGCCTGAGGACATCTGCAGGCCAATATGGACTTTTGGAGATAGCGCCACCATCTGGCAACAGGAAATATGCCTTATATGACAAACATCCTCCGATTTACATGAAACTTACAATGTGTGGTCTACATGTGATACTGAGTCGGCCCCTATAATTTGACCACGCCCACGCACTCAGACCACGCCCCTTTCATAACATTTGAACCGTTTAAGGTATAGCTTTGTGTGAGGTGTCAATGAACTCAGCAGAGACTTCCTTCTTCACTGGTGATGGTTTGGCCGCCCCCTATGCATTAGCCACGCCCCCTTACATAACTAGTGACCCATTTAAGGTGTAGTCTTGTGTGAGGTATCAATGAACTCAGCAGAGAGTTCCTTCTTCAATGGTGATGTTTGGCCTGCCCCCTATGATGCGGCCACGCCCCCTTTCACAGATAATGACCCGTATGACGTATAGGCTTGTGAGAGGTATCAATGAACTCAGCAGAGAGTTCCTTTTTCAGTGGTGATGTTTGACCCGCCCCCCTATGATGCGGCCACGCCCCCTTTCACAGATAATGACCTGTATGTGACGCTTGTGTAGGCTTATGTAAGATATCAAAGAACTCAGCAGAGACTTCCTTTTTCATTAGTGATGTTTGACCCGCCCTCTATGATGCGGCCACGCCCCTTTCACAGATAATGACATGTATGACGTAGAGTCTTGTGTGAGGTATCGTTGAACTCAGCAGGGAGTTCACTTTTCATTGGACGATTTTCAGTGTATGAGTGACGCGCAAATGCTTGTGGTCGCAAGGGGGGGCGGCCGCCAGTAACCCCCGACTTCGCGCAGGTCAGCGAGGGCCCTATACATCGCTGCTTGCAGCTTTAATTATTCTTTTTTCTTTTCTTTTTCCGTCAAATGAATTGCCTTTTTGGAGGACTTATCATATTCAAAAACTCACCAAATTTGGCGGTCGCATCAAGTCTGGTGAAAATTTACGTATTTTAATGGTTTCGGGAATAGGCGCAAAAAATGGCTCGCTAGCGCCACCTACAAAATTAAGAAAATTGAGCCCCTGCAACTCGTTTAACGTAGAGTCACGAAACTTGGTACACATCTGTAACATGGCAGGGCGGACATAAAACTCCATTGTAGCCCCCCCCTAAACCCAACAGGAAGTCCGCCACTTTGTTTTGAATGTGCGAAATTAGTGCGATTTTTGGCCATTTCCACATGTCGTACTTTAACGAACTCCTCCTAGAGCTTTCATCCGATCTGCTTCAAACTTGGTGTGTGTCATCTTAACATGTTAACGATGAAAAGTTATTAAAAGAAAAACTTTTCGTCATCGGGCGTGGCCGTGGCGGGGCGGCCATTTTGTGCGATTCGCCACAAAACAGGAAGTGGGTGTAACTTGAGCGTACATGGTCCGATTGGCTTGAAACTTTCCACGATTCATCAGAGTCCGCCCCTGACGACATAAACACGCCGCTATTGGCTCAAAGTCATAGCGCCCCTAGTGGCAACAGGAAGTTGGCCTAAAAGACAAGGTGCTGTACTTTAACGAACTCCTCCTAGAGATTTCATCCGATCAGCTTCAAACTTGGTCTGAGTCATCTTGAGATGTTAACGATGAAAAGTTATTAAAAAGAAAAACTTTTCGTCATACGGTGTGGGCGTGGCATGGCGGCCATTTTGAGTGTTTAGCGATGAAGGAGAAAGTGGCTGTAACTACAGTTTCTGTTGTCGTATCTGCTTGAAATTTCCCACAATCACCAAGAGTCCAGGCCTGAGGACATCTGCAGGCCAATATGGACTTTTGGAGATAGCGCCACCAACTGGCAACAGGAAATATGCCTTATGACAGGAAGTGGGTGTAACTTGAGCGTACATGGTCCAGTTGGCTCGAAACTTTTCAGGATTCATCAGAGTCCGCCCCTGACGCCATCTACATGCAGATATTTGCTCAAAGTTATAGCGCCCCCTAGTGGCAACAGGCAGTAATTCTTAAAGACAGGTGCTGTACTTTAACGAACTCCTCCTAGAGCTTTTATCCGATCAGCTTCAAATTCAGTCTGAGTCATCTTAAGACCTTAACGATGAAAAGTTATTAAAAGAAAAACTTTTCGTCAAACGGTGTGGGCGTGGCATGGCGGCCATTTTGAGTGTTTAGCGATGAAGGAGAAAGTGGCTGTAACTACAGTGTACGTTGTCGTATCTGCTTGAAACTTTTCAGGATTCATCAGAGTCCGCCCCTGACGACATCTACACGCCGATATTTGCTCAAAGTCATAGCGCCCCCTAGTGGCAACAGGAAGTTGGCCTAAAAGACAAGGTGCTGTACTTTAACGAACTCCTCCTAGAGATTTCATCCGATCAGCTTCAAACTTGGTCTGAGTCATCTTGAGATGTTAACGATGAAAAGTTATTAAAAGAAAAACTTTTCGTCATACGGTGTGGGCGTGGCATGGCGGCCATTTTGAGTGTTTAGCGATGAAGGAGGAAAAAGTAGCTGTAACTACAGTGTACGTTGTCGTATCTGCTTGAAATTTCCCACAAACACCAAGAGTCCAGGCCTGAGGACATCTGCAGGCCAAAATTGACTTTTGGAGACAGCGCCACCATCTGGCAACAGGAAATCAGCCCAATATGACAAACATCATCCGATTTACATGAAACTTAGAATGTGTGGTCTACATGTGAAACTGAGGTTGCCCCTATAATTTGACCACGCCCACCCACACAGGCCACGCCCCTTCCGTAACATTTGAACCGTTTATGGTACAGTCTTGTGTGAGGTGTCAATGAACTCAGCAGAGAGTTCCTTTTCATTCATGATGTTTGACCCGCCCCCATATGATGCGGCCACGCCCCTTTCACAGATAATGACCTGTATGATGTATAGGCTTGTGTGAGGTATCAATGAACTCAGCAGAGAGTTCCTTTTTCAGTGGTCATGTTTGACCCGCCCCCTATGATGCGGCCACGCCCCCTTTCACAGATAATGACCTGTATGACGTATAGGCTTGTGTGAGGTATCAATGAACTCAGCAGAGAGTTTCTATTTCAGTGGTGATGTTTGACCCGCACCCCTATGATGCGGCCACGCCCCTTTTCACAGATAATGACCTGTATGACGTATAGGCTTGTGTGAGGTATCAATGAACTCAGCAGAGTGTTCCTTTTTCAGTGGTGATGTTTGACCCGCCCCCTATGATGCGGCCACGCCCCTTTCACAGATAATGAGCTGTATGACTTATAGGCTTGTGTGAGGTATCAATGAACTCAGCAGGGAGTTCACTTTTCATTGCCGACAATTTTCAGTGTGTGAGTGACGCGCAAATGCGCGGTCGCAAGGGGGGCGTCCGCCAGTAACCCCGACTCGCGCAGGTCAGCGAGGGCCCGTACATCGCTGCTTGCAGCTTTAATTATTATTATTATTCTTTTATCCGACAAATGAATTGCCTTTTTTGGAGGACTTATCATATTCAAAAACTCACCAAATTTGGCGGTCGCATCAAGTCTGGTGAAAATTTACGTATTTTAATGGTTTCGGGAATACGCGCAAAAAATGGCTCGCTAGCGCCCCTACAAAATTAAGAAAATTGAGCCCCTGCAACTCGTTTAACGTAGAGTCACGAAACTTGGTACACATCTGTAACATGGCAGGGCGGACATAAAACTCCATTGTAGCCCCCCTAAACCCAACAGGAAGTCCGCCATTTTGTTTTGAATGTTCCATTTTGTTTCCACATGTCGTACTTTAATCCGATCAGCTTCAAACTTGGTGTGTGTCATCTTAACATGTTAACGATGAAAAGTTATTAAAAAGAAAAATTTTTCGGCCATTTCCACCATTTTGTGCGATTCGCCACCAAAACAGGAAGTGGGTGTAACTTGAGCGTACATGGTCCGACTCCTTCATCAGAGTCCGCCCCTTTCATCCGATCATCCGCTTTCAAACTTGGTGTGTGTCATCTTAACATGTTAACGATGAAAAGTTATTAAAAAAAGAAAAATTTTTTCGTCATAGGGCGTGGCCGTGGCGGGGCGGCCATTTTGTGCGATTCGCCACCAAAACAGGAAGTGGGTGTAACTTGAGCGTACATGGTCCGATTGGCTCAAAACTTTTCAGGATTCATCAGAGTCCGCCCCTGACGACATCTACACGCCGATATTTGCTCAAAGTCATAGCGCCCCCTAGTGGCAACAGGAAGTAGGCCTAAAAGACAAGGTTGTACTTTAACAAACTCCTCCTAGAGATTTCATCCGATCAGACTTCAAACTTGGTCTGAGTCATCTTAAGATGTTAACGATGAAAAGTTATTAAAAGAAAAACTTTTCGATAAACGGTGTGGGCGTGGCATGGCATGGCCATTTTGAGTGTTTAGAAATGAAGGAGAAAGTGGCTGTAACTACAGTTTCTGTTGTTGTATCTGCTTGAAATTTCCCACAATCACCAAGAGTCCAGGCCTGAGGACACCTGCAGGCCAATATGGACTTTTGGAGATAGCGCCACCATCTGGCAACAGGAAATATGCCTTATATGACAAACATCATCCGATTTACATGAAACTTAGAATGTGTGGTCTACATGTGAAACTGAGGTGGCCCCTATAATTTGACCACGCCCATGTACTCAAACCACGCCCCCTTTCATAACATTTGAACAGTTCATGGTATAGCTTTGTGTGAGGTGTCAATGAACTCAGCAGAGACTTCCTTTTTCACTGATGATGTTTGACCCGCCCCCCTATGATGCGGCCACGCCCCCTTTCACAGATAATGACCTGTATGACGTATAGGCTTGTGTGAGGTATCAATGAACTCAGCAAGTTCCTTTTCAGTGGTGATGTTTGACCCGCCCCCCTATGATGCGGCCACGCCCCCTTTCACAGATAATGACCTGTATGACGTATAGGCTTGTGTGAGGTGTCATTGAACTCAGCAGGGAGTTCACTTTTCATTGGCGACAAGTGTATGAGTGATGCGCAAATGCGCGGTCGCAAGGGGGGGCGTCCGTCGGTAACCCCGACTCGCGCAGGTCAGCGAGGGCCCGTACATCGCTGCTTGCAGCTTTAATTATTATTATTTTTTCTTTTTCCGTCAAATGAATTGCCTTTTTGGAGGACTTATCATATTCAAAAACTCACCAAATTTGGCGGTCGCATCAAGTCTGGTGAAAATTTACGTATTTTAATGGTTTTGGGAATAGGCGCAAAAAAATGGCTCGCTAGCGCCCCTACAAAATTAAGAAAATTGAGCCCCTGCAACTCGTTTAACGTAGAGTCACGAAACTTGGTACACATCTGTAACATGGCAGGGCGGACATAAAACTCCATTGTAGCCCCCCTAAACCCAACAGGAAGTCCGCCATTTTGTTTTGAATGTGCAAAATGAGTGCGATTTTGGTCATTTCCACATGTCGTACTTTTTAACGAACTCCTCCTAGAGCTTTCATCCGATCAACTTCAAACTTGGTGTGTGTCATCTTAACATGTTAACGATGAAAAGTTATTAAAAGAAAAATTTTTCGTCATAGGGCGTGGCCGTGGCGGGCGGCCATTTTGTGCGATTCGCCACCAAAACAGGAAGTGGGTGTAACTTGAGCGTACATGGTCCGATTGGCTCAAACTTTCACGATTCATCAGAGTCCGCCCCTGACGACATATACACGCCGCTATTGGCTCAAAGTCATAGCGCCCCTAGTGGCAACAGGAAGTAGGCCTAAAAGACAAGGTGCTGTACTTTTAACGAACTCCTCCTAGAGATTTCATCCGATCAGCTTCAAACTTGGTCTGTGTCATCTTGAGATGTTAACGATGAAAAGTTATTAAAAGAAAAACTTTTCGTCATACGGTGTGGGCGTGGCATGGCGGCCATTTTGAGTGTTTAGCGATGAAGGAGAAAGTAGCTGTAACTACAGTGTACTGTTGTTGTATCTGCTTGAAATTTCCCACAATCACCAAGAGTCCAGGCCTGAGGACATCTGCAGGCCAAAATATGGACTTTTTGGAGATAAGCGCCACCATCTGGCAACAGGAAATATGCCTTATATGACAAACATCATCCGATTTACATGAAACTTAGAATGTGTGGTCTACATGTGAAACTGAGGTGGCCCCTATAATTTGACCACGCCCATGTAGTCAGACCACGCCCCCTTTCATAACATTTGAACCGTTTATGGTATAGCTCTTGTGTGAGGTGTCAATGAACTCAGCAGAGTTCCTTTTTCAGTGGTGATGTTTGACCCGCCCCCTATGATGCGGCCACGCCCCCTTTCACTGATAATGACCTGTATGACGTATAGGCTTGTTGAGGTATCAATGAACTCAGCAGAGACCTTCCTTTTTCAGTGGTGATGTTTGACCCGCCCCCTATGATGCGGCCACGCCCCCTTTCACAGATAATGACCTGTATGACGTGAGGTGTCAATGAACTCAGCAGACAGTTCCTTTTTCATTGGTGATGTTTGACCCGTCCCCATATGATGGGCCACGCCCCTTTCACATAATGACCTGTATGATGTATAGGCTTGTGTGAGGTATCAATGAACTCAGCAGAGAGTTCCTTTTTCAGTGGTGATGTTTGACCCGCCCCCCTATGATGCGGCCACGCCCCCTTTCACAGATAATGACCTGTATGATGTATAGGCTTGTGTGAGGTATCAATGAACTCAGCAGAGAGTTCCTTTTCAGTGGTCATGTTTGACCCCCCCCTATGATGCGGCCACGCCCCCTTTCACAGATAATGACCTGTATGACGTATAGGCTTGTGTGAGGTATCAATGAACTCAGCAGAGAGTTCCTATTTCAGTGGTGATGTTTGACCCGCCCCCTATGATGCGGCCACGCCCCTTTTCACAGATAATGACCTGTATGACGTATAGGCTTGTGTGAGGTATCAATGAACTCAGCAGAGTGTTCCTTTTTCAGTGGTGATGTTTGACCCGCCCCTATGATGCGGCCACGCCCCTTTCACAGATAATGAGCTGTGACTTATAGGCTTGTGTGAGGTATCAATGAACTCAGCAGGGAGTTCACTTTTCATTGCCGACAATTTTCAGTGTGTGAGTGACGCGCAAATGCGCGGTCGCAAAAGGCGTCCGCCAGTAACCCGACTTCGCGCAGGTCAGCGAGGGCCCGTTATCGCTGCTTGCAGCTTTAATTATTATTATTCTTTTTCCGTCAAATGAATTGCCTTTTTGGAGGACTTATCATATTCAAAAACTCACCAAATTTGGCGGTCGCATCAAGTCTGGTGAAAATTTACGTATTTTAATGGTTTCGGGAATAGGCGCACAAAAAATGGCTCGCTAAGCGCCACCTACAAAATTAAGAAAATTGAGCCCCTGCAACTTTTAACGTAGAGTCACCACGAAACTTGGTACACATCTGTAACATGGCAGGGCGGACATAAAACTCCATTGTAGCCCCCCTAAACCCAACAGGAAGTCCGCCATTTTGTTTTGAATGTTCAAAATTAGTGCGATTTTGGCCATTTCCACATGTCGTACTTTAACGAACTCCTCCTAGAGCTTTCATCCGATCTGCTTCAAACTTGGTGTGTGTCATCTTAACATGTTAACGATGAAAAGTTATTAAAAGAAAAATTTTTCGTCATAGGGCGTGGCCGTGGCGGGGCGGCCATTTTGTGCGATTCGCCACCAAAACAGGAAGTGGGTGTAACTTGAGCGTACATGGTCCCATTGGCTTGAAACTTTCCACGATTCATCAGAGTCCGCCCCTGACGACATAAACACGCCGATATTGGCTCAAAGTCATAGCGCCCCCTAGTGGCAACAGGAAGTTGGCCTAAAAGACAAGGTGCTGTACTTTAACGAACTCCTCCTAGAGATTTCATCCGATCAGCTTCAAACTTGGTCTGTGTCATCTTGAGATGTTAACGATGAAAAGTTATTAAAAGAAAAACTTTTCGTCAAACGGTGTGGGCGTGGCATGGCGGCCATTTTGAGTGTTTAGCGATGAAGGAGAAAGTGGCTGTAACTACAGTTTCTGTTGTCGTATCTGCTTGAAATTTCCCACAATCACCAAGAGTCCAGGCCTGAGGACATCTGCAGGCCAATATGGACTTTTGGAGATAGCGCCACCAACTGGCAACAGGAAATATGCCTTATGACAGGAAGTGGGTGTATATGACGTACATGGTCCGTTGGCATGAAACTTTTCAGGATTCATCAGAGTCCGCCCCTACATCTACACGCAGAATTTGCTCAAAGTTATGACCACGCCCCCTAGTGGCAACAGGCAGTAATTCTTAAAGACAAGGTGCTGTACTTTAACGAACTCCTCCTAGAGCTTTTATCCGATCAGCTTCAAATTCAGTCTGAGTCATCTTAAGACCTTAACGATGAAAAGTTATTAAAAAGAAAAACCTTTGTCAAGCGGTGTGGGCGTGGCATGGCAATTTTGAGTGTTTAGCGATGAAGGAGAAAGTGGCTGTAACTACAGTGTGCGTTGTCGTATCTGCTTGAAACTTTTCAGGATTCATCAGAGTCGCCCCTTCGACATCTACACCCCGATATTTGCTCAAAGTCATAGCGCCCCTAGTGGCAACAGGAAGTTGGCCTAAAAGACAAGGTGCTGTATTTAACGAACTCCTCCTAGAGATTTCATCCGATCAGCTTCAAACTTGGTCTGAGTCATCTTGAGATGTTAACGATGAAAAGTTATTAAAAAAAAAACTTTTTCATATAATTGTGGGCGTGGCATGGCGGCCATTTTGAGTGTTTCGATGAAGGAGAAAGTAGCTTCCTTTTGCATTGTGTATCTGCTTGAAATTTCCCGCAAACACCAAGAGTCCAGGCCTGAGGACATCAGGCCAAAATTGAGGAGACATCTGGCCCCCAATATGACAAACATTGATTTACTTTAGATACATGACCTGCCATCTGGACCACGCCCAATAGGCTTGAACCGTTTATGGTACAGTGGGTGTCAATGAACTCAGCAGATTCCTTTTCATTCATGATGTTTGACCCGCCCATATGAATCCCACGCCCCCTTTCACAGATAATGACCTGTATTCAATGAAACTGCAGAGAGTTCCCAGTGGTCATGTTTGACCCGCCCCCTATGATGCGGCCACGCCCCTTTCACAGATAATGATATGACCTGTATGACGTAAATGTGACTTGAACTCAGCAGAGATTTCTTTTCAATGTTTGACCCGCCCCCTATGATGCTTTTCCAATAATGACCTGTATGACTTATAGGCTTGTGTGAGGTATCAATGAACTCAGCAGAGTGTTCCTTTTCAGGATGCGGCCACGCCCCTTTCACAATAATGAGCCTATGACTTATAGGCTTGTGTGAGGTATCAATGAACTCAATGGGGTTCAACATTGCAGAGTGTAATGCACTTGTGTGATTGCAACCCCGAGGTTCAGAACTCAGCGAGGTTCCTTTTGTTGCAGCTTTAATTAGGGCCCCCTAAATGCGGCCACGCCCCGGGAATTGAAGCTTCTTTTTTTCCGTCAAATGAATTGCCTTTTTGGAGGACTTATCATATTCAAAAAACTCACCAAATTTGGCGGTCGTACTCAAGTCTGGTGAAAATTTACGTATTTTAATGGTTTCGGGAATAGGCGCAAAAAATGGCTCCTAGCGCCCCCCTACAAAATGAAAATTCAGCCCCTGCACCACGTTTAACGTAGAGACCTAAACTTGGTACACATCTGTAGCATGGCAGGGCGGACATAAAACTCCATTGTAGCCCCCCTAAACCCAACAGGAAGTCCGCCATTTTGTTTTGAATGTTCAAAATTAGTGCGATTTTGGCCATTTCCACATGTCGTACTTTAACGAACTCCTCCTAGAGCTTTCATCCGATCAGCTTCAAACTTGGTGTGTGTCATCTTAACATGTTAACGATGAAAAGTTATTAAAAAGAAAAATTTTTTCGTCATAGGGCGTGGCCGTGGCGGGGCGGCCATTTTGTGCGATTCGCCACCAAAACAGGAAGTGGGTGTAACTTGAGCGTACATGGTCCGATTGGCTTGAAACTTTCCACGATTCATCAGAGTCCGCCCCTGACGACATAAACACGCCGCTATTGGCTCAAAGTCATAGCGCCCCCTAGTGTGGCAACAGGAAGTTGGCCTAAAAGACAAGGTGCTGTACTTTTTTTTGAACTCCTCCTAGAGATTTCATCCGATCAGCTTCAAACTTGGTGTGTGTCATCTTGAGATGTTAACAATGAAAAAGTTATTAAAAGAAAAATTTTCGTCAAACGGTGTGGGCGTGGCATGGCGGCCATTTTGAGTGTTTAGCGATGCAGGAGAAAGTGGCTGTAACTACAGTTTCTGTTGTTGTATCTGCTTGAAATTTCCCACAATCACCAAGAGTCCAGGCCTGAGGACACCTGCAGGCCAATATGGACTTTGGAGATAGCGCCACCATCTGGCAACAGGAAATATGCCTTATATGACAAACATCATCCGATTTACATGAAACTTAGAATGTGTGGTCTACATGTGAAACTGAGGTGGCCCCCTATAATTTGACCACGCCCATCCACACAAGCCACGCCCCCTTTCATAACATTTGAACCGTTTATGGTACAGTCTTGTGTGAGGTGTCAATGAACTCAGCAGAAGTTCCTTTTTCATTCATGATGTTTGACCCGCCCCCCTATGATGCGGCCACGCCCCCTTTCACAGATAATGACCTGTATGATGTATAGGCTTGTGTGAGGTATCAATGAACTCAGCAGAGAGTTCCTTTTTCAGTGGTGATGTTTGACCCGCCCCCTATGATGCGGCCACGCCCCCTTTCAAGATAATGACCTGTATGACGTATAGGCTTGTGTGAGGTATCAATGAACTCAGCAGAGAGTTCCTTTTTTCAGTGGTGATGTTTGACCCGCCCCCCTATGATGCGGCCACGCCCCCTTTCACTGAAGGATAATGACCTGTATGGCGTATAGGCTTGTGTGAACTTCAATGAACTCAGCAGGGAGTTTACTTTTTTTTCGAAGCGAATTTTCAGGTGTATGAGTGGCGCAAATGCGCGGTCGCAAGAGGGGCGTCCGTCGGTAACCCCCGACTTCGCGCAGGTCAGCGAATTCTGCTTGCAGCTTTAATTATTCTTTCTTTCTTTTTTTTCCGTCAAATGAATTGCCTTTTGGAGGACTTATCATATTCAAAAACTCACCAAATTTGGCGGTCGCATCAAGTCTGGTGAAAATTTACGTATTTTAATGGTTTCTGGGAATATTTGTGCTAGCGCCCCCCTACAAAAAATTTTGCACAGAAAATTGAGCCCCTGCAACTCGTTTAACGTAGAGTCACAAAACTTGGTACACATCTGTAGCATGGCAGGGCGGACATAAAACTCCATTGTAGCCCCCCTAAACCCAACAGGAAGTCCGCCATTTTGTTTTGAATGTTCAAATGAGTGCGATTTTGGCCATTTCCACATGTCGTACTTTTTAACGAACTCCTCCTAGAGCTTTCATCCGATCACTTCAAACTTGGTGTGTGTCATCTTAACATGTGAACGATGAAAAGTTATTAAAAAAAAAAATTTTCGTCATAGGGCGTGGCCGTGGCAGGGCGGCCATTTTGTGCGATTTAGCCACAAAAACAGGAAGTGGGTGTAACTTGAGCGTACATGGTCCGATTGGCTTGAAAAACTTTCAGGATTCATCAGAGTCCGCCCCTGACGACATCTACATGCCGATATTGCTCAAAGTCATAGCGCCCCCTAGTGGCAACAGGAAATAGGCCTAAAAGACAAGGTGCTATACTTTTTAACAACTCCTCCTAGAGATTTCATCCGATCAGCTTCAAACTTGGTCTGTGTCATCTTGAGATGTTAACGATGAAAAGTTATTAAAAGAAAAACTTTTCGTCATACGGTGTGGGCGTGGCATGGCGGCCATTTTGAGTGTTTAGCGATGAAGGAGAAAGTGGCTGTAACTACAGTGTACGTTGTCGTATCTGCTTGAAATTTCCCACAATCACCAAGAGTCCAGGCCTGAGGACATCTGCAGGCCAATATGGACTTTTGGAGATAGCGCCACCATCTGGCAACAGGAAATATGCCTTATATGACAAACATCATCCGATTTACATGAAACTTAGAATGTGTGGTCTACATGTGAAACTGAGGTGGCCCCTATAATTTGACCACGCCCATCCACTCAAGCCACGCCCCCTTTCATAACATTTGAACCGTTTATGGTACAGTCTTGTGTGAGGTGTCAATGAACTCAGCAGAGAGTTCCTTTTTCATTGCTGATGTTTGACCCGCCCCCCTATGATGCGGCCACGCCCCCTTTCACAGAATAATGACCTGTATGATGTATAGGCTTGTGTGAGGTATCAATGAACTCAGCAGAGAGTTCCTTTTTCATTGGATGTTTGACCCGCCCCCTATGATGCGGCCACGCCCCCTTTTTTCAGATAATGACCTGTATGACGTATAGGCTTGTGTGAGGTATCAATGAACTCAGCAGAGAGTTCCTTTTCAGTGGTGATGTTTGACCCGCCCCCTATGATGCGCCACGCCCCCTTTCACAGATAATGACCTGTATGACGTATAGGCTTGTGTGAGGTATCAATGAACTCAGCAGAGTGTTCCTTTTCAGTGGTGATGTTTGACCCGCCCCCTATGATGCGGCCACGCCCCCTTTCACAGATAATGAGCTGTATGACGTATAGGCTTGTGTGAGGTATCAATGAACTCAGCAGGAGTTCACTTTTTCATTGGGGCGATTTTCAGTATGAGCAGTGACCCACCGCTGTTGCAAGGGGGGGGCGTCCGCCAATTTTAATCGCGCAGGTCAGGAGGCCGCCCTTTAACTGCAGAATTATTATTATTTCTTTATTAACGCAGTGGCTAGGGGCCACCGGTGTCCTAGCACGGTGCAAGGAACCTATTGTTTTTCTAGGGATTATTATTATTATTATTATTCCGCACCTTCACTGTCATTTTTGAGGACTTTCTCATGTGGTAAAATTCGCAAAAATTTGCACACATGTCACACCTATAAAAAATGACAGAATTCTGTAGTGATTGGGCTCGGGGGATGACAGAGCTCTCCATAGCGCCCCTAACGTTCACCCAGAAAAAAAAAATTTCATAATTTATCTAACCAATTTTTGAGGGAACATGCGTATCATCTGGAACTGTATCAGGCTATTTTTATAAAAAATCTAAAAAATTTATAATTCACGATATGGCGAATTTCGTGCGAAATGTCTCATATTTCAAAGACGTTTTTGAGGACCTTAGGATCCACGAAAACTCTCCAATCTTGCAGCCATGTGCAGAATATGAAACTCTTTCATCTGAATACACATTTAGGCTTGAGAGTGGTACGGTTGCTCTATAGCGCCCCCTTAAGTGGATTTAGCACTTGGGCACATTTTTGACGGCCTCAATATATACGAAAACTCACAAATTTTGGCGTCCACGTAAACACCGGGGAGCTTTGGGAGTCTGTTCAGCGATTTGGCCCATACCTGTAGGCGGGCTCTATAGCGCCCCCTAATGTCTGGAAAGGCCTTAACTTGGACATAGTTACTCCGATCTTCACCAAATTTGATACGCATATTGCTCTAACCATTGCGAACATATTTCCAATTTACCTTCATTAGCTCCGCCCAACCAGAAGGCGGCCATTTTGAATTTATGAATTGTCATGTGTTTCACATTCTTTCGAACTCCTCCTAGGCCGTGACTGCAATCTTCTTGAATCTTTGCAGGTAATATCTACTGACACTCGTGATGAAAAGTTATCCAAAGAAATTTGATAGTGCGAAAAATGTGCGAGTTATTGAGTACCAACTTCCTGTCCGGGTTCTTGAAAGAGGAAGTTGCATATCTGGCCAAGATTTATTCCGATTACCACCAAACATGACACATTTGTTCCGCATAGTGGTGTGAGCATGCATGCCAAATTTCAAGTCAATAAGCCATTAGATGGCGCCGTTAGAATTTTTTTATTTTTTTTTTTTATATTTTTTCATCCTGTAGGCGGCTATTGAAACAGGAAGTTGTGTTGTGTATCTGGCCAAGATTTATTCTGATTGCCACCAAATAAAAACCATTGTTCCGCATAGCAACATGACCATCCATGCCAAATCTTGAGTGAATCAGACATTATATGGGGCTGTTAGAATTTTTTTTTTTAATTCATTACCCACATTGCAATAGCATTAATCCCATCTGCATGAAATTTGAATTTTGAATAAAATGCTATAAATTATAACTGTATTTCTTTCACAACAAATGCCTATCTGACTAAATAGTTCGTTTATTAAATGGGGATAACATGTGGGAGAGCCTGTAATGACACTGTTTAACTGCACTACTGTGTGACTGTCAGTCATGTGACTCAGCTGGCAGCCACCCCCCCTCCCTGTGTGACTGTCAGTCATGTGACTCAGCTAGCAGCCCCCCTCCCTGAAATCACTATGCTATAGCAACATATAGCTGGTGCTTCAATGGGGTATTAAATAGAGGTAGGACAAACACACACACACACACACACACACACAATGTTGTGAATTCCTCATGCTACAGAGACTGTTTAGTTAAAGTTACGTTAGTTACGGCTACGTTCATTACGTGCGTTAATTTTGTAAGTTACGCCAGAAAATCGCCCGACGTCTGTGTTATTTTTATTAAGGCAGTCGCCTGTACTGAAGTCAGAGGTGCGATGTAAGTTGGTACTTACAGTATATCTAGCTATTGTAACAGCAGATTAAGCTATCCCTAAGTTGTTTCTGTCTTAAATGTTATGCTAATATTAACCGTTTTTAGCCTGTAATGTGAAGCAGTTAGCTTATCTGTGTTTTGCTAGCTTGCTAATTTTCCACTGCATACCATAGATGTTGCTAGCTAGTGTGTGACTCGTTTTTGGTGCTTTGCAGGATAGGATATTCATTTTTATTTGCACATTGTGATAGACATTTTCTTTCAGTATTTTACGTTTGATTAGATTAATACTATGCTATTCTACTAGATAATAAGAGGCATATCAGCTGTGACGTTAATGTACCTTCTTTTTTGGATTTATTTCTGAAACTTCATTCAATCAAACCCAACACACACACACACACACAGACTGACCGATATACACACACACACATAGACAGATGCACACACACTTAACAAAAACGTGTGAAATAAGTGAAAACATGTCTTAAATTCTAGTTTCTTCAGAGTACCCCCCCCCTTTGCTTTTTTGATAGTGCTGCAAACCCTTGGTGTTCTCTCAATGGCCTGTATAATCTCTACACCCCCCCACACACACACACACACACACACACAGAAGCACACACACACACAGAGAGACCCACTCTGATGAAGGAGAAAGTGGCTGTAACTACAGTGTACGTTGTCGTATCTGCTTGAAATTTCCCACAATCTGTACACCCACACACAACACACACACACAGACAGAAGAAGTACATACACACACACAGACAGAAGCACACACACACACACACACAGAGAAACCCACTCTGATGAAGGAGAAAGTGGCTGTAACTAGGGGTGGGCGGATCGATCTAAATATCGATAGTATCGATGCCAACGCTGGTATTGGTATTTGATCGATACAACTGTAATTGAATCGATATTTTAATTTAGTTATCTCTCCTCTACGTTCACTATACTTTGCTTGTGTCTTCCACCTTCCTGAGCAAACCGCTTTCACATCTTGGAACATTGCTCCTCCTCCCCCTCCTGCTCCTCTGCTGTGATTCGTTGTTGTGTCGTCACGTGACTCACTGACACAACAACAGAGGAGCAGCGAGACTGATAGCACATTGAATGAGAGATCAGGGTGGCCAAGAGCAAGAGAAGTGTTGTGTGGAGCTATTTTACGGCACTAAATGATAATACTGCAACTTGTGATACGTGTAAAAAGAGCATTCGATACTGTGGCAACACTACAAACCTATACAAACACTTAAAACACATGACAAGGAAAATGCTGATCTACAAAAACGGAGACCCCGGCACAGAGACAGAGTTCGTTGGGAATTTCAGAGAGGCAGAGAATACCCAAGTAGCTTGTAAGAGTAGGCTAATATTATGTTAGTCATGTCATATCGCGTCTTGTGCATTAGTTAGTGTGATTGCTCAAGAATAAGACATCGCGAAGCTGAGAGCAACCTGACAAATTTTAATTAATTTAGACCTGGGCTGTATTCACTTATCACACGCCCCTCTAACATTAAAATACACTTGTGCAACTTGTGTGCACTTTATTTCATTTGATTTTAAAACCCGAAAAAGGGAGACATTTCCTTATTCTTTAGGCTATTTATTTATTTATTTATTTGTTAAAAAGGCTGTAAAATTTGGTTTGTATTCATTCTACAGTGTGTAATAACTAATCATTTTTTGCACTTCAATACATTAATAAAAAAAAATATTGCCTAAAGAATTGATCATTCATTCACCTCAGAAATAATGAAATGCCTCCTACACAAAAGTATTTTTTGTAAAAAGTATTGTATTGGTATCGGTATCGGCAATTTGGACCCTATATGTATTTGGTATGGGATCGATACCAAATTTTGCAGTATCGCCCACCACTAGCTGTAACTACAGTGTACGTTGTCGTATCTGCTTGAAATTTCCCACAATCACCAAGAGTCCAGGCCTGAGGACATCTAGAGGCCAATATGGACTTTGGAGACAGCGCCACCAACTGGCAACAGGAAATCAGCCTAATATGACAAACATCATCCGATTTACATGAAACTTAGAATGTGTGGTCTACATGTGATACTGAGCTGGCCCCTATACTTTAACCACGCCCACTCACACAGGCCACGCCCCCTTTCCGTAACATTTGAACCGTTTAAGCTACAGTCGTGTGTAGATGTCAATGAACTCAGCAGAGAGTTCCTTCTTCATTGGTGATGCTTTGACCCCCCCTGGGATTTGGCCACGCCCCTCCACAGATAATGAACTGTATGACGTAGAGTTTACAGCAGGGACTTCCATCTTCATTGGTGACAATTTGCAGTGTCTGAGTGCCAATGCGCAAATTCACTGCCGCAAAGATTGGCCTCTGCCAGTACCCGAACTGCGAATGGGTCAGCGAGGGGCCCGTCATCACTGCTTGCAGTTTTAATTAGTTTTATTATTATTATTCCGCACCTTCACTGTCATTTTTTGAGGATTTCTCATGTGGTAAAATTCGCAAAAATTTGCACACATGTCACACCTATAAAAATGACAGAATTCTGTAAATTTGGGGATGACAGAGCTCCCATAGCGCCCCTAACGTTCACCCAGAAAAAAAAAAAAATTTCATAATTTATCTAACCAATTTTTTGAGGGAACATGCGTATCATCTGGAACTGTATCAGGCTATTTTTAAAAAATCTAAAAAATTTATAATTCACGATATGGCGAATTTAGTGCAAAATGTCTCATATTTCAAAATGAATTGCGTTTTTGAGGACCTTAGGATCCACCAAAACTCTCAAAATTTGCAGCCATGTGCAGAATATGAAACTCTTTCATCTGAATACACATTTAGGCTTGAGAGTGGTAATGTTGCTCTATAACCCCCCCAAAAATGGATTTAGCACTTGGGCAATTTTTGACGGCCTCAATATATCACGAAAACTCACAAATTTTGGCGTCCACGTAAACACCGGGGAGCTTTGGGAGTCTGTTCAGCCATTTGGCCCATACCTGTAAGGCGGGCTCTATAGCGCCCCTAATGTCTGGAAAGGCCTTAACTTGGACATAGTTACTCCGATCTTCACCAAATTTGATACGCATATTGCTCTAACCATTGAGAACATATTTCCCATTTACCTTCATTAGCTCCGCCCAACCATGTTAACCATTTTGAATTTATGAATTGTCATGTGTTTCACATTCTTTCGAACTCCTCCTAGGCCGTGACTGCAATCTTCTTGAATCTTTGCAGGTAATATCTACTGACACTTTCGTGATGAAAAAGTTATCCAAAGAAATTTGATAGTGCGAAAAATGTGCGAGTTATTGAGTACCAACTTCCTGTCCGGGTTCTTGAAAGAGGAAGTTGCATATCTGGCCAAGATTTATTCTGATTACCACCAAACATGACACATTTGTTCTGCATAGTGGTGTGAGCATGCATGCCAAATTTCATTCAATAAGCCATTAGATGGCGCCGTTAGAATTTTTTATTTTTTTTTATATATTTTTTTCATCCTGTAGGCGGCTATTGAAACAGGAGGTTGTGTTGTGTATCTGGCCAAGATTTATTCTGATTGCCACCAAATAAAAGACCATTGTTCCGCATAGCAACATGACCATCCATGCCAAATCTTGCGTGAATCAGACATTATATGGGGCTGTTAGAATTTTTTTTTTTTAATTCATTACCCACATTGCAATAGCATTAATCCCATCTGCATGAAATGTTGAATTTTGAATAAAATGCTATAAATTGTAACTGTATTTCTTTCACAACAAATGCCTATCTGACTGAATAGTTCGTTTATTAAATGGGGATAACATGTGGAGATGTTTGTAATGACACTGTTTAACTGCACTACAGTCTGGCACTGTCAGTCATGTGACTCAGCTAGCAGCCACCCCCCTCCCCTGTGTGACTGTCAGTCATGTGACTCAAAGTAGCAGCTCCCCCCCTGAAATCACATGCTATGGCAACATAGCTGGAGCTTCATGAGTTATTAAATAGAGGTAGGACAAACACACACACACACACACACACACACTGTTATGAATTCCTCATGCTACAGAGACTGTTTCGTTAAAGTTACGTTAGTTACGGACTACGTTCATTAAATGCGTTAATTACGTAAGTTACGCCAGAAATGTCCTTAGTGCTTTTTATTAAGGCAGTCGCCTGTACTGAAGTCAGAGACGATGTAAGTTGGTACTTATATCTAGCTATTGTAACAGCAGATTAAGCTATCCCTAAGTTGTTTCTGTCTTAAATGTTATGCTAATATTAACCGTTTTTACCTGTAATGTGAAGCAGTTAGCTTATCTGTGTTTTGCTAGCTTGCTAATTTTCCAGCAAAAGATGTTGCTAGCTAGTGTGTGACTCGTTTTTTGGTGCTTTGCAGGATAGGATATTCATTTTATTTGCACATTGTGATAGACATTTTCTTTCAGTATTTTACGGCAACTTGATTAGATTAATACTATGCTATTCTACTAGATAATAAGAGGCATATCAGCTGTGGCGTTAATGTACCTTCTTTTTGGATTTATTTCTGAAACTTCATTCAATCAAACCCAACAACACACACACACACAGACTGACCGATATACACACACACACATATGACAGAGCACACACACTTAACAAAAACGTGTGAAATAAGGAAAACATGTCTTAAATTCTAGTTTCTTCAGAGTACCCCCCCCTTTGCTTTTCTGATAGTGCTGCAAACCCTTGGTGTTCTCTCAATGGCCTGTACTCTACACCCCCCCCACACACACACACACACACACACACAGTTTACACACAGAGAGACCCACTCTGATGAAGGAGAAAGTGGCTGTAACTACAGTGTACGTTGTCGTATCTGCTTGAAATTTCCCACAATTGTACATCACACACCACACACACAGACCCCACATACTTCACAGACAGAAGCACACACACACACATCTGATGAAGGAGAAAGTGGCTGTAACTATGTGGGCGGATCGATCTAAATATCGATAGTATCGATGCCAACGCTGGTATTGGTATTTGATCGATACAACTGTAATTGAATCGATATTTTAATTTAGTTATCTCTCCTCTACGTTCACTATACGTTGCTTGTGTCTTCCACCTTCCTGAGCAAACGCCGCCACATCTTGGAACATTGCTCCTCCTCCCCCCTCCTGCTCCTCTGCTGTGATTCGTTGTTGTGTCGTCACGTGACTCACTGACAAACGCCGCAGAGGAGCATCTTGAGACTGATAGAACATTGAATGAGAGATCAGGGTGGCCGAGAGCAAGAGAAGTGTTGTGTGGAGCTATTTTACGGCACTAAATGATAATACTGCAACTTGTGATACGTGTGAAAAGAGCATTCGATACTGTGGCAACACTACAAACCTATACAAACACTTAAAAACACATGACAAGGAAAATGCTGATCTACAAAAAACGAAGAAATGAGGAGGGAAATCAATCCAAATCCAGACCCCCTACAGAGACAGAGTTCCTTGGGAGAGTCATTCAGAGAGGCAGAGAATACCCAGGTAGCTTGTAAGCAGTAGGCTAATATTAAATGTTAGTCATGTCATATCGCGTCTTGTGCATTAGTTAGTGTGATTGCTGAAGACATGCCTGCTGAGAGCAACCTGACAAATTTTAATTAATTTAGACCTGGGCTGTATTCACTTATCACGCGCCCCCTAACATTAAAATACACTTGTGCAACTTGTGTTCTCTTTATTTCATTTGATTTTAAAACCAGAAAAAAGGGGAGACATTTGTTATTCTTTAGGCTATTTATTTATTTAATTTTTTTAAAAGGCTGTAAAATTTGGTTTGTATTCATTCTACAGTGCCTAATAACTAATAATTTTTTGCACTTCAATACATTAATGCCTAAAGAATTGATCATTCATTCACCTCAGAAATAATGAAATGCTCTCCCCTACACAAAAGTATTTTTAAGTAAAAGTATCGTATTGGTATCGTATCGGCTTACACCCTATATGTGTCGGATCGAGCAGAGAGTTCCTATTTCAGTGGTGATGTTTCCCACAATCACCAAGAGTCCAGGCCTGAGGGCCACGCCCCAATATGGACTTTTTGGAGACAATGCCTGTAACTGGCAACAGGAAATCAGCAAATATGAACATCAGCCGAGATGAAACTTCCTTGTTGGTCTACATGTGATGTGAGCTGGCCCCTATGTTTAACCACGCCCACTCACACAGGCCACGCCCCCCGTAACATTTGAACCTTTAAGCTACAGGCTTGTGTGAAGATGTCAATGAACTCAGCAGAGAGTTCCTTCTTCATTGGTGATGCTTTGACCCGCCCCCCTGGGATTTGGCCACGCCCCCTCCACAGATAATGAACTGTATGACGTAGAGTCTTACAGCAGGGACTTTCATTTTCATTGGTGACAATTTTGCAGTGTCTCAGTGCGCGCAAATTCACTGCCGCAAAGATTGGCCTCAGCCAGTACCCCGAACTTCGAAGGTCAGCGAGGGCCCATCATCACTGCATGCAGTTTTAATTATTATTATTATTCTTTTCTTTCCGACAAATGAATTGCTTTTTTGGAGGACTTATCATATTCAAAAACTCACCAAATTTGGCGGTCGCATCAAGTCTGGTGAAAATTTACGTATTTTAATGGTTTCGGGAATAGGCGCACAAAATGGCTCGCTAGCGCCACCTACAAAATTAAGAAAATTGAGCCCCTGCAACTCGTTTAACGTAGAGTCACGAAACTTGGTACACATCTGTAACATGGCAGGGCGGACATAAAACTCCATTGTAGCCCCCCCCTAAACCCAACAGGAAGTCCGCCATTTTGTTTTGAATGTGCGAAATTAGTGCGATTTTGGCCATTTCCACATGTCGTACTTTAACGAACTCCTCCTAGAGCTTTCATCCGATCTGCTTCAAACTTGGTGTGTGTCATCTTAACATGTTAACGATGAAAAGTTATTAAAAGAAAAATTTTTCGTCATAGGGCGTGGCCGTGGCGGGCGGCCATTTTGTGCGATTCGCCACCGAAACAGGAAGTGGGTGTAACTTGAGCGTACATTGTCCGATTGGCTTGAAACTTTTCACGATTCATCAGAGTCCGCCCCTGACGACGTCTACACGCCGATATTTGCTCAAAGTCATAGCGCCCCCTAGTGGCAACAGGAAGTAGGCCTAAAAGACAAGGTGCTATACTTTAACGAACTCCTCCTAGAGATTTCATCCGATCAGCTTCAAACTTGGTGTGTGTCATCTTGAGATGTTAACAATGAAAAGTTATTAAAAGAAAAACTTTTCGTCAAACGGTGTGGGCGTGGCATGGCGGCCATTTTGAGTGTTTAGCGATGCAGGAGAAAGTGGCTGTAACTACAGTTTCTGTTGTTGTATCTGCTTGAAATTTCCCACAATCACCAAGAGTCCAGGCCTGAGGACACCTGCAGGCCAATATGGACTTTTGGAGATAGCGCCACCATCTGGCAACAGGAAATATGCCTTATATGACAAACATCATCCGATTTACATGAAACTTAGAATGTGTGGTCTACATGTGAAACTGAGGTGGCCCCTATAATTTGACCACGCCCATCCACTCAAGCCACGCCCCCTTTCATAACATTTGAACCGTTTATGGTACAGTCTTGTGTGAGGTGTCAATGAACTCAGCAGAGAGTTCCTTTTTTATTGCTGATGTTTGACCCGCCCCCATATGATGCGGCCACGCCCCCTTTCACAGATAATGACCTGTATGATGTATAGGCTTGTGTGAAGTATCAATGAACTCAGCAGAGAGTTCCTTTTTCATTGCTGATGTTTGACCCGCCCCCTATGATGCGGCCACGCCCCTTTTCACAGATAATGACCTGTATGACCTTGTGTGAGGTATCAATGAACTCACAGAGTGATAATGACCCCCCTGATGCGGCCACGCCCCTTTCACAGATAATGGCTGTATGTGATAGGCTTGTGTGAGGTATCAATGAACTCAGCAGAGTGTTCCTATTTCAGTGGTGATGTTTGACCCGCCCCCCCTATGATGCGGCCACGCCCCCTTTCACAGATAATGAGCTGTATGACGTATAGGCTTGTGTGAGGTATCAATGAACTCAGCAGAGTGTTCCTATTTCAGTGGTGATGTTTGACCCGCCCCCCTATGATGCGGCCACGCCCCCTTTCACAGATAATGAGCTGTATGACGTATAGGCTTGTGTGAGGTATCAATGAACTCAGCAGAGAGTTCACTTTTCGTTGGCGACGATTTTCAGTGTGTGAGTGACGCGCAAATGCGCTGTTGCAAGGGGGCGCGTCCGCCAGTAACCCCGACTCGCGCAGGTCAGCGAGGGCCCGTCCGTACATCGCTGCTTGCAGCTTTAATTAAGGCCCTTTGGAATTGAAGGAATTATTATTTATTTTTTTCCGACAAATGAATTGCCTTTTTTGGAGGACTTATCATATTCAAAAACTCACCAAATTTGGCGGTCGTATCAAGTCTGGTGAAAATTTACGTATTTTAATGGTTTCGGGAATAGGCGCAAAAAATGGCTCGCTAGCGCCCCTACAAAATTAAGAAAATTGAGCCCCTGCAACCACGTTTAACGTAGAGACACGAAACTTGGTACACATCTGTAGCATGGCAGGGCGGACATAAAACTCCATTGTAGCCCCCCCCTAAACCCAACAGGAAGTCCGCCATTTTGTTTTGAATGTTCAAAATTAGTGCGATTTTGGCCATTTCCACATGTCGTACTTTAACGAACTCCTCCTAGAGCTTTCATCCGATCAGCTTCAAACTTGGTGTGTGTCATCTTAACATGTTAACGATGAAAAGTTATTAAAAGAAAAATTTTTTCGTCATAGGGCGTGGCCGTGGCGGGGCGGCCATTTTGTGCGATTCGCCACCAAAACAGGAAGTGGGTGTAACTTGAGCGTACATGGTCCGATTGGCTTGAAACTTTCCACGATTCATCAGAGTCCGCCCCTGACGACATAAACACGCCGCTATTGGCTCAAAGTCATAGCGCCCCTAGTGGCAACAGGAAGTTGGCCTAAAAGACAAGGTGCTGTACTTTAACGAACTCCTCCTAGAGATTTCATCCGATCAGCTTCAAACTTGGTGTGTGTCATCTTGAGATGTTAACAATGAAAAGTTATTAAAAGAAAAACTTTTTCAAACGGTGTGGGCGTGGCATGGCGGCCATTTTGAGTGTTTAGCGATGCAGGAGAAAGTGGCTGTAACTACAGTTTCTGTTGTTGTATCTGCTTGAAATTTCCCACAATCACCAAGAGTCCAGGCCTGAGGACATCTGCAGGCCAATATGGACTTTTGGAGATAGCGCCACCAACTGGCAACAGGAAATATGCCTTATGACAGGAAGTGGGTGTAACTTGAGCGTATCATGGTCCAGTTGGCTGAAACTTTTCAGGATTCATCAGAGTCCGCCCCTGACGCCATCTACACGCAGATATTTGCTCAAAGTTATAGCGCCCCCTAGTGGCAACAGGCAGTAATTCTTAAAGACAAGGTGCTGTACTTTAACGAACTCCTCCTAGAGCTTTTATCCGATCAGCTTCAAATTCAGTCTGAGTCATCTTAAGACCTTAACGATGAAAAGTTATTAAAAGAAAAACCTTTTCGTCAACGAACCGTGGCATGGCGGCCATTTTGAGTGTTTAGCGATGAAGGAGAAAGTGGCTGTAACTACAGTGTTTGTCCTATCTGCTTGAAACTTTTCAGGATTCATCAGAGTCCCCCTGACCCCACATCTACACGGATATTTGCTCAAAGTCATAGCGCCCCCTAGTGGCAACAGGAAGTTGGCCTAAAAGACAAGGTGCTGTACTTTAACGAACTCCTCCTAGAGATTTCATCCGATCAGCTTCAAACTTGGTCTGAGTCATCTTGAGATGTTAACGTGAAAAGTTATTAAAAGAAAAACTTTTCGTCATACGGTGTGGGCGTGGCATGGCATTTTGAGTGTTTAGCGATGAAGGAGAAAGTAGCTGTAACTACAGTGTCGTTGTCGTATCTGCTTGAAATTTCCCACAAACACCAAGAGTCCAGGCCTGAGGACATCTGCAGGCCAAAATTGACTTTTGGAGACAGCGCCACCATCTGGCAACAGGAAATCAGCCCAATATGACAAACATCATCCGATTTACATGAAACTTAGAATGTGTGGTCTACATGTGAAACTGAGGTTGCCCCCCCTATAATTTGACCACGCCCACCCACACAGGCCACGCCCCTTTCATAACATCTGAACCGTTTATGGTACAGTCTTGTGTGAGGTGTCAATGAACTCAGCAGAGAGTTCCTTTTTCATTCATGATGTTTGACCCGCCCCCATATGATGCGGCCACGCCCCTTTCACAGATAATGACCTGTATGATGTATAGGCTTGTGTGAGGTATCAATGAACTCAGCAGAGAGTTCCTTTTTCAGTGGTCATGTTTGACCCGCCCCCCTATGATGCGGCCACGCCCCCTTTCACAGATAATGACCTGTATGACGTATAGGCTTGTGTGAGGTATCAATGAACTCAGCAGAGAGTTCCTATTTCAGTGGTGATGTTTGACCCGCCCCCTATGATGCGGCCACGCCCCCTTTCACAGATAATGACCTGTATGACGTATAGGCTTGTGTGAGGTATCAATGAACTCAGCAGAGTGTTCCTTTTTCAGTGGTGATGTTTGACCCGCCCCCTATGATGCGGCCACGCCCCCTTTCACAGATAATGAGCTGTATGACTTATAGGCTTGTGTGAGGTATCAATGAACTCAGCAGGGAGTTCACTTTTCATTGCCGACAATTTTCAGTGTGTGAGTGACGCCAAATGCGCGTCGCAAAGGGGGGCGTCCGCCAGTAACCCCGACTCGCGCAGGTCAGCGAGGGCCCGTACATCGCTGCTTGCAGCTTTAATTATTATTATTATTCTTTTATCCGACAAATGAATTGCTTTTTTGGAGGACTTATCATATTCAAAAAACTCACCAAATTTGGCGGTCGCATCAAGTCTGGTGAAAATTTACGTATTTTTAATGGTTTCGGGAATAGGCGCACAAAAATGGCTCGCTAGCGCCCCTACAAAATTAAGAAAATTGAGCCCCTGCAACTCGTTTAACGTAGAGTCACGAAAACTTGGTACACATCTGTAACATGGCAGGGCGGACATAAAACTCCATTGTAGCCCCCCCTAAACCCAACAGGAAGTCCGCCATTTTGTTTTGAATGTTCGAAATTAGTGCGATTTTGGCCATTTCCACATGTCGTACTTTAACGAACTCCTCCTAGAGCTTTCATCCGATCTGCTTCAAACTTGGTGTGTGTCATCTTAACATGTTAACGATGAAAAGTTATTAAAAAAAAAAATTTTTCGTCATAGGGCGTGGCCGTGGCGGGGCGGCCATTTTGTGCGATTCGCCACCAAAACAGGAAGTGGGTGTAACTTGAGCGTACATGGTCCGATTGGCTTGAAACTTTCCACGATTCATCAGAGTCCGCCCCTGACGACATAAACACGCCGCGATATTGGCTCAAAGTCATAGCGCCCCTAGTGGCAACAGGAAGTTGGCCTAAAAGACAAGGTGCTGTACTTTAACGAACTCCTCCTAGAGATTTCATCCGATCAGCTTCAAACTTGGTCTGTCATCTTGAGATGTTAACAATGAAAAGTTATTAAAAAAAAAACTTTTCATCATACGGTGAGGCGTGGCATGGCGGCCATTTTGAGTGTTTAGCGATGAAGGAGAAAGTGGCTGTAACTACAGTTTCGTTGTCGTATCTGCTTGAAACTTTCCCAGGATTCATCAGAGTCCGCCCCTGACGGACATCTACTGCACGCCGATATTGGCTCAAAGTCATAGCGCCCCCTAGTGGCAACAGGAAGTTGGCCTAAAAGACAAGGTGCTGTACTTTAACGAACTCCTCCTAGAGATTTCATCCGATCAGCTTCAAACTTGGTCTGAGTCATCTTGAGATGTTAACGATGAAAAGTTATTAAAAGAAAAACTTTTCGTCATACGGTGTGGGCGTGGCATGGCGGCCATTTTGAGTGTTTAGCGATGAAGGAGAAAGTAGCTGTAACTACAGTGTACGTTGTCGTATCTGCTTGAAATTTCCCACAATCACCAAGAGTCCAGGCCTGAGGACATCTGCAGGCCAAAATTGACTTTTGGAGATAGCGCCACCATCTGGCAACAGGAAATATGCCTTATATGACAAACATCATCCGATTTACATGAAACTTAGAATGTGTGGTCTACATGTGAAACTGAGGTTGCCCCTATAATTTGACCACGCCCACCCACACCACGCCCCTTTCATAACATTTGAACCGTTTATGGTACAGTCTTGTGTGAGGTGTCAATGAACTCAGCAGAGAGTTCCTTTTTCATTCATGATGTTTGACCCGCCCCCATATGATGCGGCCACGCCCCTTTCACAGATAATGACCTGTATGATGTATAGGCTTGTGTGAGGTATCAATGAACTCAGCAGAGAGTTCCTTTTTCAGTGGTCATGTTTGACCCGCCCCCCTATGATGCGGCCACGCCCCCTTTCACAGATAATGACCTGTATGACGTATAGGCTTGTGTGAGGTATCAATGAACTCAGCAGAGTGTTCCTTTTTCAGTGGTGATGTTTGACCCGCCCCCTATGATGCGGCCACGCCCCCTTTCACAGATAATGAGCTGTATGACTTATAGGCTTGTGTGAGGTATCAATGAACTCAGCAGGGAGTTCACTTTTCATTGCCGACAATTTTCAGTGTGTGAGTGGCGCGCAAATGCGCCCATGAAGCGTCCGCCAGTAACCCCCGACTTCGCGCAGGTCAGCGAGGGCCCGTACATCGCTGCTTGCAGCTTTAGGAGCCCGAGCCCGACAGCGGCGAAGGCCCTTTTTGAAGGAATTATTGTTATTATGAGGGCCGCCCGAAATGCCCTATTGGAATTGAAGGAATTATTAGGGCCCGGCGCCCCAGCGGCGAAGGCCCTATTGGAATTGAAGGAATTATTATTCTTTCTTTTTATTAGGCCCGCGCCGAGCGGCGAAGGCCCTATTGGAATTGAAGGAATTATTAGGGCCCGCTGACAGCGGCAAGCCCTTTGGAATTGAAGGAATTATTATTCTTTCTTTATTATTATTCTTTCTTTCTTTTTCCGTCAAATGAATTGCCTTTTTGGAGGACTTATCATATTCAAAAACTCACCAAATTTGGCGGTCGTATCAAGTCTGGTGAAAATTTACGTATTTTAATGGTTTCGGGAATAGGCGCAAAAAAAATGGCTCGCTAGCGCCCCCTACAAAATTACGAAAATTCAGCCCCTGCACCACGTTTAACGTAGAGACACGAAACTTGGTACACATCTGTAGCATGGCAGGGCGGACATAAAACTCCATTGTAGCCCCCCCCTAAACCCAACAGGAAGTCCGCCATTTTGTTTTGAATGTTCAAAATTAGTGCGATTTTGGCCATTTCCACATGTCGTACTTTAACGAACTCCTCCTAGAGCTTTCATCCGATCAGCTTCAAACTTGGTGTGTGTCATCTTAACATGTTAACGATGAAAAGTTATTAAAAAGAAAAATTTTTTCGTCATAGGGCGTGGCCGTGGCGGGCGGCCATTTTGTGCGATTCGCCACCAAACAGGAAGTGGGTGTAACTTGAGCGTACAATGTCCGATTGGCTCGAAACTTTTCACGATTCATCAGAGTACGCCCCTGACGACATCTACACGCCGATATTTGCTCAAAGTCATAGCGCCCCCTAGTGGCAACAGGAAGTAGGCCTAAAAGACAAGGTGCTGTACTTTAACGAACTCCTCCTAGAGATTTCATCAGATCAACTTCAAACTTGGTCTGAGTCATCTTGAGATGTTAACGATGAAAAGTTATTAAAAAAAAAAACTTTTTTAGTCATACGGTGTGGGCGTGGCATGGCGGCCATTTTGAGTCTTTAGCGATGAAGGAGAAAGTGGCTGTAACTACAGTATACGTTGTCGTATCTGCTTGAAATTTCCCACAATCACCAAGAGTCCAGGCCTGAGGACACCTGCAGGCCAATATGGACTTTTGGAGATAGCGCCACCATCTGGCAACAGGAAATATGCCTTAAATGACAAACATCATCCGATTTACATGAAACTTAGAATGTGTGGTCTACATGTGATACTGAGGCGGCTCCTATAATTTGACCACACCCACGCACTCAGACCACGCCCCCTTTCATAACATTTGAACCGTTTATGGTACAGTCTTGTGTGAGGTGTCAATGAACTCAGCAGAGAGTTCCTTTTTCAGTGGTGATGTGTGACCCGCCCCCGTATGATGCGGCCACGCCCCCTTTCACAGATAATGACCTGTATGACGTATAGGCTTGTGTGAGGTGTCAATGAACTCAGCAGAGAGTTCCTTTTTCAGTGGTGATGTTTGACCCGCCCCCCTATGGTGCGGCCACGCCCCTTTCACTGATAATGACCTGTATGACGTATAGGCTTGTGTGAGGTATCAATGAACTCAGCAGGGAGTTTACTTTTCATTGGCGACGATTTTCAGTGTATGAGTGACGCGCAAATGCGCGGTCGCAAGGAGAGGCGTCCGTCGGTAACCCCGACCCGCGCAGGTCAGCGAGGGCCCGTACATCGCTGCTTGCAGCTTTAATTCTCCTTGTGTCTTCAACACATGGACAAATGAAGTCTTGAAAAACTAAAAATATTTGTGACAATTAATCACTTTTATGCCTATTTACACAAGACTAATATCATCAAATGAAAGGACCTCTGTGAAATATGGTGAGTAATCGGATGTAGTGATCAGATTGATTAATGAGAACTATTTTTTATGAACCACAGGAGGACTCCAGTAAACACTCGTCTTGGGCCATTAGGGTTTTATTCACAACTTAAATTATTTTGTAATTTAAAAGATTTTTTTGCCGCTAGGAATCTCTTAATCAAAACAATAACAAAAGACGGAGTTTGGTGATGTTGTGAAGTAGCGTGGGATCATGGGAGTTGTTGTCTTCCCCACCATTATCATTGCAGTCAGCTTTGTTTAGGAGGTGTTACTGGAGGGCCGAATTATTTCTTCCTCTTCAAACCAAACCGTAAAAACACTGAATAAAGAAGCTCACATTAACAAATGTGTGTTTCTTCAACGCCGTTTTAGCAGACAGGTCAGAGCCGAGCTACTGCTAACGTTTGCTCAGCTTGTTTTCTGATAACTTGATATCCAGACTTCTGATGACTAAACTCCTTCAACTGGTTAAAATATATAGTTACTAGTGCTGTCAGTTAAACACGTTATTAATGGCGTTATGCAAACCCATTTTAACGGCGTCAATATTTTTTAACGTTCTTTTTAGCCTCGCAAACTTTGTAGTTTTTTTTCACATGCTGTTGCAACAACTAGTAACATTAGAAAAACTACAACACCACACCGGATCTAGTTAGACCGCAAACAAAACAACAGGCACGCCGCACACACTTGTTTGGGCTTGCTAGCTGGCCAAAGAGTAGTAACGTTACGTTTTGAGTGGATGGCGAGCGTGAGACAACACAATGGATGCCAATAAGATTCTGTTTACCCTAATCAAGTGTCTAACTCGAGAAATCCACACCCTGGTTGGAATAAACAGATTGTAACCTGTCCTACTAAAAGTTATGTCAAAGATGACTTCATTGAAAGTAGACAAACAAAACACAGATCCAATATGTAACCTGATAATGAACAACTTTTTTTTTACAGAAAGGAGAAAGTTGGCATACACTAGGCAGACACTGCATATTGTCAGAGATGTATCATCAGTCACTTCAATGCCAACAGGGAACGGGTGGGACAGGCTGTCTATGACAGCATGTTTGATGCCGGTAAAAAGCATCCAGGGGCGTTCTGTTTTAATGCACAACCTTATACCACTTTCATACAGCAGACAGGCATTGGACATATTCATATGGTACAACTATCTTCGGTTAATAGCTGACTGCTACAGTTGGTAGAGACTCCAGTCTGCAGTATAGTTAGAAAGCTACAATTATGCACAATTACATAATTATATGTTACCTTTCACTTCTTCTTTTCACCTACACGTGGACTCTTTCTCTCTCTAACTTTCTTCAATGAGTCAAAGTTTAAAATGATTTTTTTAACATCATTATCATTGACTTAATAAAGAACCCATGTCAGGAGGAGTGTCATGAGGTTGGCTGGTGTGTGTTGACCCAGATATAGCACACATCACTTTGTCAGTAATCAGAGGCAACCTTCACATACACATCAATCAATCATACTGCAATTAAAGGTGTAGTTCATTGATTTACATTTCCATGAAGTTGACAAGAGACAGGATAGTAAAAACTAAAGGAGCGGCGGCTGGTGTCTCCTGCCTTTTTAATGGAAAAGTCAGGTTAAAAAAACAAACACTTGTACTTGCACCATCGGCATCTTTTCACTGCCAGGAAAACACCCAACAGCTCTGTAACTCCATATTCCCGGTTAGTAACCAACATGTTCTGTAAAAGCTGAGATCATTGTATTAGACTTGACAAACTCCAGAGCCACAGAAGGCATTATACAACACAGGCTGCAGAGCACTCCGTAGGACTGACATAAACGGACATTTATATGTGTAAGATTGGCGAGGAAGCAATGTGCAGCCCATATTCTAAACATGTTAATGGGATCACGCTCATGATTGCAGGAAGCACAATGTGCGGAACTCAAGATGGCAGACGTCATGAAGGGACCTGTGAAAACACTGAACCATCTCTGACTGGTACGGTGAACGTAAACCAAAGATGCTCCACTAACGACATGCTTCAAAATGGTCTCGTCCATTGTTTTCTCATTTTTTTAAATGAGTGCTCCCCAGGCTACAACACACTTCCTGTTCTTCCAGCTTACAGCTATTTACTAAGTGGTGCATATTTGTCTCAGGACACAATGAATTTCTTCAAGTGGAGGACCATAACCGGCAGACTATCTACACAAGGTAAGTAACATAGCATTTAATCATTAACTTAAGTCAAAGAGAGATTCCTTATTAACTGCTGAGACAGTACAATGAAGGAAACTGTTGGTCTACAGTGAGTGCATATCTACAGTGACAAAGCAGCAGTATTCATGTGGTGATGGGTTGCAAATGGGCTGTGTGATGTGACATGTGATTTTGATCCTGCCCTCCATTGCTACAGGGCACAGAACGTCTTTTCAGTGTGCGTGAGTACTGCTGCTGTCAACTGAACTGAAGGTGAGGGAGTGAAGAGTCAGGGAGACGAGCAAAACACTGAGATATTGCAGGAAGATGTATGCAATGTATAAAGCTGCACAAAGAAGAAAAATAACAGACCATTGACATCTCAATGGCTGTCTGAAGAAAAGAGAATGACTTGATGTTTTATTTTATTTTTTTAAGTTTTTCAGTACAATGTTCAATGTTCTGCAAAAAACAAATGTCACTGAATATTTCAAGTATGCAGTAGTTAAGAGCTTCCCACAGTGTTAAAGTTTATTTGTGGTCAAAAACACCAGACTAACTCAGCTTGAGAGCAGCACTGCATTCACAACCAAAATTGATTAGAGATGTAATTTGTTTTTACAAAAGGAAACGCACCATTACCACAGACTTTTAAATCAGCACACCTTCAACAACAATGTCATGTTGTCCATGTGAAATTCAAGGATTTTTTAAGATTATTTTGGGGTTATTTAAAGTGCCCATATTATGAAAAAGTCACTTTATCTGGGATTTGGGATGTTATTTTGTGTCTCTGGTGCTTCCACATGCACACAAACTTGGGAAACTATCCATGCTGTTATAAATGAGATATGGGTTTCTAAATGTCTTCTGTCTTCAGTCTCTGGGTGAGCTTTTGCCCTTCGTCTAGAAGAAGTCTCCCAGCTAATCCTGCCTTGTACTGACCAAAGTTGGAGAAATCTAGCTGATGTTATCATTACCTAGTTACTGCGCAAGAGAGACTCCCAACAAAGATAGTATTAAAGTGAGATGTCTCACTCTGTAGCTAAAACAGAGACCTAAACACACAGGGTGAAAACAGGATCTGCAACTATGTGCGATACAACAAAAATATGGTGTTTGTTTTTTTACATTCACACCTGTGTATTTTTAACATGATGGTTCTCTACCCCTATATAGATATACAAAATAGTTGTATAGCGATGGAGTCTAATCGCCAAAGACTTTATAGTTCACCCAGTGCTGCAGAAAGAAACAGTTTCATTTCTGTTTTCTGTACTTGTTTGTGTCTGCAAATGTCACTTTGGTGGTTTTCGGTTGACCATTTACTAGACCATTGTGGGTGAAAATAAGAACAGTAGGAGGATATCGCAGATAAAGGCTTCTGAACAAAACACTACCCAATCAGTGTTTCAGCAGTAATGCAAACCGGAATTGGGGAGAATTTAACAACATGGGCAGCCAAAATGACATTGTTTACTGCTGCTAGCCATGTAGCTACTACAGTTAGCAGCAATTTCTACAGAAGGGTAGGAAATTAGCACCATTAGGTGACTTTACCTTGTAAAATTGTAAAACATTCCTTGTAACAGATTGGACAGCTTTTGTCAAAGAGTGCTGTTGCTAAGTAACAATAATGCACAGTTGAGTCGCGTTACGTTACTGCTAATGAATCCCCAACATTTCTGGACGTTGCTGCTTCATAATAAAAAAATTCAAATACCAAAATGATGGAAGGCTTTTATTGTGAAGAACTTATGGGAAATGAAACCACTTATAAAGCCCCGGCTTTCACCACGCATATTTCCGTCAACTCTAGACTTTTGTTGAGTGGTTTTCAGCGCTAGTCCATGACAACATGTAGTTGAGCTGAGGTACAGAGAAAAGGAAAATTGGTAAAAAATAAGGCAGTGTGTACAAACCCAGCAGATAAATCCTGACTTTAGTGATCACCTGATATTCCCTCTAGCGCCACCATGAGGTTGACATTTCAGATAATTTGAGGAAAGAAAGAGAAGAAATCTTCCCCATCTCTTTACCTCTAAGCACAATGTATCCATTGTTGGTACTGCCTCAAAATCTTGGAGCTAAAATATGTATAAATAATGAAAAAACTGATGTATTGAAGCAATTCAAAATATGATTTTATGATGATTTTTATGAATTAGAATTCCAGAAAAAGTGGCTGGTAAATAATATAAGTGGCTGGTAGAATTGGGCATCTACCAGACACTGTGGCTGGTGGGCAAAAAAAGTTAATTTCCCAAATAAAGGCTTTTAAACAAAATACTTCATAAACAGAAAATGTTTCAGGAGTAATGTGACCCGGAATTGGGGAGAATTTAACGACACTGGCAGCCAAGATGACATATTTTACTGCTGTTAGCATGTAGTTACATGCCACAATGTTAACACTGCAGTGACTGAAAAAAAACCACTCCAGTCCTGCCTACTTGGAGCAGATGACCAATCATAGTAGACTGGCTTAGAGTTGGGTAAGACTTACCCGAGAGTAGAAAAAAAAAAACTGAACCAGGGATTTGTCTAAAATACAGTTACCTCATTATTTTATGTTTTGGCCACGTTTAACATGACAATCCAACAATGACAGAAAACACGTAAAAAGCATAATATGCCCCATAATATACGACAGGATCTGAGGCAGCGTGCATAAAATCAGCAAAAGGCATGTCCATTCTTGTGTCAGATTTATGAAGCTACATGCACATATTGTTCTCTTTAACACCGACCTCATTTAAATGGCAAGGGGTGTGAACTGCAACATGCACTGAACTCAACTTTAGATTTTAGATTCAGTCTCTCTTTTTAATTTTTACTTCTTTTTATGAACCTCTTTTCTGGCAGCATAAAACTATGTGTTTGCATGTTCTGAAGTATGCGTGAGCTGCACACATTCTCACTGCATGTTCACCTCATTTATCAACACCAGTTTATGGGTAAGAAATTGCATGTGCATAGTTTTAGTGTTTATGCATCAATAAAGCATCTGGCCCCAGGTGTTTGATAGGAGTTTGACATGACTCCGCTGATATTTCACATGTGCTGTCTGTCTATATATAAATACAGTCAGTTTTGAGTTCAAAACCATTAATTTGAATGTGTGATGTATTCTGTTCCTCGTAGAGTACTAGATAGAGACATATGCTGACTGATTTTGTCCCCTCCCGATAAATCACGTACTGTACACATGTACTTACTGTAATCAATGTGTCCACCAGTTGCATGTTATCTCTGAGATATCTAGGATACATCCTGAGGAAAGACATTTCTGCATATTCATCACAACTGTCTGTTAATGGTGAACCAGATGTCCCACTCCAAATTACGTAAAGCAAGTAATCAACGCTGGGGAAAAGTTTATGTTTAGAAATGTCAAGTTGTAAAAGCCCTTTAGCATAGTTTAAGGAAACTGCTATCTGAAGTGATTACATGATGGCGCAACTGCGGCACTTACAAAAGTAGACAAAAGGGTGTGAGAACAAGCAGCGCTGGAATGTCACAACTCCTCTGACAGGATGTAACACCTTAATTCATACTGTACATTCACACTGCAAACAACTTGGCTAATTACATTCTGCAGCTACAAATGTTTCGATGTATTTTGTTGTTTTATGTTTACCTTTCATTACATTCACCATTTTGTTGGGTTAACGTTGTAAGCTATGTACAAACTAGCTGTGTAATAGCAGTACATGTAATAACAGGTTGCATGAAATACATTATAGAAGCACAGCTGCACAAATAAGTGTAGGTTCATAAAAAAAGGAAATTTAATGAAGATGTCTGATTATAACTTGGTGTTGGAATACATTCTGTGCACATTTACATCACTACATCACTGACTAGCAAACTAGTCTCTGATCCATCCGAGATTTAGCAGGGTTTTTGTTGTCTGAGAGAGAGCAACCATTGAGTGCAACATGTCCATCTACAAGACCACACAGGCAAAACAATGCACAGGAAATGAACCAAAAAGTAACAGAGACAGGGACACATAAATTGTAACAACATCAGTGAAGCTTGAGGCAACTAGAAAACCTACTCAGCAGCCAGTCTGCCAACACCTCAGCTAAAATGTCTGTTTAATTCAAAGAAAGCCATCATCTGTGGCTGGTGGAGATGTTATATGCATGAATCACACATAATTCCACATGACTCATCAGGTTTTCAAAGCCAAGCCGCCCTCAATTTTAATCAACTTACAGTGTGGAGACTTGAAACTTTTTAAAAACCATTTCATAATTCTGTTTTGTAGTGACTATTGTACATGTTGCTAATAGAAAGGGTGGAGCAAGGTTACAAGCATTGAGGATGTGTTGTTTCCTAAAAAAAGATTGCTGCATGCTTCTCATTCCTGCCTTGGTTCTCAAATGTACTGCCAGTACATTTGCACGTTAGTCGTAAATTAGTTTCCGTTTCACTGATTGTAAGTGCTAGCTGGTACTTCACATGGGCTGATCCTCACCTTTAAAGTAGCTCTTGACTCTCAGGTAACCCACGCTGAGGCGAAGGACCGACAGCTTGTCCAAACGAGTGCGAACCTCCCCTTCAAAGGGAAGAAGGTCTGTCAGCCGGTCCAGTTCCCCATTCAGCCGATCCCGGGTGGCGCTTTGAAGGGTTTGTTTTAACGACTTCATTGCCATCAGAGACCTTCTTACTGTGGAGTAAAAAGAAAAACATATAGTTGTTATTGCGTGTTGGTGTTAAATATGCAGATTGATAAAGCCTGTAAAGCAAGACTGCTTCAGTTCAGGCCTGGATAACCGGCCCTGCCAGAGCATGCCATCTGTTGTGAGGTGGAGTGTGACACATGCCAATTAAACATTAACTTTTAGCAATACTCCAAACCGACTCATGGAATAAAGACGCAGTCATGAATGTAACTCAAAATGCAGTTCAGGTGAGTCAACAGAAAATCAGCTCCCATGATGAGTGTAAGATATTCTGTAGGACAAGAATGCTAAAAGAAAGATGGAGAGTGAAGTATTATTTTAAGATACTTTCGTTTAGCTTGGAACAAAACGGTATCATGACTCACCTGTTCAAGTTAGTTTAGCTCTATAATGAGCAAGTAGAAACTCACCAGTATATAAAAGAAAAAAGCACTGTGTTTGACTGGCCTGCACAGTGCCTTAGCAGACGATACTGTTTCACCCATGGCCTAAAAATGCACTACCAAGCTGGAATAAACAGCACTGAAAAAAAAGAAAAACCCTAGTCTTGGCGGTGCACAGGACATGGAGTCGACGTTGAGTAACAAGAAACTCTACCAAGCATCCCAAATTTATCTCCATGATATAACAGTTCCACATTTAAAAAAATCACAAAATATAATGTTGACGTCTTAAGATGGTTCCTTTTTTCACACCAGTCTGAGAAAATTCCTCTTCTTAGTAAACCTGGCTTACTTTGTATACATTTTTTCAAAGACAAAATTTTGCACATCCAAACAATTCTTATGTGATGGTGCGCTGGACAAAAACAAAGACTTGAAGAAAAAGAAAATCCAGCACACTGCTCTTGCTGCAGCATCATTAATTATTAAAGGAAACTTCAAAGAAAACTAACGTGTTGGTCCCTCTGGACCTTAGTCAGATGAATGTTGCATAGAAAAATTGACATTGGCACAATAGTTGGCACAATATTTAACAAATACAAAGATGCCATCTATGGTACTGAAGACAAACTGCTGGTAAGTTTGGATATCTGATTGCCTCTAATAACACCATTGGCCCCTCTGCAATTTAGCTGCTTCAGGCTGACATTACCTTCACAGACAGAATGACATATTTATCAGCCTGAATCCTTTAAGTCTCAAAAACAATGAAATCTGCTGCTAATATTGTTACTGGGGGGTTGTTGGCTGTTTGTCTACTCGACAGCTGTCTGAAAATAAAATAATGCAATCAGCAAAGTTGTTTTTCTAGTGAAAGATGGACCAGTATGTTTGGTCTTTTGGAACAGCAGACAGATTCAGTCTCTTTTCAAACATGGAAAACAATACAGAGTGTTTTTTATTTTCTTCAAGACACAATCTTCAGCCCAGAATAAAAAGCACTAAATATACAGTACATTACCACAAGTCATTTCACTGAGTACTTATTACTTTCCCTTTAAGGGCGACAGGGTTTGAGACCACCCATGCTCCAAGTGCAAAATACAAAGTCACGAGGCTCGCTGGAGATACATGTCTTACTCACAAATTAGACACAGGTGTTAGCCCGGGAGTGAAACCAAGTGTCAGTGGAAGGGTGCAATGGGGACGACACACAACACCGCTGTTATCATTCCTCAACGACACACCTGCTGAGAAAGACACTTAGCCTACAGCCAGTGTAGGACATTTCAATTTGGGAGGCAACTTTAGCCCCCACTGTCCTAAAAATCAGGGCATTTAAAACATTTTGGCGACAGAAAAATTCAAATTAGTGCATAAAGTTGCCACTTTTGGTGTTTAAAAAGAGCGCTGACTTAAATGCATACAGTAATCGCCACGTTATGCCAACACTAGTACATAAAAAGCATGCTATTGCTATTATCAGGGCATTTAGGCTATATGTAACAGCAGTTGTGTGTTTGTTAGAGATGGGAATGGAAATTAGATGGATTAAATGAAAATAAAATGATGGCTTAGTGTAGGATTAGGGTATTGCCCTAAACTTGTAAATATCTTTTTTTTTTTCAAAATCTTAAGGGCAATTTTTGCCTCTCAATCACATTTTTCTTGGGGCATTTTTGTTGTTTACCCCCACTTAATTTCTGTTACTGCTTGTATGTTATAATAATAATAATAATAATAACAATTTTTATTATTATAGTGCCTTTTTTGAAGGACACTTACTGTAAGCTCATTCCTACCAGGGAAGAAATCGCTAAAGAAAATGAGTCTCTAAGAATGTAATAATTATGACAAAGTCAACCAAAACAATGATAGTATGAAAGATCTTGGTGTAGTCATGGACTCTGACCTGAATTTTAACAACCACAGCCACATTAAGACAATTACACGTTACAAAATCAGCATATTATCACCTTAAGAATATATATATGTTGCCTTTCTTTAAATTATGTTCATTTCTTTAATTTTTAATTTCTTATACTGCACTGTAACTTTTATTCTTGTGTGTTATCTGTTTTTATTCTTTGATTTTTAACTGTTTCTTTTGTGTTTTATCTGTTTTTATTTTTTAGCTGTTTTTGTGTAAAGCACTTTGAATTGCCCTGTTGCTGAAATGTGCTCTACAGATAAAGCTGCCTTGCCTTGCCTTCTTCAGTCTGTTGGCTGTTCAGGTTCCTCTCCTGGAACACGTCCAACACATCCTGCACTTCCTGCGGCGTCTTGTGTTGACTGTTTACATATCTGTCCTGATCATCATGTGTACATTGTTTGTACTGGTGTTATTGTTGAATACATTGTGAATACATATTTCTAAAATTGTGTGATGTTATAGTTGAGTTATATTACACAATACTTTTTCTGACCTTTTCAAATCCCCCAACAAATAACCCATATTACAAAAAAGACTAAAACTAATCAATCCTAAACGAAACTAGCAAACCCGCTTTGAAAACCAAGTGAAATTAAACTGAATTTGAAAACAAAACGAAATAAAAATAATGAAAACACGCTAAACTATGATAACCTTGGTTTGGTACTGCCAGTTTGTTTTGTTTTGTCATGGTCAAAAAAATCGTGGCAGAGAATCGTGATATCAATTCTAAGCAGGCCTAAATCACATGCATCAAAACTTCTCTGCAATTAAGCGCCAGCTGCTGGCTTAGTTACCGTCTCCTTTCCTCTGCCAGACCAGAAGGTTTTAAATATACAGCGGTTGCAATTTGCAGGAGTGGGGAGTCTAACGAGGTAACGAGGTTATTTACCAAATGAGATGAATGTGATGTTAATAAGCATGGGCTGATCTGTTGTTTTGTTTAACAACGTTTAATGAACAAATCCTGAAGTGCACAGCCCTCTGCCAAAAACATGTCTTTAATTTACGTGCTGACAAAAGCCTCTTTGTGTGCACTGTGAAAGCGATTAAATAATGTTTTGAAATATGAATGATCAAGGTTAATTAACTTAATTGGAAACTCAAACATTTACTTGGCCAAAATTCCCGTCCTGAGAATGAAATTGATAGTGGATTCTATTTTTTATTTTCATTAAAGCAAGAGTCTACAGCTGTTTAAACTGACTTGAGACCAGCTGACAGCAGCAGACTGACGGAAGACTGCTGCTGTCCAATTGCATACACGTACATGATGTAGACACCCAATCACTGTATCCCTCTCAGAGCAGCAAGCAATGCAAATCAAGACCTAGCAAAAATAAATCTGTCTATGCTTGATTGGATCTGTTCACATTAAAGACCCTTAAAATTATTATTGAAGGTATTGGATTCATGCTTTTGGACAGCTGGGTGTCAACCAAGTACACTCACACTGGTATGTATAGGGAAAAATCCATGATATGATTACAATAATAGATGTGATATGATTGCTATCAATGCAGTCTCACATTGCCAGACCTTCCTCCACAGCGCTGTTGAGGAGGGTCTTGCTAGTCCACCACGTTTGGTTTGTTGGCATTTCTTTAAACCAATCACAATCGTCTTGGGCGGTGCTAAGCGCCGTACGACGCAACGGTGCCTCAGCAAAATAGCCCCGGGAAGGAACTTGTTTTGGTGGACCATATGTACTTTCAAAAATTGTGCAATAGAAAACTCAGATTGGACAGATAGTTTAAGATAGCTAGTCTAGCTAGCTGTCTGAAGTTTAAAATGCCAAAACAAAGGAAGCCCAGGGCAACGGATAGCCAACCTAAATGAGTGAAATACCGAGACGGTGAAAGAAATGGACACAGCAACGCCATAGACTTCGACATGGTTGCGCATAGTTATGACACAATAGTTAGCCTATTTTTTACAAAATCTGGGCCAAACGTGAGATACAAGATAATGGAGCCTTTTATACATTGTTGTTTTTCTTTAGAAATAAACAATGGACTAGGGCTCAACGTAAGCAATGGCCAGATGGCCTGGGGCCAGTAAAAAAGTATGTCAGGCTAGTTGATTGGCCAGTCTCTGGCCAGTGACTGTGGCTCTGTCTACGTCAGAAGTCAGCAGCCGCCAGACTTTGGGTGGCGGACAACCCATCAGCTGGGCCACTTCATGACTGGACACAACAAGCAAATAACAACACAATCCAGCAGATGGTGAAGTTAATCAACACCGCTTACCATATTGTGAAGAGTGAGCCCCCTTCACAGAATACAAGAGAACGGTCGCTCTTCTCACAAAGAATGGCGAAGGCATTGACTCTCAGTACCTCACTGATGTAGCATGTCAAAGGCAAGTTACTGAGCTAGCTAGCTAATATATCACCGAGACTTTATTCATAAATGATAGATCTAAAGTGCGACTGCTTGACTTGTGTCATGAGTGAGTTTGAGTGTCATGTCACAGCTAGCAACCACCCCACATTAGCTAGATAATCTATGTCTTTAGCTGAGCTGTAATAATTTGCTTTGAATGCAGCACACCAGGTAACATTACACTTATAACTAGCTAGCGCAAACTTTAGAATGCCAGTTCAGGGCTTAAAGTGGGAAAAAATCCACTTCTTGGTAGAAGAATTCCGCAGTATTTCACAGTAATTCAACAAATTGCATTCACTAAACAAAACTGTTTTTGTTTTGGATCAATTCATACTTCTTCCAACCACAAGAAGTCATACACTGGATGCCATGTTGAGCCTTGAATGAACAAAAAGTGTCTTTAAACGCTTCAGATGTAAAGTTCTTCACTGTCAAAGTGATACCAAAATTAATGGGAGTCAATTGCTTGTCAGCCTCAGAATATCCCCATTAGGTAGGCTTTCAGCATGCTCCCTTACCAACTTGGTGAAATCTAATTCCGTAAGTGGAATGTCGTGGATATAGACTACTATCAATTTATTGCAAAGCCTTATTTGTGACTCATAAACATGCTAATTCAGATGTCCTTAAGCTGGCGTTTTCTGTAATTATTTATTAAGAAAAAACAATCAGTGATCTTTATCAGGTTGGCCAAATCTGATCACATGAAATCAGTTTGTTTCTGCCCTAAAATACATCCATAGCGTCAAACTACTTATCCAGGCCTATTACTACCAAAGCATACAGTATCTGCAGTTTCAGCCTGCAAATTACCTACCTAAATTCCGCTTTCAATTTCTTTCTTTACCGAAACTTTGGTTAATGATAGGCTATAAAATGTCCTCCTTTGCCACTGAATAGTCTGCAGGGAATGCAGCCTGAACTTGATTGCTGGCTTCAAACCCGAGCTGTACCTTCTCATAAATAGAGAAGGACTGATCTCACTCTCAAGAAATGTCTAACAGAGACAAAAGCCAGCATTCAGAACCATTTTTTCCAACTTGATTTGCTATGGGTCACGGGGTTGAGCAGCAGAACTCAAGAAGTTAATTGTAGAAATTAAGGCATATGTTTTACCTCATCTATCAATTTCTATTTGTTTTTTCTTATCTACAGAGCAAAAGAGAAGAGATCTGAACCCAATCACCTCCGTCTCAGAGTCAAGCTAGGCCATGTTGCACTCAGTCTGCTGTAATGATACTGAAACATTTGTCTGCTTGTAAAAGGCGGAGCGTCTGCCAGATCCACAAGGGATGACTCTGTGGCTCAGAAGTAGGAGTGTACTTTCTATATAAGTTTGGCTGCTGGAAAACCCAGACTGCAAATTTGGAAATAGGATAGTTTACAAAAGCAGGCCTTAGCTGCAAAGAGCTGTCCAGACAGAGAGGTAAAAAAGAAAATGGAGAACAAAAAGTAAACAAAGGCAGTTGTATTTATGCTCATGCTGAGATAAAAAAACACCCTTGTTCACTCCACAGAAAATGCAATAAATGATGCTTTACAGTTGCATGTATAGCACAAAACAGTATTAAGAAAGGGCATACAAAAATCAAGGTCAGATATGTTCTTTATCACCCAATAAATTGTTAAATATGCTGCATCCAGGGGCTTCAGAGATATGCAGATACAAAAGCGTGACACAAAAGTAATGTATTCTGCTATGTTCTAGAGCGATTGTGGATGCATTTAAAAGAAAAACATCTGGATACACATTTGGGAATTGAATGCAGAAGTTTCTATAGATGTTTTACGTTGGTTTGTTTCTTGCTGGTGACAGTGGGGGGCACCGTTGGAGTCCACTGAATCTACCGTCCTCTGGGAGGGAACAAGCCACAAACTCTTTAGGACCAACTTACAAACACTGGCTTCAGGTCAGCTTTGCTCTTGGGCTGGACTGGTTTGGGTTGAACTTTCTGGCCAGAGTAGTGCTCTGGGAAGCAGCCTTTTCTGTTGTCCAACAGGGAAGGGAGGGAGGCACGCTGGTCGCTTCTATTAGTGTCACGCTCAGTCCCTCCAGGATTTTGGGATGACATGATCGCAACAATTCACACAAAATCAACCAATCATTGTGAATTTTGTGCGACTTCAACCAATCACAACAGTCCCATGTGCCAGACTTTGCATAAGTACTGTATATGACTCTTAAGAGCCACTGACCAAGCGGGAGTGAGAACGGTTAGACGTAACACACGTACGTCGCCTAATTCATTTCCTTATTTCTGCTATGAAGACGAGACGTGTGTGACTTCAAAATAGGGCTGGGCGGTATGGAGATCATCAAATATCACGATATCTTTGACCAAATACCTTGATATCAACACTACAATGATATTGTAGTGTTGACTATAGGTGCTTTCACAAAATATTTACACAATGAGATTTTTGATAAATGATCATCGGTAATGGGGATATAATGACTAAGCGGGTAAAGGCAAAATTTGGAACAGTCTGGTGACTTCAGAAAATGACATCACTTTACTGTAATGCAGTCTTTAAAACCAGGAAAAGACAACACTTATGCCATATTACGATTATACCAAATTATTCAAAATCTAAGACCTAGTATCTAGTCTCATATCATGATATCGATATAATATTGATATATTGCCCAGCTCAACTTTAACATCTCACATTCACAGACAAAACATACAGCAAAAGAGAAAATATGTTAAATATTTTCAGACCGCCCTGCCAACCTGTATACATTTTAACATCAGTGTACGCTGTAACGATGACTCACTCTAAAGTCGCTGAAAGCTGCCGCTGTTTCAGTCCTGTCAGTTCGCTGCAGTAGGCCGGGCTGCTAAATTGAGGACAGCTACGTTTGTTATTGTAAGTGCAACGATAAGTCATCAAACCATATGAATGTGTGGCCCAGGCCAGGTTAGGAAATTAACTAACAATGTAAAGATCAACAAGCCGCTGACACATATGTTCAAATGATTCATTCAATAAATTATTATTTTTTTGTCTTAAATCCACCAGCCATTTTCATATTATACCAACATTTGCAACATCCTGAGCCTTTTTTGGTAAGGTCCTAGGAAAACTCAGCCTAGAGTAGTTTTATTCTCCCAGTACAAGTTTCCTTTTAAATTTTAAAGAAGTATACTAAAAGTATACAAAAAGTATACAAAATCACAACTCTCTCGAAACTAAAAAATAAAAGACATCACAACTTTTATTGCAATTTTTTACCAAAACTCCCGCAACATCGGGCATTTTGGGCTGCAACAATCTCAAAAAAAGTCTGTGAAATCCTGGATGGACTGCACGCTGTGTTTTTTTTTACTTTTAGATACCACTCCACAGTACTTTGCCGGTACTCATCATGACTTTGACCTCTGTACAAAGCAACATTTGAACTAGGGGTTCCTTTAGGCCACTTCAACACGCGGGCAAGAATAGCCATGGCATCAAACCTCCAACCAGTTCTACCCAGTGAGCAACAGCTGCCTCGTTGGCTTGGCCCTAATCCACCGCACAGTCAAGGCTGCCTGATGGTATATTAGACTGAAAGAGAAAGAGATATTTTAAAGAGAGATCTTTTATAAAGATAATGATAATACAACATTCATATGAGTTTAACTTTAAGCTACATTGTTAGATTTTCTAATACAGCTTCAACATACACAACAAACGATGGCATTCTATTTTTAGCTGTACACAAAGGTTTTATTTCAAGTTATGGCATAAATGGAAACATTTTCCCTGAAAGACTGTTAGACAATGATAAAAGTATTTCAGTGAGGACTCGTCTTTGAAATTGAAACAAAGGGCAAAGAACAAAGAGCAACTTTGTTGCTGTTCACTTGTACTGTTTTGGCGTTCTGCCAAACCTCTTATCAGCATGTCTGCCTGTGTGTGTGTGTGTGTGTGTGTGTGTGTGTGTGTGTGTGTGTGTGAGATTACTGTGCAAAAAAAAAACATTTGCACTGGTGAAGCATATTATGCCTTCTTTATTATTATGCCTTCTTATTAAGGATGCCATTGTTCGCTAAAAAAAGGAAGCTTAGTCACACAAAGCATATCATGTGTATTGAGTACACGTTACTACTGTACTCACGGTGGGGGGGGGGCTTTTATGAGCCATATACACTATAATGAACTCATATTTTAACAGTAACCTGTAGGACTAATGCTACTGCTGAGAAACAATACTGTACAGGGCTAAAATAAACAAGAAGGACCAAGCAGATTCCACTTTATGTGTTGTTATAACAGATTATAACTATAGTGTGTATTGTACAGCGGTGCAAGTACATCAAGACAAAAGCAATGCAATAAATCACTTTCAACTTGGGAGACTATAGTTTGGGTAGAAATGTGGGCTTGTGACAACATGATGGTCCCCATGGGGAACTTACAGTGGCTTGCATAAGTTTACACACCCATGCTAAAGTTGATTAAAAAGAGCAATAAGAAAAAACATATTTTGGAAAGTGATCTTAATGCCTTAATTAAAAAAAAAAAGGAAAATCTAACCTTTTAAGGACACCAATTTTCTTTGTGAATGAATAATTTATTGTAAATAAATACATGTTCTTCCTTACAATACAGGGGACATACTGTAAGTATTCACACCCCTATGTTAAATTCCCATAGAGGCCCAACGAGTTTTATTATTAAAGGCCAGTTATTTCATGGATCAGGATACTCTGCATCCTGATAATGTTCCCTTGGCTTCTGGAATTAAAATAGCACCACATCATCACATACCCTTCACCATACATAGAGATAGGCATGGGATACTTTCCATAACATCATCCCTCAATGCAAATCAAACCAGCTATTAAGCTAACTGATATAGCACCATGCCAATCCCTATGTATGGTGAAGGGTATCTGATGCTATGGGGGTATTTTAATTTCAAAGGCCAAGGGAACTTTATCAGGATGCATAGTATCCTGATCCATGAAATAACTGGCCTTTAAAAATAAAAATGTGCCTCTATGGGAATTCAGAATAGGGGTGTGAATACTTATGCATCCTGTATTTTAAGGAAGAACATTTATATATTTACAATACATTATTTATTCACGAAGAAAATTGGTGTCCTTAAAAGGTCGGATTTTCCTACATTTTTTGAATCAAGACATTAAGAACAATTTCCAAAAGATGTTTTTTTTATTCCTCTTTTTAATCAACTTTAGCATGGGTGTGTAAACTTATGCAACCCACTGTATGAGTAGAGCCCGACCGATATATTGGCTACTGCGCATGTGCAACTCCCTACGAAGATAGAACAGAAGTGTGATGCCTTACTCTGTAGCTAAAACAGAGAGCTCAACAAACAGGAAATTAAACCATGTAAACCTATTCTGGTACAACCTCTAAAATAAAATTATGAACCTGAAATGAGCATAATATGAGCTCTTTAAGGCATAGTAAGTAGAATACATTGCATGGGTATTTTAATAATGTATCAGGAGGTATGGCTGCGGAGACTGGCAAAATACACAGAAGGCGTCCATGGTAATAAAAGAGAGAATTTGGATGGCTAGATCTGCCGTGGAATGCCCCTGGGTAGTGACCACCGCTTTTTACAGTCAGGCTCAATGGTGCCTTTGTGCAGCTGAGCCCAGCTGGCTGTCCAGGAAACCTCAGTACTCACTGCACAGTCCCACATCTCCAGAAACACAGACATCTGCACACAGGCCACCTTTTTATTTTGGGATTTACACTGGGAACAGCCTATACCCAAGTTGCCAGATCACTATAATCACAGACACATACACACATACGTATATATATATATATATATATATATATATATATATATATATATATATATACACAGTATATAGTGTTTTGAACTGTAATGGAGGGCAAAGCATTTGTTTTACATTAAGACCAGAAACCTGATGCCTTTAATCAGCAGAAGTTCAGTGTAACTTTTACTATAAGTTTCATATTTAAGTATGAAACTTCAGGCCATCTGTTTAAAATGTCCAACATTTACTCTCCTTTCAGCTCTTTTTTGTTCTCCACCACCTATCTTTTCGTACAGTGGGTCCTATTTCTTGACATTTCATAAACCAGAAAGTAGTCTAATCTGCAGCGTAATCAGTAATGAAAAATAATCTTTTGTTGTGTTGCAACTTTACAAATAATTTTAAAGAGTCCCACAAAATAATGTAATGCAGTAGTCAAACTACACTTGGACAAGCTCCAACATTAATAATAACTCAACTATGCCAAGAGCTTCAACTAATTTAGCTGATGAAGTACAAACTAAAACCAAAACTTTTATATGTACTGCAGTATTTCTATGTTGTTGTATGTATAATTGTATGTATACTGTGTATTTGTGTAGTTCTATGTTTGTGTAATGTCACGATTTGTGTGAAATAAACTTTAAAACAAAGTTAAGAAACAAGGAGGGGTAGAAAAAAATTACAGGCACTGCAACACACGCGCGCACACACACGCGCGTGGGCGTGCACAAACACACAAACACAGCAGTGATCCCACAACGATGGAGCGCGAGGCCGTATCAGATTACAATAACATACTCTAAACCCGCGAGCCCTCTCCCTCCATCTCCCTCCGCCCTCCGTGAAGCATCGCGTGAGAGCAGCAGCCGACTCTCCAACTTGATTGTGATTAATGCGCGAGTGCAAGATATCCATGCCAGATCCGAGCTAGACGCATTCTTAAGGTGGTCCACAAGAGTGGAGAAACAAACCACAGGAGATCATAATCGTCCAAGCAAAACACACGAGCACACTGTACCGGGTGTTCCTCGTTATTCTGACAACTTTTGCTTTAGAGTTATAGACATTTACATTTCGATGATTGAAAACAGGAGGATGCGGTCGACCTTAACTCGGCCTATCTTCATTTTTGCAAAGATGTGTTATTTGAAAAAATAACTTATTAAATATGAGCCATCTTTAACTTTTTTAATAAGAAAGCCTATATTCATTTTAATGCCCATATTTCGACATAACTTAGCTACAACGTTTCATCTAAGTAAACTGAAAGTTAACGTTATAGGCGCTACAGATGTTGCGTACGACGTTACGTTACGTTACGTACTAAGTTTTTCATAAATATATAAATATAACCCTTGAAATAGCTACAAAACCGGAATGCATTAAGTAACATTGAAGAGAAAATGTCTTTAGACAACAAGAGTTACTGGTAAATCTTACTGTTTGAGAACAGGCTTCTTCCTCTTCTTGTTAGCATAAGATCCTGGGTTTCCCAACATGGTGTCACTTCGTTTAACGCTCACAAACTTGACTTTAAGACAACGTTTGTTTGTCTTATTTAGCTACCCCTTCGTTGCTAAGGCTTCCTCCATCCGTACAGGCACAGTCTGTCCAGTTAGTCCGTTGTTTATTCAGCCGGTGACTCAATCTCCCAATAAAAAAGGCTGCCACCGGGGTCCGCAGAGGTTCGCTGCCGCGTTGCCAGGTCCCGTGGGCGGCCACTGGCGCTGACCTTGGTCGGCGGTGCGGTGAAGTGAGATTGAGGCAGTCGTGTGAACACAAAGTGGGGAAGTTTTGTGAGAGGGGAAGAAAATGGAAGTTTAGGAGAGTTTGGCGAATTCACCAGACGTCCAACCCCCTTCTTTGGATAAACAACGCAGCCGTATTATTATCGTTCAGAGTCACTTGAGTTTTCCTTTTTTTTTCTCCGTGCACGGGGCGTTTTCAGGAAATGTGTATGAACAGTCTGTCAGAGCTTTATGTTTTAAGGTGGACTGGACTCTTTGTGACTGAAGCATGTTTTGATTCTGCTTTTGTTATATCCAGAGTGTGCTGTGATTTTGGACTTAGTTGGGAAAATATGTTCTTTGGCTAAGTTTTCTGACCACAGCAGGAAATATTGTAGAAATGTTTCCCTAATAACTTCCATAATATTTGATGCACATTTGTTTTTGTAACTCACTACAACTTGGCTTTAGTCTCATTTTCCCACTAGATTACTGTATGCTGTAGTAACCAAAGCCTAAACTATGCAAGGATCTCTGACATACACTCATGCACTTTATTCTCTGTTAAGAGAAGCTAATGTGTATGATAACTGATTTATTTAAACTAATAAAAGTACAAAAATTAAATCCAGGAGACTCTTATTAGAGATAGGTTTAAAAGCCCTCATTGCCATGTGAATGATTTACATTTCAACTTCAAACATTACAAAGTCCGGTATGGCCACTAGCTAGAGTGAAGATAAACATCTACAAGGTGTTGCCCTAAGGCAAATCAAAAAGCTTCATTATAGGGGCTTTTAACTTATAAACTATGTTCCTATTCAGGCCTTTATTTTACCTTATTACATGACCAAATCTATGTTAACACTCAAACCAACTATGTGTACACCCACACATGACACCAATATGTGATTTAACATCTTCCAAAACAGGGGGCATTTAGGCCTTCCACAATGTTTTGGATTTGCTCCCATTCAGCCACAAAAGCATTAGTAATACCAGCCACTGATGTTGGAGGATGTTTCCTCCCCAGTGTGCTTGAATCTATTCTTCGCCAAACTGGCAAACCATTTCTTTACAGACCTGGCTTTGTGCATAGGGACATTGTCATGTTGAAACAGGAAAGGACCTTTCTGAAACTGCTTCCACAACATTGGAAGCACACTATTGTCTCTAAACTATCATTGTATGCTGTAGCATTAAGTCTTCCTTTTCAAGTCTCTTGGAACTAAGGAGAACAGCTCAAACCACAGAAAACAAACCAACCCCAGCCCAAAAGTTGTCACAGATGTGTCCACATACATTTGGCCATATGATGTATTTTATTATAGCAGGATTTGAGTATGTGTAGTAGTGTAATCATCCTGACAAAGTGGTGAAATAGCCAGTATGCATATCAAATATTCTGGACTTTAAATGTGCTGTTGATGGACAATAACACTTTACTTTAAAGTCCCCCTATTTAGCATTTACAAACATTCACTGAATGGTTTATAACACACTATAATGTGGTTATAAGCAGCTAAGGACTTTTTGTGTTATCAATTATAATTATCAATCAGTATCATTTTCAATGTGCATATTTGCAAATGGACTGTTCTTATATAGCTCTTTTCTAGTCTCATTGACTACTCAAAACACTTAAACATAGTACAGGTGCCATTCACCATTCACACACATTCATACACTGTGGCCGAGGCTGCCGTACAAGGTGCCACCTGCTCATCAGATACACACTCACACACATTTACACATGATGGTGCAGCAGTGTCTCTCCCAAGGACACCTTGACATGGGACTGCAGCCCCCCACGTCCCCGTCAGTTATAATTTCTCCTGTAGGACATGCATTGTTATGTGTCATTCATTATCTGTATATACAGCAGCCTCCACCTATAGAGTTGATAACAGGCTACATTAAAACACTTGGGCCTAAATCTGCTTTTGACTAAATCCTGTGTAATAAACCAATTAATAACAGTTTATACTCGCTGTCATTGCTGTTAGGTGAAATACCTTGTACGTCCAAAACCAATGCTTTTCAGGAAATGAAAAAAAGTCTAATTTGAAAACATTTTATTGAGCTATTTACCTCAGAAAAAGTCCCCACGTCACTGTTTAAATATGTAAAACAGGGGGACCTATAGAAATTATTTATTTATGAAAGGAAATTAAAATGATGAAATATGGAGTTTCGAGGTACTAAATGATAAATAGGTGGACTTAAAGGACAATTCCGGCGCAAAATGAACCTGGGGGTTGATAACATTTGTGTACTGAGTCGAACGTTCTCTGGGATCTGTTTTTATGCTAATCGAACGTGTCTCTAGCTTTAAACAAGCTACTGCAAACGGTTGTTAGCTTGCTAACGCTAGCGTTCGGGGCCCTTATGTAAACAAGAGAGCTACTATCTATCATTTTAATAAACTGTCTGTACACTTACAAAGTTCTCAATGCTTCAGTTTCAATGTTGGGACTCGCATTATGCTACTGTTGAAGTGTGGTGCTATTTTATAAAATAGATTTACCCAATGCCCCGAAAAGCTAGCATTAGCAAGCTAACCACCGTTCGCAGTAGCTTGTGTGCACATATGTTAATAACCCTTAAGTTCATTTTGTGACGGAATGGTCCTTTAAAGTAAAGTGTCACTCACAGCTGAAAAAATGAAGACATTAGGCAGGTTTATTAGACACACCTAGCTAAAACTAATGCATTCTGATACAGTCTGACAAATATTACACTTGATAATGAAAGTTATACTATTCATTTTTAATAATACACATTTTTTTCACCAAAACAGTTTTAAAAGCTGTTGATTGGTCATTTTGGAGGCTGTAGTTTGTGGGGGGGGTGTATACTGACAGGTGTTTTAATGTTTGTGTGCACTCCATTTTAGATCAGTGAGGGTAGACTAAATGCAGAAAGGCCTTTTTGTATAATTGCTTCATGTTTTGATTCCCCTGCTTATTTGAAATGCAGCTTTCTACTTCACTTCGCCACACTTCAGTGACAGTTACATGTTGTAGACAGTCGCCATGGAGACCATTCATACCCTAAGCTCTCCCCAGTGTTCATCTGTAAACAGAAGTGTTTATCTTGGACACACTGTAGCCTACTTCCTTAGAACAGCCGTCGATCATGTTCACATTCCCCGCTTGGAGTCTTTCAATGGTTCAAATACTAAACTCTGTTTCCTTGATGGAGCAAAACAAAGAACTTTACTTTGAATTAATGACAAGCTCACATTAAAATCCTGACTGCGTTCACACACACACACACACACACAATGACAACGCGTTTATTTGTCTTTTGTGTCACAAGTAAATTATGTCACCTCTAAATGCATTTCATAACATTTCATTCGAGGATTGTTTCTTGCTTTGCTGTCTTTAGGGAGCCAGTTTTTCTACATGCACAGTTTTATTGTTTATGCCACTACATTGTTAAAACTCTCACTGTTGTTTCCTAATTAGCATCTGAATAAACAGAAGAAGAAAAAAACTGTAACTCAAACAAATAGCAACAAAGTACAAGATGCAAAACACTTTGAAAAAAGCAGATACAAAAGCAGACATGTGATGCTCTCATGAGGAACTTGAGCAGTGTTTGACAGTTTGGCTGCTGGATGACAGAGACGCCACAGGTGGAGGCTTAGACATGCAAAGCACTGACATGTCTCTGTCTCTGAGGATGAGGAAGGATACTCTTTACCTTGCAATTGCATTAGTGCATCATTGTGAACAATCAGAATTAGACATGTTCACAGTCATAGTGACAGGCTGTCCCATTCCCCATACTTCCATCAGTACGCTGCTAATGTAGACTGACCACTTCCTGTGGCTAGTATTGTCCCAAAAGGAACACTTATGTTAAAACACTTGGTGAGCGGTCGGCTCTCTCCCCATCTCTTAAAAAGCTGACGAAAATCTATTAAACTGACCTGTGTCGATCAACAAAACAGACAGATTTAGCAACTGTATGGCCTATTCTTTTGCTTAAAATGTTTTCAGAAACTCGTTTCGGTGAACTATTTTCGTAAAATACGAGATCACAATCTGAACGAGATGCTCGGTTTTAAAATTTGGAAGAAGCCAGACCCACGTGACGTGTTTGTCCAGTCAGGTGCCGGTCGACGTCCCTGGTCCCTCCCCTTTCCGCTTCGTAGTCAAGATGGTGCCCATTTAATGTGAGTGTGGTCCATCGGTCCCAAGGGTATAAGCGAGTATCCATGAAGCGTAGCTCCTACGGCGCCACTTCTGCCTGGCGAAAATGAGGAACTTCTACGTCATACCTGTGTCAATCCAAGACCCAAGCCATAAAACATAAAACATAAAATAGTTCAGATGTTGAAATACATGTATAGGAATACAATAGGCTGCATAATACACTGTGGAATACCGTACTCCACGACCTTGTGGAGTATCGTTCATGAAAAAATAAGTTAAAGAGGTGAGTTTTTTTTGCAACACTGTCAAATCAATTTCTGTCTACATCCCAATCTCCATCCAGCCGCTCCCCTGAGAGCTCGTTCTAGCTATAACCTACGTGTCCCCGGGCTGTGACAGAGACCCACACATTGAGCAGGATAACACAGCAGCCAAGCACTCAGGCAAATGGGAAATGAGAACATGGCAGCTGCCATGCCACAGAATTTGGCGAGTGGTTGCTGGTGAGCCCTGTGCAACTGTTCCCATGCATTTAATCCAGTCTGAGTGCTTGTTTATTTGGCCCTGGTGCATTCCTGTGTGACAGACACCGGTACACAGCCATCAACACCCGGCTCAATATCTTTATTTCTCACTAACTTTAGAGCAATGTTTTATTCAGGCCAGCAGTGGTTTCCATTCAGGAAAGCCAGCTACCTCACTGCCTTTTATTGTTCTCCACCCAGTGCATAACTTCCCTGAAACTTATTACAACACTTTTTTTTTTTTTTTACTGTTTTGATTTCCTCATTTGAACAGTTCAGTCTTGTCCTGGGGTCTGCTGCGCTCAGCGACAAAGTATTTAAAGCTGAGGCAATAAGCTGCACACTTATAGAGAAGCGTTTGAAATCTTCTGTGATTAATTCTTTCCTTTGCTCTAAGCAAGATGTATGGAAGCTCATTCACACTGGGAAAAGTAATGCATTTGTCAGGAATAATCAACGATAAAAATACAAATTGTAATTTGGAAAAAATAAAAATAAAAATTATTTATTTGAACAATGATGACTTCATATATCCTACTTAAGACTGCATCAAATACATATTATGAAATAATCATAGTTTTAAGATGCAGAGTCATAAATAGCCTATAGTGCTAGGAAGTGTCTATGAGATGCTATCTCACAATTTTGACTCCCTTAGTCCTAATTTGTGTGTGTTGAGCAGGGTACTGTTAAATTTACACCATCCATGGTCAGGAAACCTACCCTGAATGAATTAAGGGTAAAGATTTACCAATTACAATGAGTAATCATTGTAATTTTTTCACTTTTCTAAAACTTTATTAGTGTATTTGTTTTTGGTGGTGGGTTTCCATAAGACTTGATGCTGCAGCTGCAGTAACGAGTGGAAAAGCAGACAACGAGGCATCGACCGTCAGATACTCTGTTGGCTCATCAGCTCTCTCTGGACTGCAGAGTCCTTTTTCAAACAGGCAGAGGCTTGACATGAAGCAGAAATGCTGCCCTCTGGGAAAGAGAAGAATCGCGTGTGAAGGACGGGAGGGTAGTTTTTAACACAGTGAGACCTAACTGTGATCCATTATACCCTCAACCACGGCGCCATTAAAATGAAGAGAAGGTCGTATAGTAAAGCACCCTGTGAGTGTCATGATTCCTGTTCATTTGCACTTGTGTGGTCAATTAATTTCACGTGTGAGGTTAATGGTTGAGTATGGAAGTTACTACTGTGTGGCTGGTGGGGCAGCCAGACAGAGAGACCTCACTGTCAGAAGAAAGTAGAGCAAAAGAAAGAGAAAACAATTGAAAGAAAGTAACCATGTCCGTGACATATGTGATATTGTTTGAGGCGTGCGTACTGTGACTGGTTGGAAATAGCAGGAATCATTAAATGTTGATTCATTGTCAATATTGTGTATCTTTGGTCTATATTTTGGGAGTCAAACTAAAAAAGAAAGTAGAGCAGAAATGCACTTTTTAGAGTAAAAAAACATGTCACTGGAACAGTATCTTTACAGGAATGACATCCAAGCACACCTGCAGTAGTCATGGGTTTTTATCCTGTGTCCCATATGTGGTTACTTAAACTCTACGTTAACATTAAGGGGAAAACCTTTTTTTTTTTTAATGTGAACACTGACATAAATGTTTCACTGTGATGATCCCAAAAAGTCTGGAAGGCATTACATATTTTTATGAGACAGCCACATGCTTGCCCTAATTGACATTAAATCACTGGCTGCCATGTTTTATGTGTCAAAAAGCAGTATTACACAGAGGTTCACACTGCCTCCTTATTGCTTAACAACCCTTAAACATACAGTATTTACGGGATTTGATGATACTCAGAAAAGCTTTAGCATCTGGGTTGAGCACTTCATGCAATAAGTGAAAAAAACATTTAGATACATTTTGGTAGTGTCAATATTGGGGCTACATTTTCATTATTGATTAATCAATTGATTGTTTTAGTCTATAAATTTGGCAGAAAATAGCAAACGCTGCCCATTAAAAGGTGATATCAAACAACTATTCAGTCTGCTGTAAAGACAATGAAACTAAACAGCAAATCTGGGAAATAAAGATGCTGAAACCAGAGAATGTTTGACATTTCTGCTTGATAAATGACTTCAATGATGAATTAATTATCAAAACAGTTACCAATTATTTCTTGTTAGTGGACTAATGAGTAATGATTAATTGTTTCAGCTCTAGTCAAAATAACTCGCGTCCCAAAGACTGCCCAATATGCTGTGAACCCGTTTTAAAAAAAGCAAAACACACAGCATACCAGGTAAATTATGCAACTCTGCAAGATTATTTTATATTGAGCACGCTGCAGTTTCTCCCCTGTGTTGTTCACTTTCACACGGAGACTTTATGTAACACGTTGAGGGTTAGTATACCAACTATTACTACAACAGGAGATTGTACAAGGCGTGAGCCCATGGATGTCAGAATTCTTATTGTGATGTATTGCACCACACTCCACAATATAAAGCTACAATGTGGAACTACAGTGTCCATCAACACCACATTATAAATCCAATTGATCTTTAACGTCAATTAGTCTTTTTTGTTGTTATTTTTCAAGTGTAAGATGCATTACAGATACACAACCCAATTAGAAACACAGGGACCAAGGTTGTTTGGTAAAGTCAAGATGAAAGTTAATGCTGCAGAGTCTTCTTTCATGGTTTAAGGCAGGTGTGGAGAGAAGAGCTATTTTGGTTGCCGTGCTTTTGAGTTGTTTTAATGATAAACAATGCAGGCCAACCTCCTCCCTGCTGGCACTGTTAAAGCCAGTCCAAACTGTAGAGGAGTGAAATAAAACCTGCTATAAAAACCAACGGAAATTTGGCAGAGATAGATTTGCCAAACCCCTCAGCTGGCCTCACAGGGCTGCAGCCGTGAGACCTGAATGTAGAGTATTGTTGTTTTACTGTTGACTAATTACTCTGGTTCCTGTGGGGGTGCGCGTCTCTGTGTGTCAGGATGTGAACACAGGAAAGTGTTGGTACTGTACCGTAACTGTGTGAGAATGTATTCACATCTCCACGTCGGCTGCCAAGACCTATTGCTTGCACACATTTCGTTCACATCATTCCCCCATTTCCGTATTCGTTGCAACTTCTTTCCAATCTGCTGTGTCATCTTTTAAAGTAAACTAGTTTTGCCAGTTCTTTTTTCATCAGTGGAATAAAAAATACATTTAAAAAAAGCAAGACGTTAAAAATGTTTTGACAAAAATAAGAAATTGGTCAGTCAATCAATCCGTCCGTCAGTCCAAAACAAGATAAACCTTGACTGCCATTTTGGATTTTCGTAGCCCCCAGAAGATAAAACCCAGTGTTTTTGATAAGTGTCAAGAGCAGATTAACATTTCTGGCAGTGCATTTTGATTATGATCGCCTATGGTCTCCAAAAATTATTTTTTTTTTTTAGTTTATATACACAACTAAATAGTTTTGCCTAATAATGTTTTGGAGAAAACGTAATTCCTGCGTGGGAAGTTTTTCCAGTCGACACACTGTGATGTTCTTGTACCGCACAGACATCACAGAGAGGGTGGATGGCACGAAGCTAGAGGGCTTTGACAATGGAAACATTTTGGTTTTGGTTAGGAAAATATCACCATTTTGGCTAAATATTGAAACAAAACACACATCCTATCTTGTGTCAAACCAAGACCACAAGATTTCCCAGAACCATAACCATTTGCTTCGAGTTTCCAAAACATAACCTCAGAAAAGAGAATCATGCTTATGTGGCCAAAAGTGGATATTGTAGTGAAAACAATGTTTTAGTAAATAAATCCTGTGTGATCATAATGCAACTTTGCAGATATACATTAAATTGTATTTCAGGAGACAGGTTTGGCCCATTTAGTTTTTTCTTTTATTCTCTCATCCCAAAAATGAACGAGTATACCTTAAAGGTCGATTTAGCAAACAGCTCATAACGACCCATATTTTTTTTTAAACAACAAGTTATCGTAAGAGCAAACAAGAAAGTAAGGTGACAAAACTATAAGAGTGCCAAAACAATGGTCAAACAAACAGATTTTCACTCAGGAGAATGGGGCTTGTGTCCTGTGTAAAACCAAAAGTCAACGGTCAATTTTGGACATCAACTGACTTTTATGGACCTTATACGAGGGTGTAACTTTGGTTTTAACAAAACGTCAAAAGGTGACAAATGTCAGAAAAAGCCCCGACAACTGACAAAAAAAACTTTAAAAGGCAACAAAAACGTCAAAAATATTGTCAAAAAATCGAAAATGGAAATAAAAATGTTGAAAAAAACAGCAAATTGTTTTTAAAACATAATAAAAACATTGAAAAATTGCCTTGACCTTATATTCCATGGCACAGTTACATGTACCTCCTCATTTTTTCAAATGATTCATCTCAAGCCAACCCTTGATGATTAACTAACTCTAACTACGCTGTTTTTCTTGCCTGCACTCAACTGGTTCTGTTTCACAAAGTTAACTATAAGTGCCCATACTGAATGGCCTTTGAAATATGAAGCAGTGGAGTTGACTGTCTGCCATGTTTACATTGGCGGTTTCTGAGCCTACAGAGGAAACAGCCAGTGAGTCACACTTTTGTGCCGACAGACTGTAGGAGTTATGCAAAGTCTCGGGAATTCATGTGTGAGCATAGAGAGCTCATAGCTGTAAGGGAAAGATGAGCCGAGCTCATATCAGGAGGTGAGTGAATGTGTGTGAAATCATTACTATCACTGTGAAACCACAGGGAACTATTTATAACCATTTATTTAGTTTCCCTGTAGAACAGTGTTACAATAACAGCTTGTGTTATAATGATCTAATCAACAGCATCTCCACCACGCTACAACTGATCTATTGGGGAGTCATCGCCGTTAAAGACAGGATTAGATGTCGGGCATTGTTTAGACCCACATTATATAAATTCCAGTCCGGATCATGAAGATTAAAAACACATTGTACAAGTAAACTACTTACTTGCCAACTTAGGTTTTACCTTTCATACTGAACTCAGGGTTGTAGTGACAGAAAAAGAAACTGAGATCATGTCGCTTCAGGCTCACAAAGGGGGGCCTGAGGGGCCCTGAGGGGCCCTGAGGGGGCAATTCCCACCCCCAGATAAACACTGTTTGTATCTGGCAGGGTAATGTGGTTTCAATCCTGCTGTTCACACCGTCACATGCAAAACCTCAGAGATACTTTTTCAGTCAGTCAGTGTACATTGTTATGGATGTTTACATTTCTTGTGGGGGAAAACAGATCTAGCTAAATTATGTATCCCATCTGTCTCATGAGCCTGGTCCAAGCCAGTGCGCTAACTTTTAGCAGTCCTGCTAACTATGGGATAGGTGCCTGTTGAAGAAGGGCCCACTGTGTATTCCAGTTGTGGAAGAAGTACAAGAAATATCCTGTTACAAGTCCTGCGTTCAAAATTGGACTTAAAATCCAAAAGTATCAAAATAAGTATGAAACGTACAATACAACAATACATACTGTTGGAGTTTAATATACAGTAATACATCCTAATTCATATGGTCATATTTTGTATTAATAATTTTAATCTGCAAAGTAATTTGTCAGGCCTCATCTACAGCTTTAAAATAAAGGAAATGGAGTAAAACATACTACATTTCCCTGTGAAATATGGGGAAATAGAAGTACAGTGTACCTCAAAAATGTACTTAAGTATACAGTACTTGAGTAAATGTGGCCTACATAAATACTTTCCACAACGGGTTCCTGCCTACTTTTCCATTGCAGACGGTGACATTGAAATGAAAAAATGTGTTTATGAGTACACCGTTTTTGAGGTCAGGCAGGTTTATTTAACACAGATAAATACTGCCACCTGCTGGTAAAAAGACCAGTGACTGTCGGTCCTCACAAGAATATATGAATAGATCATGGATGCATTAAAGGCAATGGCAAAAATTATTATAATAGTAAATTCTTATGAAGAACATTAGCTCACAATAATTTTTGCTTGCAGAACTCAAATGATTAGTCAATTAGTGGATCGTCATCAAATTAATTAACTGTTTTAACAATCACTTTATGTTTTCAAGCTAAATGCTTACACCTAGTTCCATCTTATAAAATGTGGTGATTTAAAGCTTATTTAGTTATAAACTGAAAACCTTTACGTTTTGGATGTTGATCAGATTAAACAAGCAACTTGTCAAACATAACACTTGGGCTCTGGTGGAACTACAATGGGTAATAATGGGCTCTGGTGGAACTACAATGGGTAATAATGGGCTCTGGTGGAACTACAATGGGTAATAATGGGCTCTGGTGGAACTACAATGGGTAATAATGGGCTCTGGTGGAACTACAATGGGTAATAATGGGCTCTGGTGGAACTACAACGGGTAATAATGGGCTCTGGTGGAACTACAACGGGTAATAATGGGCTAACTAAATGGGCTCTGGTGGAACTACAATGGGTAATAATGGGCTCAATGGGTAATAATGGGCTCTGGTGGAACTACAATGGGTAATAATGGGCTCTGGTGGAACTACAATGGGTAATAATGGGCTCTGGTGGAACTACAACGGGTAATAATGGTAATTCCATAGACAAAACAAATGATCGACAACTATTTATCCGAACCATAAGCGCAAGAAGGCAAAATTAAAATGTGTTGTTTTGTACATTTATTTTTCAAACCTATAAATGTAGCCTACTTTTATCCACTATGTACTGTTATCATATTTTTATTTTTGCAGTAACAGACATAAAAAAAAAAAAAAATTCAGGCAACGACTAGCCGTACTCTGACGTGTAATCTACAAGACAACACTTGCAAAGGCCCTCGCTCCCTCTGACGTGTTATTCCGTGGCCGGGTTTCGGTGTTTCTCGGGTCAGCTCGGAGGGTTTTTGGAGGACAGTCATCATGTCCCTGAGGGTGATCGGACGGGTCATCCCATCGGGAGCAGTTGCTTTTAAAGCAGTGAACGTTGCACAGAAGGTAAGGACAGAAAATACCCGGACCCTTTGTTGTCCTGCATAACGTGTAAGTTCACAAGGGCAAGCTAGCTAGCTAGCTAGCTTCCTAGCTCGCTAGCATCACAGTCTCTTTGGTTTATGATGGTCTTGTCAGTGGATAGACATGACGTTCAGTCAAGCCTGTCGGTATACCAACTTGTAATTATGCTGTTTGGTTAAGCTAGCAGTCTCGTTGTTGTCATATGCAGAGTTTTGAGTTTCAACTAAATATTTAGCCCTAACGTGATGTGTTATTGCAACACTCGGGATTGGATATTTCTACAAAATGTATGAAATGAGGTCCCAGTTGGGACTATATGACAATATATATATATAAAATATATATAAGCAGTTACCACCACAGACAAATGTAGCTGTGTGTTACTGTGTTACCTGGCAACCGGTCAACTCTCATTCACATAAATGAGGTGGACCAAAAAATAGATTTTATATATCCGACTTTATTGTCATTGCACAGAGTTCAGGTATTAAGAGAGTGCAATGCAGTTCAGCATCTAACCAGAAGTGCAAAACTCAGAGCAATGTACATAATATAAAATCTAGATTAAAGTAGGATGTGGAATAAAACATCTTTGTAACGTCTTCCATAGCCTTGTCTGTGTCCGGGCTAAATACGACCTGAGCACAGTGTAGTGGGCAAATATGCCGGACTTAGTTTGTTGGTGTGGCTCTGACTTTGTAATTTTCAATAATTACAAATTAAACTGAAAAAATCGGAGAAGGTAAGGTACATAACCCGTGGTGGGTTGTGTATTTTACCCAATGTTGAGACCCTGTCCAAATGTCATATCTTGTTTTAATATCTATAATATAGTACCAGTGTAGACTATATAACCGTATAGTATCAGCTGACATGTTTTTTTACATTGTGCATATTCTTTAACAATTTTGAGGGGTTGGTTTGCGGGTGTGTGCCGCCCCCCCAAACAATGCTAGTGGAAACACTGGGTAGTGTTGCTGTATAGAAATACTTGGTTGATTTTTTTTTTAGACTTTGGGGGTGAAAAGGGTTAGAGGGATTCTGTGTGTGTAGATCTGGTCTGTGTTAACCCCACGTTATCAATTAAAAGGTGGCGTTTGTTTTGTTCTGTGTCATTCAGGCAGGTGTTCACACCAGCTCGGTGAGAAGCCTACGGTATGGCTGGTTGTCCTATGTGCTGGGCGAGAGGACGACGCCCCGGTTAAAGCAGAACAGCAAAATCATCACCTTGGACGGCAACTTGTCCTCAGGGAAAGGAGCGCTGGCCCAGAAGCTGGCTGACAAGCTGGGTAACTATCTCAGTGAAGGGATCCTTCATCAGAGTTTGCACCAGCATAGGTACACTCATCCAGGGATTCCCATTCAGGTTTGTCGTCATGCAGTGGATGAAAGAAGGCGTTTACAGGTTAAAATGGTAAACTCCTTCAATCATGGGGATTACATGGCTGAAATTTGATTGTGCTAATGCTTACTGCACCAATGTTTGAGAGCCTGACTGACATTGATACATCTGCGAGAATCCAATTTTGGCTGATAATATATAGCATACCATGGGTATTTTGGGAAATATTCTCACTTGTCTTATTGGGAGTTCAGTCCCAATTTATGGTCCCATGTTAAATCAATGGCATCGGTACATGTGGGTAGTACTGTGGCAGGGGATGCTGCTGTGACACGTTAAGACTGACGTCCCGCTGCGGTGGCGGTTTTGAGGCTGTGTGAGAGTCCCGTACAGTAAACGGGCAACATCACGGCACTGAATGTTTTCCAAACAACAAAGCATAGTCAATCTGTCTCTTTCCTTTTCTCTGAAATCATTCTATATGCACAGGGATGCTCTACATGCCCGAGCCTGACACTTTCTACTTGGACAAGATGACCGGCGAGAAGGAGCCACTTCCTGTTGACTTCAACGGGATGTGCAGCCTGGAGAAGTTCTACACAGACCCCAAAGCTGCCGACGGAAACAGCTACAGACTGCAGATGTGGATGTACACAATGAGGCTGCTTCAGTACGCCGACGCCCTCGAACACCTGCTCACCACAGGTATCGCTGACTCAGAGATGCACTGGAGCTTCCTGTGCTCAGCTCAGTGTCCAGTTAGGTCACGTCCATGGCAAATGGCCAAAATCACGTTTGTGATTGTCATATGCAATTATACAATTACATTTGATTAATTTTAAGTAATAATATTAAGGATTGTGTGTGTAACAGGATTTATAGTGTGTTAACAGAATCACTCACATACATCCTGATCTTCTTCTGTGTTTTAAGGCCAAGGAGTAATCCTGGAGCGTTCTCCCTTCAGTGACACAGTCTTCCTGGAGGCCATGTTCAAAGAGGGATACATCAGGAAGGAGTGTGAGTATATCACTAGGGCTGGGTTGAAATAATCAACACTCTAATTAAAATAATTCTCTCTTTGAGTAATCGGATATCGATCAATAAAATCCTGAGCGATCAATCTTTTAAAGATTGCTCATTATGCTAATTTTTAGGTACATAATTGTATTTAGCTTATATCAGAATAGGTTTACAAGGTTTAATTTTCAAAAAACATTATTTTTGTTGGACTGCACATTGCTGCAGCTCCTCTTTTTACCCTGGATGTCGAGCTTTCCGTTATAACTACATAGTGAGGTATCACACTTCTGTTCCATCTTTGTTGAGTCGCACATGCTCAGTAGCTAGGTAAGGCTAGCCACTACTAGCCAGTCAGAGTATGAGGGCATGGCATGCTAGCAGCTAGACAAGCATTATAACATAGTGGGATTCTTTTTTTAAGTCTGTAGGACATTACACACATCTTAAAGAAATGTCCTGTGGCTCGCAGGTGTGGAGCACTACAACGAGATCAAGGGCATTAGCATCTGTGAGTTCCTGCCTCCGCACCTCGTCATCTATGTGGACCTGCCAGCCGAGGACGTGCAGAAGAAACTGAAGCAGAGCGGCAAGGTAGTGAGACAGTGGTCACTGAAAGCACAGCACACTGGAGATACTGTAACTCTGGCAACATTTTTTCAGTCTCACTCATTAACTTTAAATAGAAGACATTTCATTTAAAAAGAAACACCGGAGAGAATAGATAGATAGCCGATTCAAATCAGATATATATGAAAACATTAGTTTAGCTTTTTATCTCCATGTGAATTATTTAGTAACATTGAATCTCTCCTTTCGCAGTCCTATCTTCAGAATGTGCCTCTGACGTATCTGAAGAGCATTGAGGATAGCTACAAGAAGTCTTTCCTGCCCAAAATCAGGTGAGTAGTTGAACTAAAACAGATGTGTAAGCTAGACCACTTTCAAATTACACATGCATCATACATGATCCTTATGTATTTTTTGGTATTTAAAGACTCCTAGTAGGGCTGGCCAACATGTGACTAGATATAGTATTTCATTTTCGATATCGCAATATAACAATATGACACGCCTATTCTGGTTTTTGAAGGCTGCGTTCCAGTAAAGTGATGTTACCTTGACCCACTTTGTCATTATATCCACATTACTGAAGATTATTTATCAAAAATAAAAGCAATAGTCGACCTTCATTATTGCTGCAATATCGAAATCCATCGATTTGGTCAAAAATATTGTACTATTTGATTTCCTCCACATCGCCCAGCTTTAACTTGTAGCCAGTAAACCTAACCTAAACTAAAGAGTGTTTTAGAGGTCAACCGATATGAGTCTCTTTGTGGCCAACGTCGATCTTTAGAAATCAGTGTCAGCCGATAAATGCTGCCAATTTATTTTGGCCGATTTGTTATATTTTTTTTTTTTAACCTCCATTTGAAAGATAAAATGTAACTAATAATTACTTAAGATACACAAAATTCCTCAACACAAACATTTATTGGACACCAATTATTATTCACAAATCTGCACGTGTATACTTAAATTAAAAAGGTGTGATGTAAAAACATATATTGTATGAATAATGTATAAAAAATATATTAAATCCGGTAAGAAGAAAATAAACTTTGTCAATTAAAATGTTCAATGAAAAAATAGTTTAGTGCACTGAGCAGCATTTATCAAACTTTCATAAATAAAATAAATTGACAATTTTAACAATAATAGTAACATATAATACTATATAATAGTAATAACTGCACACAGAAGCAACCGGCAGCATGTCTTTGTTTTAGGTCTGAAGAAAATGTAGAACTATTGAACATAAAAAATCTTAGTGGATCTTCACTTCTGCCCTAAATAAAAAAAAAAACAACAAAAAAAACGTCTGGTGCCGATTTATGTAAAAAATGCCAAAAAACGGCGGATTAATCAGTCGACCTCTAGAGTGTTTGCCTAAACGAGGTTTGTGTGTTTTTTTTTCTTTAGTGAAACATCAGAAGTGCTTGCTTATAATGCAACCCAAGCCCAAGACGTGGAAAGGGTAAGACTATAGTGGACAGGAGCTGGGTGGAGTTTTATCCCTAAGATCGTGTTACTCTCTCTGTAGACGGCGTATTTATTGTGTGCTGTCCGCAGGTGGCGGAGGACATTGACTATTTGAAGTTTGAAAAGGGGCCGTGGCTGGAGCAGGATGATGTCACATACCACCACATGAGGATGCTGTGAGTGCTTGATTAATGTTATACGTTTTCCACATTTAAATGCAAATTGCATAGAGGAAGAGCTCAGCTGAAGTCAGATTCACAACCTCAGCCTCTGCTTGTCACACTCATTATGGATAAATATGCAAAGTACCTGAAACGAATCACGCAGAGAACTCAAAATGCAGATTCGTTCTGATTGCCTTGTTATACGCTGTACTCCACCAATACATCGGCATGCATCGACGTTGCTTTGCTATGAGTTGATTTTATGTTATATTTTATTTGCTGTCTTTTCCTCTGTTTTACAGTGTGGAAGACAAACAGAAGGTGGCAACCCTGACCCACATACCAAAGTTTCTGCCAGAAATAACCATCGGGGCCCACGACTATGATGAAAAATACTATGCCTTTAAATCGGTATGTAGAGAGATGGTTAATAAAAAAAATCTGATGATACATTGGCCAATAACCTTTTTTTAAAAAAACAAACAAAAAAAAAACATTCACTACTCTGTATTTTCGGACTACTTAGTGTTATTTTCTTAATTTATTTATATATTTTTATTCCTTTTTTGACATTTTAGGCCTTTTATTTGTGTAGGACAGTTTATACTTAAAAGGGGAGAGAGAGGGGGAATGACATGCAGCAATGGGCAGCAGGCAAACCGGGGCGGGCGGGCAGGCGGGCGCGCGCTCTACCAGGTGAGCTAGCCTGGCGCCCTACTCAGTGTTTCTGTAACAAACATGGTAGCTGCATCTGCATGCTGATATTTTGCTCAGCATGACAATTTGTTTGGTTCAGCAAATTTAGAAATGTATTGATTACGCAACAACACGAACACATCTCTGGCCTTTTTAGCTAGAGCAAATATAGAGCGATATGGAGAAATTTTTTTTGACCAAATACATTGATGTTGATATTGCGCAATGTTGTCGGGTTGACTTTTGGGGCTGTCAAATAAATAAGAGATTTGTGGGTGAAGGCAAAAAAACCACTTTACTTTATTACTGGCCATATCTTGTTACTTTTTGGCAAATGTAAATGCAAACACAGATGTGTCTTTGCTAATAATAATAAGTAATATAAAGTTAACGGATAATAAGAAATGATCAGGTTTTATGGATCAATCCCACAGATCCACTGGGTTGCTGTTGGCTGGTTACATTAATTAACTGTGTTGCAGAAGTATAAAATGCCCTTCCGTTAATATGTTTTGTCATTATCTGTGGATTAGTTCCTTTACCTTGCAATGATCCCTTTATTGAAACCTAAACAATCCCCATCCCTTGTTGCTTCTCTTTCTTACCTTTGCCATGTGAAGCCTGTGCACTACCGTCTTCGTGATGGAACTCATTTCCTTCTGCTGAAATATCGAACGACTCGTCATTACAAGAAAGCAAATGCCAGAAATGGAATATTCTACAAGGCTTTTGGTATCATCAGTCTTGCAGGAAAACATTGGGCTCTGACCTTTTCTGTTCATTGACTAGAGACTTTTTTTGTCTCCCCTTGCTGCAAAAAAAAATAAAAAATCGGACTGCTTAATTCTACAGGAGGCTGTGACCTGACATTTAGTTCTAAGCCCGGATCTCAGTGGAGAGAATGAGAACTGACACGTGGAGGCGTAATCTCCCTCGGCACACTTGACAAAAAAGTAAAGTCACTGAAGGACATTTGCAACACTGATGTATTACAGCTTCCATTAAATCTATGAAGATATTGTTTACAGCTAATATCATCATAGATTTAGGGAGGGGGGGGCTAGCCTCGTTTTGTTTGAAATTTCTTTGATCGCCAACAAGAAGTGCCATCACCCAACATCGCTTAGAACACCTGTTAATGTCTTTATATTTAGTATTAAACATTAAATGTAACTAAGGCAACCCAGTTATAGTCTTGACTAGATGCGTTTAGCTATTTCCATTAAAACAAGTTCTTTTGAAATACTAAATTATACTTCTGCATCCATTTTTCAACAAGCCTAAGCTGATTTGTGTGCGATTCTGCTGTTTTGAATGTTCATGTGTTCCTTTTTAGTTCAATTTGTTTTGTTCTTGTAGCTCCCTGGGAAGAAGTATGCACCTGGTTATAACGCAGATGTCGGAGACAAATACATCTGGCTGAAGTGAATGAGTCCACAGGCCTGTCACTAATTCACCCCTCGTCATTGGCAGACCAGCTCCCTGAGTGAACTCTGGACCACGCCTCCATTGTTGATCCAGTGGTCTCCTGTTGTACATCCTAAATAGTGTGTATGTATTAAAATAATAAATTTTGAATCTACAAAATGTCTTTTGTTCTGACTGTATGCCAGAGCTCATGGAAAGATGGAAATTCAAAGGATCATGAAACAAGGGTCACTCTTTCAAATAAAAAAACAAACAAAAGAAAAACCGAGAGACAGCTTTAACTGTCAGTAACTATAAAATAAACAGCAGTGGAAAGTCTGATTCCTGCTGTGTGACAACACAAAGCTCAGGTAGTGTGTTTCCAATGCTGCTGTATTATTTGGTGTTTGGTTCTGCCAGAGGTTTGGAACCAAAAATACTACAAAACTAATCCAATAAAGTGCAAAATAAAAAAATAAATAAAAATCTGTGATTGCACTTTTACTAAGACGCTTGTCTTGCATTGCCTGACCATCCTCCACAGCGCGGCCAAGAGGGTCTGGCTAGTCCACACAGCATTCTGGGTTGGGAGAAAATAAGATACATAAATAAAACCTCTGGTTTATTGGCATGTGGTTAAACCAATCAGAAACGTCTTGGGCGGCGGTAAGCCTCCAAGAACTTGTTTTGGGGATGAATATTATATTGATGCCCATCATTTGTGTAATTGATGGCACCATTCAAACAGGATCAAATCATAATTTGTCTCTTCCTATGGTGGTCCACCAGAAGGGGAGGGACTTTTGCGCTCTATTCAAAATCGTTAAAAAATACAAACAGAAAAAAGATATCCTTATTGAGGATTAGGAAAACGCTTGTGGTGTAGTTTCAATCCCTTTATTAGCCAATCACAGCATCTCAGTTTTGTTAGATCTATTATTATTTGGTCTTGAGTTTTATCATGAAGGACTGGGGCCGGAGAGATTATTAGTTCCTGTTTGCTGGAGGAGGCTCCTGTTGTAACCAGCATTGATCTCCAGCATAGATAACGTTAAGCTGGGCTCAGTGGCAGAGTATACTGGAGACATGTAGGGAAATCAACCTCCCATAACTTGACTGAATTATGACACCCTGCTTGTTTTTTTGCTGGAATGGCCATAGTTTGGAATGAAAGGCTGCTTCTCAGGATATCAAAGCCCCTGTGCACATGTGGAGACAGTAAAAGACATAACTACATTTTGAGAATAGTTTTCCTGGTGTTGCTGTGGAAGCAGTTTGAGTAGCAACTGTGGCTCAACAAGCTTGGTAAGGAAATGCTCAAAACCACATGAGGAAATGCTCAAAACCACATGAGCGAATGCAGTCTGGACTTTTTTTTTTCTAGGACCCTGATGCTGCAGCATTCAAAGAACAAAACCAAGCTGTTCTTGATGATCCAATTTCCCCCAGCATGCATGGCTACCTGGGAAAGAAAAACAAGAAGGCAATAGAGCTACTGCCGCACTCATCATTTTGTATGATGTTGCCTAAACAGTCCAATGCCTAATCATCCAAAAGACTTCGGTGATCTAACTCTCTCAGCATAGGCGTCGATTGGGGATGGTGGGTACCATCATTTCATCATGAGTCATTTTGTACCCACCACTTAAAAAAAAAAAAAAAAAAACAACCTCAAGCTCAATTTAATAAAAAAAATAAAAAATAAATAAAGTTCATACCACATAATTCTTGAGTGACAGATGCCAACAAATCTACAAATATGTCTATTCCCACAGGCCAGACAGACATTCTGCTGCTGCTGGTGTAATGGAAAAGAAATTACATTAAAGCTTGATTTCATATATCTTTCTATAATATTCATGTATTCATATTAATTTACTATGCTTTTGTTTTTAAATGACTTTTCATTCAATCCAGAATTAAAAATTCACCGAAGAACAACTCAGTATTTTTGACAAACAAACAAAAGTCTCACTTCAAAACTTCTCCTCTCCTCTGGCTACACCCTTCTTTCCTTTCCTAGCTCCTCTCTGAGTCTGATGTCATGGCACATGGATGCATGAAGCAGAACATAGTGGCTCATATGTCTAAAGCTTTTTGAACAATTAAGGCTTTCTTCTTCATAAAACGTGTCGGACATCAGCACATTTTTGTATACATTTGTATTAATTTACATTGCAGGACAGCATCTTTCAAAGCATGACCTCCGCAAAAGAAGAAAAACAATGAATGCATCATTGTACGCAGCACATCTGAAAATGCACTTCCGAATGAATCTTTGTCCCCAGCACATTTCAAACCAAAATCACGCCCATGTCTCTCTCAGCATCTTCTTTAAGAGCTTAATGGTCTTTCATTCAAACATTTGGCCAAATTGAACCCTTTTCCTCTGAATCCTGTGTACTGTGGAGCGACACACACGCTCACCAGAAGGCTGTGCTGATTGAAGTATAAATGCAGGTAAAACTCTGCCAGCTGTATGTAATTGAAAATGTTACACGTCTAGTATGTATTACATATTCTATTACATATCATTCTATTTTATTATATCTATTATCACACCATAAATGAGTCTTCAATGTAAAGGAATTGGAATCTGCTATTTGTAATAATAGAGCTTAATACATTCAAAAGGGCAATCATGGACTTTGAAAAGAAGAAACAGTGATTACCACCAGAGTCTTCATTATCATGTCATATAACTGACAGCCTCGTACTTATCACAGTGAGCCTCCAGCCACACTCTCTCCTGACAGGACAGCTTTGACGTACTCTACTCAACCCTAGTGTTGTCCTCGGATCAAATCTGAACCGTTTTCAAATTTTCTATATCAGAAATATAGGTTTGCCCCAAAATACCAAGTAAAATAATTAGTCAGTTCACTACTTTAATTGAATTTTGGTTGTTTTATTCAATTTCAAAGCATTTGAATGTATAGTATATATACAGTATATATATGTTTTTACTGTTTCAAAACAGGGACGTCCTACCTAAACTCTGGCGTCTACCAGTATGTGATTATCCACTCAACATCCTCGGATCTTAACTATTAGTCAAAATTATTCATAATTTTTGCTTTTTTGAAACTCAAAAATTAGGTATAGTTTCATCTAAATTTGGTGTGCTGACCATGAATTCCAAGAATAAGTGTAAAACTTATGGTAACAAATTGGTGTTAGTGGTGTGTAGACTGGTGGCAGAGGGAAAAAAGCAGATAAAGTGAGAAAAATGTTAAAAAAATAAATAAAAAGCGTTGAAAGCAGCGACAAAAACGTCTATTTAAATGCCAAAAAAAGTGTTCATTTTTTTTAATTTTGACTTGGGAGGACAACAATTCTATGGTCGACAGGATGAAAACACAAGTGTTAAGTCCGACTTCACAAGAGAGTCAAGGTTAGCTACTCTGGGTTGTCATGGTTTTGGACTTTTATTAAACTCGGTCAGATTTGAGAGTGACTCCATCCAAATGTTGTCTCCAACAGAAGTTTGCCAATCATCGGGGCCGGGACAACATGCTTTTGCCCTGATTCCCTTCTTTGGCGATACACTGGTGTTGATTAGATTTTCATTATTGCAATTCTTGAAGTATTGCAATTTGATAGTATTGAGTATTGCGACAAAAACAAAAGTTGAATAATACACTAGAGACAATATATCATGAGACATTTCTAAAAAAACGAATGGTTTTCTAAGAAAAATGCACATCACGTCAGTCTGACAATTATTACATTTGTAAAGAACGTAATATTGAATTTTCAGCATTTTATGTTTTTGCTCTGTTTTGCAGGAAACAGACATGTAATTGCCGTCTGCGGTAACATACATACAGAAAATATTTAGGTCAATCATTGGTTTAAAATAGCAGAAACAAAAATCCCAATTCTAAGGGGGAAAAATCCCCCCCCACCAATTATTTACGAAGGCCACATGATTTACTGCAATCTGGCAGACCTCCGTATCTCCCTTAGTGCTGTTTGGCCAGGTCCCGGTGAACGCCCCAATCAAACTGCCGACTCGCTGCTCAGGACATTTGCCCCCTAACCGCTATGCTAACCAACGGGGTCACCCCAGTGAGAGTTTTGAGCCAGGGTTGAGGACGTCTACTCCCAGAGAAAGGCCCCCCCTTCCCAGGACAGAGAGCTGGTTCAGCCTTTGTAAACCTTAGAATTTGATGAAAGTTCTGCCTTTTGACAGAAAAGACGTTATTCTCTTTCCTATAGTTCAGACCCCGCAGTGCCCCAAAGGAGCCCTAGGGGAGCTTTTGTCAGAAGGTTCCTGGGAAGATCCAAATACTTTGTGTTGAATGCTTAGAGCCATGGAGAAATTTCTGTCTCAGCAGGTGCTATATTTCAGGTCTGGGAGACACTTACATCCCTTTTAACAAGCTCAATGTGCCCTAGGAACTGAAGAGCCGAGAAATAATAGAGAAGAAAAAAGGAACCCAAAGGCAGAAGTAAAAAAGAAACAAATGTGCTTGTCATTTCCAGCTGTAAAGATGAATGAATGAATGAATGTTATTGCCAACCATTTTGATAATCAATCGGTTTGATAAACATTCTCTGAGTTTCTTCATTCCTCTGAAACACTAAACCCAACATCTTTGAGTTGTGGACAAAACAAGGACGTCGCCTTGGGCTTTGGAAAGCCATATTCAACATTTGCCACCATTTTCTGACATTTTAGAGACCAAACAACTGATCGCTTGATTGGGACACTAATCGCCAAATAAATCGACAATGTAAACTATTGTTAGTTGCAGTACTACTGTCAGTTAAGATAGTCCTTATTTAAAAAGAAAAAGCTACATGTAGGCTATTTAAAGACCTAAACTGCTGTTCATCCCATGCAAACTGAATGATTGCATCAACAAGAAAAGTAGAGTGAGTTAAGTGCAAACAAAACAAAAGAATTACTTCACAGGTCCCTCAGAGTGTAACGAAGAAAGAAATCAACTGTGGACAGTCAGCAGACCGGGGAGGCCAGGGGCCTGCCAGGATCTGAAGAGGAAGAGGTTGTCTACTTGCACTCGCAGTGCCAGAGCAACAGGGCTATTCAGACAAAGGCACTGTCAATAATTGACAGCACAGCCGCCTGGTGCAGTCACAGTGAACTAATGGAGGATGAAAAACATGAAGTCTGGGGAAGGGGAAGTTGGCATACTATCCTGTCTGGTATAATGCGACACAGAGGTCTTACCAGGCAGAGGGAAAAGGTCACATTTAAGAAGTATGACAGATCTGGAAGCAGAAAAAACCCTATTGGTGAAGTGAAACCCACAGACTGAAGAGAAGAAGAAGAAAAAAAATGCAGTGTACCAACGATGGCACAAGTTTGTCAGGGGATATTTTTAAGGCTCGCTGCCTTTGTCAGCTACTGAAGCCAGACCTAATGTTGAGCAGAGGGCATGGGTGACAGAGGCAACCAGCAGCCTGTAATAGGGTCTTTAACCCCAGTGAGTCTCCCTGGGTTACCTACTCAGCTCAGGGTGCTGTGCCACTTAAAACCACAAACATGTTTCTAGACAGAAGCCCAACCCAAAAGGCGAGAAGTCAGTGGCAGTATTAAGCCAGTTCCAGCTTACTGTAAAAAAAGTTCTGATCATGAATGTATGTAAAAAAAAAAATCTTATTATTATAATAATTATTATTCATTTTTAAAGATTATTTTTGGCATTTAAGAACTTTATTAGATAGGGCAGAAACGGGGGGGAAAGCTGAGGAATGGCATGCAGCAAAGGGCCGCAGGTTGGAACCGAACCCGCGGCTGCTGCGGTGAGGACCGAGTCTCTGCATACGAGCACGCTCTACCAGGTGAGCTGCACAGGCACCCATTTTATTCTACTTTTCTTGTCTATTTGTCATCAATTTCATCTGTTTTTTTATCCCTATTTATTTTTAATTGGAAAACTTTTTTTAAATCCAGTCATTAATCAGTGGTCTGAGTCCAAGAAACTGCAAAGGCTTCCAGATTTTGGAGGCAAACGATGGCTACAGGAGCTTTGCCATGTGTTAAGGATTTGGGAACTTGACATCCCTGCAGAGTATACTTCACTAAAAGCCGACTTTAAACTTTCATCTAAAACTCACAGCTTCCGGGATTAAAACTAATTTAACGCTATGTACAGCAGACTTAGATCGAACGTGTTGCACCAGAAAGCAAATTCCACTCTATAGAAATGCCTTGGGAAAGCCTTGCAATGACTCAGTGATGAAGCTGAGGGAAGATTATTGGTGCTGGGGTTCATGTCTCAGCTGCAGTGAGCTGTGGCTGCTGCTCGGTATCATGGGAGCCCCTGAGCCCGGGGACAGAAAGCCAGTAAGTCAGTAAATGAAAGGAAGGTTATGCCACTGTAATCAACAAGACTAATTACCATGCATTCCTTCTTACTAAAATAATTTCTTCATGTTTTTTTCATGTTGGTTTATATGTGAAGGGCTACAAAAAAGGAAGCTGGTGTGATTATAAGTCATCAGGCTTTAGTCTGGAGGCAGCAGATGGCAGTGTTGCTATCTGGATACATGCAGTGTGAAGACTGTCTAGAAGATGGTAGCTCTGGGCACATGCACTCCACTGAAGGGGAAATTCACTTTCTGATACTAAGATATTGTTTGACACCTTCTCTTCTCACTTTAGCTGTTGTTTGCAAGATATGTGAGAGGAGCTGCTGGCTAGGCTACTGTTGCCACTTTACTTTCCCTTTTAACCATGTTAACTCTCTTGTATGTGTTGGATGTTTTTGGATATCTTACTTATTTTTATCTGGTATTTTGTTTATTTAGCTTTTATAATTTATTGTATTTGAAATTGTACATTTCACTGAATGTACTTATATGTAGGCTATATGTGACAAAGAAAATCTCTTAAAAATCTCTTGAAATTAAATATTTTTTCCCACTGCATCCTCTCATTGTAACATTTTCTCCTTTTTTATCCTAACAATTCATAGAAATAGAATGAGCGGGAATAGAAAATGGATGGATGGCTGGTCGGAAGCACAGGACGATTAACGATACTACTGTGCCACCATAACAAGACAACCATACTTTCATACTTATCAAAAGCTTTTCAAAATGTAGGAGTGGACCGGACCAGTGGTGTACCAAACTACATAGAAATCAATGTCACACAACTAAGCCTGACTAATCCCTTAATCTGAAAACAAAAAACACCAACAAAAGATCTCACTTGCTTATTGAAAAAGAACTTCACCAAAAGGATTACAGAGTTGGCAGCAACCAATGATTGTTGTGTTTCTGGGATCATGTCCTGAGCACCTGAAGAGAAAACAGGGAACGGAGAGAGAAAGAAAAGCAGGATGGAAGAAAAACACATACACAAGCAATTTGCCCTGGGCACATAACAATAGGTAGGCAATATGTTATGACCATCAGTCAAAATTATTTCAACTTTGGTTCTGATAAATCAACGGTTTCCTTTTTGTGGATGGCTCTAAATGGGCAACCCATGAACCTTAGCAGCTGTTGCTATAGAGAGAGAGAGAAAACATAAGGAGGTGCAGCAATTTCATTATTATGCTTTGTTGTTTTAATTGGTAACAGAATAATGCACCATAGTTGCTGACTTCAGCCAATTGATACAGTTTCTAATAGTGAATTGGTTTAATTGCTAAATGTTTTATCTGGTTTAGCTTTAACTTTCAGCCTGCTGTTAGCATTGAGCACAACTGAATTATAAGCGTAGTGAGATTGTTTTTTTTGTTTGTTTTTTCCTGAAAGGAATAGTTGACCTCTCTGCTTAAAGTGGCTGCATGTAACTTTCAGTTTGTGTTGATTTTAAGAGCTGCTTTGGACAAAGTGGTAGTGTTTGTACCACACCTGCTCTGTTCTTATTGGTGCTTCATTGCCCACTGTATTACTGAGTTAGCGTTACGGGGAGGTCATATAGTTACAATGAATGTTTTGCTTGGACAGGAAATAATTCATTTACAATAAGAGAATAGGTTAAATTGTTGCATACGGTTACTTAGCCTACTTTGGATGTCTCGTGAGCTAAACCGTGTAACGTTATCACAGTCACTGTAACACGGGCCAAAGCATTAAGAGTGTCACTCCCCTAACTAAGTTGAAGATGAGAGTTGCACATGCTAACGAGAGACTTCTGTGATGTCAATACAGTAAATATGGACCTATTTAACCAAGTTCGTCACCGCTGGCTACAAGTTAGCATCAAACACAACAAAGGCTGTCAGTTGAATGGCGTTTTGAGCTAACGTTAGCAATCAAACAACCATAGATAGCTAAAACGTTTTGGAAATGATTTCGATCTTCTGTTATTGTTTGTAATGAGAAAAGTTTATTGTTTCACAAATTTCAGCATGACACGTTATGCCGTAAACCGTTTAAATCTGAGCATGCACGACTCACATCTGCACTGACTCACATCAGGGAGTGACAAAGAGATTGTTGTAGCAACCAACATAATAATAACTTATAATATAGTGCATTTTATAAAACCCATGGACGCTTTACAGGGTACAGGGGGAAAAGGGAAAAGAAAGTAGTAAGCCAACACAAACACGGACTAAAAGGAGTAAAACGTCCGTGCTAAATAGAAGGGGTTGTAATTTATATTGGCTGCTGACATTGCGCATTGTAAACTGATTTCCTGAATGAAATTGACATTTACATAACTGAGGGCTAATTCAATCCCGTAATTGTCTCCATCAGGAGGTGGAGCAATTTCATTATGCTTTGTTGTTTTAATTGGTAACAGAATTACCATAGTTACTGACTTAACCGAGGGCTAAATTGGCTGCCTCGCTTGTTCTCTCCTTTCTAGCTTTTAGTTGTTCTTTGTTTAATTTCCTTTTTTCCTGTGATGGTCCTGCCCCAGTATCAGCCATATCTACAACAGTTTACCTGACTGGATACGCTAACACAGGCTTTTTCTGGTGTTACAAAGAAATCTAAGACCCATCAGTATGTGTTACCGTAGCGCCGTCTACCTGCCACAAATCATTCTGTGATTTTGGGGGAAAATCAGACCTGAGCAGAGGAATTAATAAAAACTACATCAAAATAGCGTCACTTAAGATTATATGACATTTAGAGGAGAGGCTGGTGTTTCTCTGTGTTTTTTCTATTGTAAATAAATTCCACGAATAAAATCAAAACCAACAATCTATTAATAGTTTCCAACTTCCATTCACTGTCTGTGGCACTCATCTGGTAGTTTTCTTTCTTTAATAAACTGGCTCACAGACACATTGAATATACTATGGATGTAGCCTATATATCATTACAATAAACTTTGTTATAGCACCTTTCATAACATAAAATGCAGCTCAAAGTGCTTTGCAAAAAAATAACAAATCAACAACACAGGTATTAGAAACAGAAAACACAAAAAGTGATACAAACAAGAGTGAATAGCAGTAAAATATATTAAGACAGAATTTGCTATACACATATATATACACACATACATATACTGTATATGATTTTGGACAAAAATGGGATCAGGCTTTTCATGCACTACAATACTTGTAGCTGCCTTTAAATGTTGATTGTCATCATAAATCTGAAAGTTTCTTAACACTGTCACTCATCGATTGAACCGATACGTTTGTTCATCCGAGCTTTGGAAGTGCAGCTGTCTGTAAGACCCCACCAGAAAATGAATGGAACTGGCCTCTGCTGCCAAAATAACACCTGCTTTACATCTCTTTTTGGACTCTATAGTTGATGTAGTGAACTTGCCTGCTCCTGGTTTCCCACTTCACCATGTCACAGAAAAACCCAATATCTTTTTTAATGTTTACTCATGCAGCCAACACATAGTTTGTGAATACAACAACATTGGTTTGGATTGCTAACTGTAAAAGAACTAACAAAAAACTGTTTACAGGATGATTTGATGTGACATGGTGGTAGAGTTCTCTGTCACATCTCCTGACAGGTCATATAATAGGCTTATTGATAATCTGTCACTGCCGGTACTTTATGTGTTGCTGTGGTTTATGTGTGATATTTGAGTGAAAGCGCCTCCGGCACTTGTGGATGTTTCCACTGGCATTACACTGTACACTTCATGGATGCCGTGCACCATCAATCTGACCTGTTTTTAATCATCCCATTCGATTCCCAATATATATGTGCCTGAAGAGCTGTGTGGGCATATTGATAACTAAAAACAAGGCCAGGCAACATCAGTAACATCTCGGATAGCAGCCATAACCAGATATGGATTGATTGGGGAAGTTGAGCCAAATACTCATAACCCACAGCTCTTAGTCTTTCTGTGGTTTGATTTGAATAAAAACCAGAGTTGCTGCATTTTGGCAGTAGTCTATTTTTCCCAAATCAATGTTTTCTCCTGTGAGCATCTGCTGCCAGGTCCAGAGTAAAAACATTTAAATCAAGACCGTAAATGAATAGAAGTGTGGACCTTCCGTGGACATGTGGTGCCAGGAAATGCACATAGTGTCAACATGGCTCTGCAGGATGCACAATAGCTATCATAGGAAGAAAAATAGCTAAATGTAGCTATCCCTTTGTGCAAACCACCTCCCTGTTTGCCATTTTCAAACTGTAATTGAGTGTCCTCCAGGCTCCTGTGCTGCCTGTCCCTGAGCTGCTTCAGTCAGTGCATTGTGACACTTAACTCGACAATATATCATCTGGTATTTTCAAAGAATGTTGGGCACTTGTGAAGACTTCCTCTTCTTTCATTTTTCAGAAGTGTTAAAATTTAAACGATTTTATTGCATTAGTTTCACAGCACATATCTGACAAATGGTCCTCGGTATACACGTAGTGCATGCCTTGAAATATTCTGCTCATTAATGTGCTTGCAGGATACATTGGCAAAAGGTTCTTGATAAGTCTGCAGAGGAAGACAATATGAATGAAACTTTCTTTGTTATCTTGCGACTGGTACAAATGGCGGTATAGCAAATGTAATTCAATGTAAGTCATTTCCTTATCTTTGCCTTACTTTCTCTTACAAAGCTTTGCTTCTCATACTCTTAGAGCAAGAAGATCATGAGATGAATGACAACTATCCCTTTGTTTTGTCTTACAATTGGGGCTGTGTGTTTTTTCCCCAGTCTCAATTCTTTCTCTAATAGCACTTCAGCAAGGATATTCTCAAGGAGTTGTAAGTGATGGACGTGAGCAGGTGGCCTTTGCATCGGCCCAAAGAACAAAGCACTGAAAAAGAGCAGTGAGTGTCCTGATTGACAAGCTTCAGCCGAGCCCTCTGTGGGAATGTTAATCTTTCCTTGCAAGTGCAGGCATTATTTTGCTGGACCTACTGCCCTTTCACTAAGAATAAGAAGTCAAGTTTGGGAATTAGACAGCACAGGGACGTGCTTCATCATGTTTAAGCTGCTCAAAGGAAAAGGTTTAGGGGAAATCTAATTCATCTACAGCACTGGTTCTTACCACTGGTGGTACGCAATCTCCTCCTCGTGGTCCGCGGATTCTCTGATATGTTTAAAAGAAATCAGAAATAAAGTCATTTTAAACATAATACTATAGAAATACTACAAATAAGTGTTTGTTCAAGTGTAATATTGTTGTGTCTAGATCAGCTTGCTTCATTGTTACGTTCATGAACGGAGTGTGCATGCATCCATAATTAGTTAGGGAGATGTGAGGGCAAGATAGTGAGCAGAGGTAAAATAAATGATTCAAAATCAAACTTTATCTATGACGAAGAGAATATTGGATGAGGTGGAAATGTGTCCGAGCACAAGTGCTTTGCCAGACTTTCATCCACAGCATTGCGGAGGAGGGTCTGGCTAATCCACACAGCATTCTGCAACAGGAGGGAAACATGCTCTGGTTTATTGGCATTTCTTTAACCCAATCACATTTGTCATGGGCGGTGCTAAGTCCCGGGAAAAGCTGATGCCGCTGCAAAATAGCCTCGGAAAGGAACGTGTTTTGGCGGAACATGTGTACTTTCAAAAGTAGTTTTAGTCGTCCGACAGAAAACTCAGATTGAACAGATTTAGCTCACTATGAAGGTAAATATGGTGCAAAAGGTGAGAGCTTGTAGAATATGATGTGAGAACTTGCAGAACAAAAAAATCTGAACTTGTAAAAATTAAATTTGCACTTGCAAAAAGATATTGGCAGATCTGTGATCTGAATTTGAAGTCACGGTTGGCTCAGAGCCCCAGAGAAGGCCACAGGTACAAATTAGTTTTGCACCAAATGTATCGCAAGAAGTATTACAATAGTCGATGAGCGCAGATTCACCACTGTGTGATGCGAGCGAGCACATATGTGAAGCTGCAGTGACAGATTCAAGAGGTTGTGATCACTGACTTGTGGTTGTGATGGAAAATGAAATTGAGAAAAAGAAATGTACACGAGTAAATGTTGCACTACACGCTTGCAGCTGTCATTGTTTTTATGCAAATATCAATCTACACATTTGGGAATATTTTCTACAAGTGCAAATTTCAATTTACAAATTCAGATTTTCTTTGTGTGACTTCAAATTCAGATGACATGTGTGCGAATATTTTTTGCAAGTGCAAATTCTATTTTTACAAGTGCAAATTTTAACATACACGTTCAGATGTTTTGTTCTGCAAGCTCTCACCTTTTGCAACATATTTACCTTCATGTTATCTATCTAGTCTATAGTCTATCTAGCTGTCTGGATTTACCCTGCAGAGACCTGAGAAAAGGTTAACCATAATCCTCAGATATCCACCGGAGTTGGAACACAAACAAAACGGAAGGTAACGGACATCCGGCTGATAAGAGTGAAATCTGGCAGAATTTTTTTTGTCTCCACAGCACCTGCTAGCAGCAAATGATGGAAAAGGTGAGGAGATATGACCCAACTCCCGAATTAACTCAAATTTGGCTTCAATTGGAGAGGGACGGAGGAAGTACTGAGTCGACAATGAATATTGTTTTCAGGAATAAACCTGCCTCCTGCGGGAACTGTCCATAGAGTAGGGTAGGACTATGCTACTCTATTTTAACATACTCTGACATTTTGACTAAGGGTTGTTTGCTTTCGTTAGATGAGAAGATGGATACTCTTGTCTTCAAGTCCCATTTTGTTTGTTTCAGTTGGTCTTGTCTCTACTTGCCGTTATGTCATGATCATAATAAAAAATAAAGTTTTTATTGAGTTAACAACATATTTCATGATCCCAAACAACAGTTTGACTGCTTGTCATGTTGATAACAGAATGAGTATTGTATTTTCTTATAGCCAGCAACCTGTGAAAAGAAAGTGAATTTCTTGTTAGCATATTGTGGCAGAAACAAAGTAAACAGCTCCAGCATGGAGCTGGGAGTGAGCGTCCTGCTGTGCATTAATGAAATGTATTGCAACTATTACATGGATATACTTTACTCAGCCAACCAAACTGATTCTGATCTCACATGCTACTTTTTCGTTTCCGTGCTGTGGGAGGTCTATGGAGGACAGCGTTCCTGTTCTAGTTGGATAACTGATTGTTGATTGAATACAATCTTCCAACAAGTCAGTTACTGTTGCCGAGATATTTTGAGAACTGAGAAAGCAATCCAAATCATTAACAAAAACATTACGGAAACAAATGAAACTTGAGATTGACTGAATGAGAAAATGTTTCCAATTTGGCTGCACAATCCTGTCCTGGTAATGAGATATGATTCAATATTATTTATAATGCTATGTTCATTTAAGTTAGTTAGTGACTGAAAGAATGAGATTGCAGATCCAAACAGGCTGGGCTCAGCTTTAGAGATAGGGTGATGAGCTTTGAATTGCAAAGGGAGCTCAGAGTAAAGCGGCTGCTCCTTTCTGTCTAAACATTGAGGTAGTTTTGGCATCTGATCAGGATGCCTCCTGGGCACCTCCCGCCAGAGGTTTTCTGAGCACGTACAAATAGTAAAAGGCCCCGAGGTAGACCCAGAACACACTGGAGAAAATATATATCTCATCTGGCCTAGGAAAAGTTCCCCAGGAAGTGCTGCAAAACATTGCTGGGGAGCGTGACGTCTGGAATACTTTTCTTGGCCTGCTGCCCTTCAATTCCGCCCTCGATAAGTGGATGAAAATGGATGGATGAATGGATGGTGTTCATGTTAGTCAGTTTCTGTTTCGGTGGTGGTGACCAATAGAGACGTAGTATTTGTCTCAATTAAGGAAACATGCAGATTAAAAAGTTTCCATCAGTTGAATTCAAACAAGTCAAACAATAATGACAATAATTTGTCATTATTGTTTTAGTTTTTTCTGGGAATTTGTGTGTGTGCGTTCATGTGAGCATCATCCTCAACCAGGAAGTGGGACTACGAAGAAGCAATGGTTAGAAATAAAAGCAAACAATAAAGCAAATTAATAATGTATATGCCAGATATATATTTGTAAACATAAATTTGTATTTAATAACTAATAATAAAAGGCGTTTTAAATTTTGATTGATAAGGAAATGAATGATGCTACCTCACCCATTCAGACAAATGGTAAAAAATGGGTGTACAAAAAAATCTATTTAAGGAAAACCAAGCTGAGCTCACTGTTACTATTTGCATATAGGCTGCCACTGATTTCTGCATGACTTGAACTACACCAAATGCCAGACGCAATGTAGATCCTTTTCACGGCAGACATTTTGACATTTCACAGTAGGAAAAGTGCAGGTGTAAATAAATAAAATTAATGATGGCTGAATTTCATTAGGCCTGCCTGAGCTTCAAGGCCCTGACATTGTGCACGCTGGCTCACTGTCACACTGGCATGGCTTACTAGGACACTTGAATAGAATGGAACCATCTTTAATGTTATTAGTGACGCCAGTGCTTTTCCTACTATGTCAAAATGTCTGCTGGGGAAAGAAAACTATGGTTGAGAGGGATTTGTATCATGTGGAAAGAGTGTCTATCCATCCATTATGTTCCGGTAGAGTGTAAATGACAAATATAAAGTATTTGTCCTATAAACAACCCATATAGGATGTCTAGAATTACTCCCTTGCTCACACTCATTCACACTACTCCCTTATTCAATGGACACTCACAGTCAGTTTACTCAGTAATGAGCAGTAAATTGGGATTTCGGACACTTACTTCAATATTTTATCACACACACTCAGCTGTAACGTTTTTGAATTTTTGGGGATAAGAGGATAATATGTTTTTTTTTTTATTAAGATGATCCTTTGGGCATTTTCAGCCTTTATTTTTTACAGGACAGCTGAAGACATGAAAGGGGAGAGAGAGGGGGAATGACATGCAGCAAAGGGCTGCAGGTCAGCCCACTGGATTGAGGAGTAAACCTCTGTATATGGGCGCCAGCTCTACCAATTTAGCTATCTTGGCGCCCGATAATATGTTTTTCTAATTTATTATTTTTTTGTCAGTACAATTGGCCCAATTCACACTACACATAATCTCTTTAAACAGAAATGTGCATATTAAACCAGCCTGGAAACCAGAAGAATCTGCCTGTCTTTATTTTATTTTATTGTTTTACAACCATGTATGTCACATGTGGAGGGTTTAATGCAATGACTGTCAAAGGAGCGTCATGCTTTAACATAGTTACTGGACATAACTGCAGTTCTCCGTCCAGCACATTTACCAATTAGTATCTGTAGGCAACGGGACACGATTATAGAAGTGTTCTAGTTTCCATTTGTTGTCCAAGCATTAATAATCAATCATGTTTGATCGGGCTTTGGTTGCATGCAGACAATCCGTGTGCAGAGCAAAAGAGGTAGAAGAAGGCATTGGCTGAAATTTTGCTTTGCTTTGTTTTTATCTGCATTCATTTGCAGATACCGATATCAGTTTAGAGATTAGCTGAAATGTCGTCTGGACCTAAAACCCCTACACATAGTATCAACTCAGACTGTAAGCATAAACATACATACATGGCTGGATACACCCGAACACCCAAAATATTGGGAATTAAATAGACATCAGGCTAATTTTGATCAATGGATTGCACACACATTTTTTGTTCCATATACATATTCATTAGGGAAGTTTTATTGATTGATTGTCTATTGATTGTGATTTGTATGCATATTTAACCATAGCCATTGTGAGCACAAATAGTTAGATTATTCTCCAGTTCATCCAGGTAAACAATGCTAGTTGTTACTGAAAAGGTGTGTGTAGTTGCTGTGTATTGTTATTCCAGTCACTTCTGTGCCCGGGCTTTTGTCTGCGTTTCTCAATCTCTCACTTCCACTTGAGAGCACGGTGTTGGTTAATTGGAATTTTTTTTTTTCCTTGGCCAGCAAGAGGAGACATGCCTGCTTGTGACAGGGGCAGGGCACACACACACACACACACACACACACACACACACACACACACACACACACACACACACACACACACACACACACACACACACACACACACACTTGTTGATTGGGGCTGATGTGAGATAGCAGAACTATTAAGACCATTCACTGATTTTACTGTAAATATGATAAGCAGATGTATCGGTCATCTCCGGCATTTATACATTTCAGTAGTGCACATGCATATGTGCAAATTAACATTAACACATTATAAATGCATCATATTTGCTGATGTGTGAAAACCTTGTAGCTCCATTTTATGACTTGTGTTCTGGATGTGCCTGATAAAACGGCATTAGTAGCAAATTAGGATTTTATCCCCCCCCCTTTTTTGTGTTGCTGGATTAGCCTAATTCTTAATTTTTAAACATTTTGCATGATTAATATGCAGTACAGCCTACAAGTTTGATCCCAGTCCCGTATGCCCTACATAGTCACAGACATAACCACACAGTTGTTCTATTTCATCCTTACTTACCGCCAGAGGCAGTGCTTAACACTGAATATCTTGTCTTATGTCTCGTGCATGCGCAGGTCATCAATGCGAGACAGCACCATAGTGATCTGCACGCCGCAGGTGTGTGTGTGTCTCTGCCGAGAGAGAGCACGGCGGTCATAGATGACACTAGATATGATACAACGTCATAACTAATAGGATAACTGTCTGCCATCTTACTTGGAAACTGTTTACAATTGCCACCTATGGGCAGAAACTTTATTATGAGCTGTGCAGTACGTGTTGCTCCATCAAAAGGACCAAAGTGACTCACACGCAAGTACAGAGTAGATGAGACATTTATCTTTTACATATAGGTCAACTAAAATGGCAAAAAGCTGTTAGCTACCAACGGACCAGCTGCATGCTCACTTAAGTTAAAGTAACTGCTAGCGTGCTCAACGCATTGATTTGTTAGCAAAACAGACAATTTATGGCCAGTATTTATCTAAACAAAGTCACCTGTGACCTTGGGGTGACACTGGCTAAAGTATTAAGTTCCGCTGTCATCCACGAGCTCAATCCTACAGAATCTTTTCGCAGGTTTGCAAGGTTCTGAGTGACCAAGAACTCCCAAGTTACATTTGTAACTTTCGTTTTCACTAGACAATCTGGCAGAGAAGCGTTATTATGGATCCCACGTAACTTCTAGGCAAGTCCCGCCCTACGAAGCAGCTTGATTGGTACTATTGGGCAGGCGTCCAATCTCAGCGAAGTAATGGAACCTGATTTGTTCAGGTCCTATCCACTGACCAATTGGTTATCCTAACCTTAACTACTCGAGGTCAATGTCTAACCTCAACCAATCGGGTTGCTTTGTAGGGTGGGAATTGCAGTGGGTTCCATAATTGCGTGGCAGGGAATGAGGGCATGGAGGGTCAGGTGAGGGGAACGACGGGGAAGAGGTGCATGCAGGGCAGGAGTGAGAGGCTGGATCTGAAATGACATGAGAGTATATCGCAGGGGAAAAAAACGAGAAGACAACTGAATGGATACTAAGAGCTGGATGAAGCTGTGACAAATACATCAATTTAAAAAAAGTTGTTCACAGTGCGATCGACGACAATCATGTAAATAGTCAGTAATATATTCAGCATCAGGAACACTGGTGCAGGTGTTATTTCTTCTAATAACAGTGGAGGTGTCTCCAGTGGCAAAATCTCCCACACTAAAAAATATAGTATCCTGAGAGTGGAGAAATCTTTGATGCACAAAGCAAAACTTTAAAAGACAACTCCAGTATTCCATCTATTTCCCATCCCCATTTCCTACATGATGCTATCTTCTTCTTCTTCTATCCAGCTTCTTGACCTCATTACAAGAACAATAAAATAGAATAAAAGTTACAGTGAGTTAGAAATGAATAATTATCCAATTTAACAGGTTGTAGGGACAGGTTTGGGAGGAGAGAGTAAGGGGTTTTATTTTTGTTTAATTTTTTGTAATTACAGGGGTAAAGTACCAAAAAAAAGTACCATTGGGTATCAAAACCGAACTTCAGGTACCAGTATTGGTACTGATAAAAATGTGAAAGGTACCCAACCCTAATGCTCAAGCGGTGCTCAAACATCATTCCAAATGAGTAGAAGAGTTGAGTTTAGTAACATTTCGACTGGTCTCCGTGCTGCTTTCTACTGTTTGTTAACCCTGTTTTTGCGTTGGGGACGTTAAACGTGACACGCCATAAATAAACACAAAAACTGTGTTTAAAAACCTGGCATATACACACTTATTTTAGTGGAAGAAAGATAAATGTGTATGTTCACTAGACAATTAGTGTGTGGGGTTTCCCATTGGAACTTAATGGTTGTCTTTGCTGGTAATACTTCTTTGCCTGAGGGACAATGCAAGTAATTTGAAAGCTATAACAATGTATTGGTGGTATCTCATCTTTTACACCTACACACATAATGAGGGCAGAAGACTCATGCTTTTATATAAAATATAATGTGCAGTTTTTTTTACTCATTGAATAACTCAGATGCAGCTGCTGCATTCGTCTGTTTTCACTTTGAGCTGGGAAAAAACAACAGTGGAAGAATCTGTGAACTGTATTTGGATTGACTGCTCCATGGAACTGCCCACAGGCAGCCAAATGTGGGGGTTGTAGTAGGTTCCTGGTGGTCTTGCTGTGTTATGTATATTCCTACCTCGATTGTGGATGTTCCACAGGAAGCACCTCATCAGTGGATGTCTGTGGGCAGACTCTGCTGGAAAGTACTGAAGTCCCACGCTGTCACTTGCCTGGACTCAGTTCCACCTACATCAGTAAATAGAGTTTCTTTTGTCATTCTTCCTGAGAAGCTGAAATGTGTTCCTGTGGTGTACTCCCAGTATTTGACATTTTAGAAGCCTAAATAAGCCTGAATTAGTTGTACTCGCTGTTGCATGTTTTCAATGCAGTTTAATTAGTTTCAAAAGTCTGCCTCAGTCTCTACCATACAGGCTCAGTATCTGTCATTAGATGTACAATGAGTACATAAATAACTTCAAAATACTGCTTGTGAGTCACAAACCTCTCCATGAACCGGCACACATAGCAGAGCTGCAATATATACATGTTTATATGAGATTCGTGGTGTGACAATACAGCAGCATTGCTGTCATCACACACATTACACTTGACATTGAATCCTCTAATATTTTAGGTTCAGTCAACATATACAGAAAGTTAAAGGTGTGCTTAAAGAAACATCTCACACACCACAGCTCATTAACTCAAAAGTTTGGTGCAAAAAAAAAAAACTTTGTCTCCAACTTTACTTAATACTAAAAACAGTTCCTATTCCCCCGGAGTTTGTGTAGGTGGCCCTGAAGTCAAAACAGAAAGTATTGAATCTAATAAATAAGCTGTGGAATAGATTCTCACCACTTCATCTTATTTCTCTGGTTTATTAGACGTGTGTGTGTGTGTGTGTGTGTCGGCGTCTCAGGGACAAAAGAGGGAGGAATTCAAATACAGAGGGCAACAGTTGGAGAATGGGATACATATGAATCCATCTGTGGTGATTTAACATGAGTACCAGCTGTGAGGCTGTTACCAACATGGAGTCATTACTCGTTTTATATTATCATCATCTGATAGAGGTTCACTCATCACAACTTGTTTCTGGTTCTGTATATTTTCTGCCCAATTTAACATGATTGGTATAGATAATTATTCACAGTAACACAGATGGAGCTCTTTCATACAGTTCTAGTCTGCAGAGCGTGTCTTTGCAAAGATGAATATTGAAAATAACATATCAAAAAGGTTGTGTTATAGCACAGGGTTTTTCCTGCCTAGAGTAAGTTTTGGCGCCCCACAGAGAGGTTTGGCCAGCGCCATTGGAATATCACGACCGCCAAAACGTCGGATTTTGAGCAGCCAGCCTCCCTCTCCTCCCGTCTGGTACTGATTTGACTGGATCTGAACGCTCCGCTGTATAGTGCTCATAGTAACTGCGTTTGCAGAGTCGGACTGTACCCGACTCTCCAGGTAAATTGGCAGTTGACGAGGTTTGAAAGTAAAACATCAAGATGGATCGTCGACGGGGGGGTTGCTCATTAATAGCTCACACATAAAATAGCACCCTCGTGAACTAGCCTATTGCTGTTAACGTACTGTACATGCATAAATCCTACATAATATCGTTCTGTACCGACAAATCATCAGGCTTACATATTGATACACGCACACATTTTGTCCAATGAGGGGAGAAAGGAAAGTGTGATAGCATTCCACGTTAACACCTCCTCTCTCTCGCTCGAGACCGCCGTGTCCAAGCCGAGGCGCAGAGCAGGACCTTCCTGCATGCCCATACGTTTCTAGTCCAGGTAGAGCAAGCTACTACTGACAGGGAGAGGGAGACTGTATCACTACAGCCAATCCAGTCTGCTCAAAGCAGTGGTCTTTTGCAAATAGATTGCACGTAAGGGGGAAAAAAGTAGCTTCCACTAAAGGGGACCCATCTTGCACCCTGCTCAGCACAATGCAATACCTGTCACAAGTGTCTTTGTTAGTTTAAGACCTACACAGTTGGCAATTTCTCTAGCCTATTTTTACAAAAACGCCTGCTACGGAGCCATAATGTGAGGCACAAGGTAATGGAGCCTTTTATACATTGTTTATTTCTAAAGAAACAGTTGAGCAGTGATTTCACTGATATCGAGGGCCATCAGGTCAAAGGCGCATTTGTTTAATATTTCTCACCAACGTGTGCAAAATATTGGCTTAAACTGGCCTAAAGCAGGCGCTTTCTGTAATCTCAGACCCTGAGGATTCATTGTTTTTCTTAGATAGTCACTTAATGTTACAGTGTGCATATGCTGTATGATCTCTCGTTCTTGAAGATTGAACAATTTATGAGTCAGTGCATCGCCCTCCTTTGGATCTGTTGTGTAGTCCTATAGCATAATGTGGTCATAATCTTCTTGGTTAAATTCAAAGATGCTGCTTGGGCTGGCGTGGATTTTTCCCTCAGACATGGCTTTGTTGTTAGAGGAACGAATGCTTTTTCAAGGGAGACAAACTGAGTTGTTAATTTCTTGTCCTGCGCCCACGTTGTTTAAATAGCAAATGCAGCTGCGCCCATTTGTGCGCCCACGGGTGTGCTGGTCTTTCAGAGAGATGTGTTCAGGTGAATTCTGGGCGTATTGCTATCTTGAGGCAGCGGGAAGTGATCGCGCCTTTGACCAACAAAAACCTGGTATAAAGTCAGTAACGCAGCATTTCATTGTTATTTTAACAGTAACGTGTCACTGTAATCATTGACCATCATAACGGGGTAGACATCCCCTATTCTGTGTTATCATGTTTGGTTCAGGAGATATGATGCTAAATACATAGTTTGCTTATGGTGGAACGTAAAATGGCCACCATGGAGGTCAGACAGGTTATTGCGACTGGTCCGTTTCTTAAAATGCTCATATCCCCCCCAACTGTCCAAGTGTACCATTGTCCATGAAGTTGACATGCATCATCACAAGCCTGAAAACAGGGCTTTTTCTCTGACACCATTAAAAGTTTACTTTTTATCATATCAGTGACAGAGGATAGACAGGAAAGTTGGGGGGGATGACACTCAGCAAAGGGCCGCAGGTCAGATTTAAACCCGGGTCACTGCAAAGGCCTCAGCCTACATGGGGCGCACGCTCTTACTGGGTAAGCTAGAGGTCACCCTGTGAACATACAATCTTGAGGTAGGCTGCTTGTTCTTTTCTTGAATATTTAAAGTGTGCGCTACTTTCTACTTCCAGCCTAGAGAAGTCTAGAGAAGACCCGCACGATTAAATAATTTAATCCCCATTCAAAATTGGAATTAAGTCAGTGGTTAGGAGTCTGACTCAAATGTTTTGAGTCAGACAGACCAAGAGCTCTTTTATTTCTGAGCATTATTTAGGTCAGCTACTTAGCTAAATCTTCTATCAGTATTTTTAGTGTCCATAAAGAGGAACTGTTGCCAACTTAGAAACTTTGTAGCTAGATTTGTCCATTTATTTCCACTTCTTTAAAAAAAAAAATCAAGCAAAACATGTTCTCACCTGCCAGCGAGGGCCTTAAAGCGTAAATCTCGCCAAAATGCCTGAGTCAAACTTCTGTTTAAAAGCATATTTAGGACAGAAGCGCCACTTTTAAGACTGACCTTATTCTCATTATTGGGTCAAATGGCCTTTTGAATGGGAGTCGTATGGGCTCTTTTACGCTTACCTCAAAATCACTATTTTCATCAAGAACAGTGTTTGTGTTCACAGTTTACTAAAAATAAAGGTTTTGATCTCCGAATGCGAATGAACGGACTCCATAGGAGGAAATGTCATTCTTGTACGAGGTTCCTTTTTCAACTATAAGGTCAATATTGTTTTTCACTAACGACAAAACAACAAATTATCCGTGCATTTATTTGAAACTAAGCTTTAGGAACTTTCCATCTTTACTCTCCTTCCTCGACTATTTGACTGGCTCAAAAGACAACGAGCGGAAGAACAACTGCTACAGTGAGTTGCTCAAAATCTGTCTTCTTAGTAAACTCTGTGTACACAAACAATGTTCTCAATGCTAGAGTTCATGTGTAGAGCCCCTGGTGATACTTCGAGCAAAGTTTCATGTAGTGCCGAGCCTTCTTAGCGTTTAAAAATAGCTATTTTGAGGCTAGCATAAAGCACTCCCATTTAAAAGGCCATTTGACCGAAAAACGACAATACGGTAAATCTTAAAAGTGGCACTTCCGTCCTGAATATGCTTTTAAAGTTTGACTCGGGTACATTCACAAAAAGACCCTAGGTGTTATGGTTTAGGTATTTTGCTTTGTTTTTGTTCCTCCTTATTTGGTAATTTGGTTCTGTCTTGTGTCCTTGTGCTTGTGTCCTAGTTTCCTCCCTGGTCTTGTGTTGTAGTTTCTGTCTTGTGTTTCCCTTGAGTGTCTGTATGTTCTATTTCCTGTTTTATTTTGATAGTCTGGTTGTCTGTGCTGTCTTGTCTTTAGTTTTACTTCCTGTGTTTTCCTGCTCCATGTCTTCCACCTGTTTCCCAGCCTCTCGTGATCTCATTCCCCAGTGTATTTAGTGTCTGTGCTCCCCTTGTCTCTTGTCAGATCCTGTTGTTTGTTTGCCTCTTCCTGCCAGTGTGTGTTGCAGTCTCCGTGTCCCTGTTTTTGGTTTTCCTTTTTTGCCTTTTGGATTTTTGATATTTGGATTTTGGACTTTGTGTTTGCAGTTGTGGATTCCTTTTTGTTTTCCCCGTGTTTTTGGTTAATTAAATCCTCAACTTTGAACTCTCCTGCCTGCCTGCCTGTCTCTGTGCTTTTGGTCCTACTTCTCTACACGTCACACTAGGTTGCATTTTGGCGAGAGTTACACTTTGACTGGTTCTACAAAACATGGGAGGTTCATGCAATCTCTCTCCGGATCTTCCGAGGGCTTCCCACCCGCAAACACAAAGAGCAATTTTTGACTTTTGATTGAAATTACTGCCGGACTACCACAGAGAAAAGACGTAAAGTCAAATCATTTTACAACAGAGGATTAATGAATATATTCACTTTTATTATTAAATTATACATCTATACAATAGATCCTTAATAAAACTGCAGCTATACAAATCATTAAGAAGTAACCACGTGATATTACCAATTGCAATATAACCAAAACATTGGGGAGGTATGTATTAATTTGCTGATAACCGGAGATCTGCCGACCATCACATCTTCAGACATACTTAGATAACAAGGACATGCACAGATGGGGCCTAAAGGACCAAGACCCTATTGTTTGACCATGCCACTCTCCTGTATCACTTTCATTAAAGCAGTGTTAAGCCAGACGCTGGGGCTCCAGGATGGTAACAGTATTGTTTCTCTTTCAGTCCATCAGTGCATTGCTCCAAATTAATAGAAATTTGGATCGCTTTACCTTGACATTTTGTACAGACATTTAAGATTTCTAATGACTTAATTCATTCATTAATGACAAGATACTCATGGAAAAAAAATGCGTTCCCGTCAGCCTCAGATTCAGCTTTTGCTACAATAATGTCTAGCGTGTTAAGCTCAAACTACAACTAACGTTGACAAAGACAGCTAACCTGCCTAAGAGCAGCTGAAGCCAATGGATAATAAAGACCTAAATCTATAAAGTGATTTTGATATTTCGCTTTTCCTCTGGCATCATCTGCAGATCAAACTTAGTATTTTTAGCCCCACTAACGGTAAGGATCTAAAAAAGAAGAAGCAAAATCTCCATTTTTCAGCCATGCTTTCATTTTTGTGCATTACAGGCTCACAGATTGGCTCTAGACTTTTGCCTAGTTTGTGTGTGTGTGTGTATGGATTCTTTTCTTAGGATCAACCAGTGTATGATAAGGTATATAAAAAGTATTCTGCTTGAAATATAGAAAACACCACTTATCCCTGTAATCCAGATCATAAATAAATCAACACATTATGTCATAGTGGCCTTTTTCTTGGTTGCAAAAAAAAACTCTAAGCACTGCTCGCTACTGCTGCAAAATAATGGACAAACTGAACTTTTGCACCAGTACGTTTTGAGTTTAATACAAACTGGGTCTATACTGTGATGCTTCTTAGAAATATCACAGCTTTGCACTTTGAGTCCAAACTTCTCCTGCCGATTTGGCTTTTTTTTACATAACCAAGCTAGCGATTAAGATAAAAGCCGTACAATCTCAAACAGTGGTACAAAAACTCACTCTAGTACTGTGACAAAGTGTAGTAGGTTTGTTGTGAAGGACACACTGACCCTGGAGTTTACTGTAGCTGTACAAGCACCGAAAAAAACTTGCTGCTGTGATTGATTCAAACTAATGCAAACTTGATTTGCATGCTGGTTGAACCAGTTTCTGTAAGTCCTTGCTGAGCGTAACATACCATCCTGTACATACCAAACTGCTGTCCACTTGTCAAAGAACACCAAAGATACCGCTTGGGAGTTGCATGATTTGCCAGATTTGATACCAGCATCAGTGTCTGCTGTTTTTTAGCCTGCATATACCATTAATCTTTTACCTTCATTGGTACTGTATTTGTTTTTGCTTGTTTATTTTCTGTTTTGGATCCTACTGTGTTTTAATAAATGTTTGTGTGAAGCACTTTGTGACTGTGTAAAAAGTGCTATATCAAATAAAATAATAATAATTATATTACTAGCTGCTGCAAAGTTAAAATGTACATCCCTTACTGTTTGTGGATGTGTGTATGACTGCTTTTGTATTTATTTAAATATGATAATCCTCTCCATTTCTTATTTCTGCTATTTTCATGATACAATATACACAAGTGATTTTGGACTTTTATGTAATTGAAAAATAATGCATAAGCCCAAATTCTCACATGGAAATAAAATCCATTAATTTCACAAATAATCAGCTAAAAATGTCCTACAACTAAATATATGTGGTCTGAACAGTGTATTACGCTTTCTGATGGACAATAATTAAAAAACCCTAGAAAACTTGAAAGTGTTGGGATTTGCAGATTGAGAAAAGATTACAGGATTTAGGTACTATATGTCAATTTCAGTCCGGGGTAAAATAAACCCAGTGAAAGAAATTTATAAATGATTGAAAGTCACCCTTTACTGATGGTCAACTGGCCGATGTTGGGCATGACTGGGACATTCAAATATCCGTTTATTCTATAGTAGTGTGGTGGGTTGCAGAACTGAATGATAAGAAGCTCCTCTCTGTGTAAATGCAATTGCTTTTGTGCAAATCACACAAACAACTTTGGAAATGTTCAAATAAAACTTGTATGCAAATTAGGCACTCATACAGGATAGGCAGTATTGTCCCCTTTTCTTCTTCTACCACATTCACCACCACTGAAAAAACAAAGACAGCAGCGAATGCACGCATATCTTACAGGCCTGACCTACATTTCCTGACTCGCAAGTACAATTTTAGTGAGTCCCACTGTACTGTGGAAGTCTTCAGAATTTCATGGTTTCAAACAAAATGTTGTGCGCATTCAGGATGGACAGCAGCCGTTCGCTCATTGCACTCGTGGTGTCCCTTTGTCCACCCCTGCAGGACATTCATCTTTTTGCTTTACACATTTTGCGACGACAGAAACTACAGCAGCTCGATTCTGACAGTTTCACCAACATCAAATACACTAACAGGTGTAAAGATTCAGCCACTTGCTTGTACTGGAGCATTACGAGAGTGGACTAACAGGCTACAGTTTTTTTTCAAAGTGTTCCTGGGAGACTTCCAGGGCATAGAGATGTTTTGTAGAAATCCAGCAGCAGCACATCCACTTGTTGCGACCTATATAAGAGAGGTAAGTTTGTGGCTGAGGTCCACAGAGTGCACATTGCAGTCAGATGTAGTACTCCTTCATGTTGTCCCTGACTGAGTTGTTGAGGTGCAGCTCTGTCCTGTAGTCTGTGTACATGCTGTGTCTGTTCTCCTCTTTGATGCTGCTGCTCCTCTGGGCCCGCCTCTGCTGGTAGAGGAGGCGGCTTATCACAGCCAGAGCGCATACAGCAATGAAGACCACTGCTGTGACCACACCTGAGAACACAGTAGGGAACAGGGATTAGTTGTGACCAGGGGACAATGCTGCCAAACAGGGCTGTCAATTTGGCAAGCCAATTCTCCACCTTTAAACATGATGGAGCCTCTGACATGGACGATCACATGGATGAGCATGTTTAAGGCATTGAATGACTACACAATAAAAACCCCAGTAGACTAAATATTTCATTAAAACTTGTGACAAATACTGTATGTCAAAAAAACTAAAATATTATTTTTTAACGTCGAGATGCATCGATAATCGGTTTACAATTAAATAGTAATTTCAATTGTGATCCCGATCTAATTTGGTTACAGAAACGTCCATTTGCTTTGACTCAGTTGACTTTAAAGCTATAGTGTGCTATTTATAACTATTTTATATTAATGAACATCCGTTACATTCAAGCCATTGCCAAATGAGTTGATATGAAGCCAATTAAGCTCAATAAAGCTCTCTCTCTATTTCTCAGTAGGGCTATGTTTACAAAAGTGTGTAGTCCGGCAACTTTCAATATAGTCTCTATGGTAGATATGGGGGACCAGTAACTTCTAGTAATGCTTTTTTTTCTCTTCACACTGCATTTTTTACTGAAACAAAAGAGATACATTGTGTTAATTAGTGAGCATTAGAGGTGCTGGGAGGCACATTGTGTTACCTTTGGACAAGGCCAGGCTAGCTGTTTCCTCCCCGGCCTCCAGTCTTTATGCTTAGCTAAGCTAACCATCTCCTGGCTCCAATATTACCCTTCGGCTCATTTAACTCAGCAAGAAAGTGAATAAGCACATTTCTAAAATATTACATTAAGCCAAACCCTGTTCTGTAGCTAGTCACTAAAACATTGACCCGTTCCGTATTGTGTTGTTTTGTTTGGGGTTTTAGATCTGAAGAGTATTTCCCAAAATGTGGACCTATTCTTTTAAATGATTTGATTGGTCTCATACTGATTATGCAGATCAGCTCGGGGACATCTGTCAACCGCAATATTTGAGGAGATGTAATATGCAAAGCAAAGGTTTCAGGTTTAGAAAAGCACACATAAATCCTTTAACATCATCAACTTCAATTCATTTTCAAAGAAATTGGTGTGAGTGGCAGTCATGAAAATGAGCTTGAGTTATTATGAGCCCAGGAAGAAACAAATAAGAAAGAAATTAACACAGAGGCAAATGGAGAGAGAATGACAAATAAACAGCTGTGACTCATTTTCAATTAAGCAAAGAAAAATAAACCAGCACAGAAGAGAGACAAACAAACCTGCTATCACAGCCAAATCCTTCTGGGTGCTGTTGCCATGCTCCTTATCTTTATTTGCTGTTACAGTTTGATCTGGAGAAACAGAAACAGACAAATTAACAGACATTTATGTTCCTTTTGTTCAGGAGACATATGTTTGACAGTCATTGGTAAAAGAAACTGAAAGCAAAGTGCCTGTTTCAGTGTAGAGTGCACAAGAATGCAGTCTATAACTCAGCTGGAATTAACCGGCAACATGAACAGAGCTCTGCAACACCAGCTACGGTGCTCCGCACGATGCTCCGCACGGTGCTCCGCATGGTGCTCCGTCAGGTGAGCGGTAGTGGGTGGTTCAGTTACCCGAGAATAGTTGATTGTGCGTCAGGTAGGCTACAGAGCACCGCAAGCTGCCGGTCATTTCGGCAGAGATTACCGTTAACTTAAGGCAAGAAAAAGTGAGTATTATGTGGTGACGAAAGTTAAGTTTAGGCATCGAAACGGCTAATTAAGTTAAGGAAAAAGTTTGTGGATGGAATTAAAAAAGGAACAAGCACCCGGGTCTGAAAGTCCTGTGTGTTATTGATCACATCTGAACACACTACATCAATATGTATGTATGTGCTTTTGTGCAATAGTCTGAACAATTAAAAAAAAAAAAAGAAAAAGTGAGACAGGAGAGTGAAAATAACACGGATGTTAAGCTTCTTGAGTTTTTTTTGTTTATTCTTTCTTATCTTAATAGCTAGTTAGAGGTGGATGAAAATTGGAGTGGTATTTTTGTATTATTTAAAATGGTCTGTTTGATTTATTTTGTCTGTTTGTGATTTAGTTGTGGTAAAGTGTAGGGGTAGGACCTGATAAGCCTAGGGCTTCTATCTATCCCTTTTCAAACAGGTCGGGTGTAATGTTGACATTTTTGATTTTTTTAATGTATTTTCCTTATTGATTCATTCACTCAGGGTGTTGCTGATGAAGGCTTAGCTGATGTGTGTTGACACATTTAACCTGTGTCAAAGTGTCACACTTGATAATGACGAATGAGCCTTGAAGCGAGTGCTGCTAGTTTCGTTACATGTCAGAGCTCCATAAGACGAGTCCTTTCATCTATCTGCCAAAACAACGACGACGACAACAACCTAATTCTGTGCATCAGCCAACGCTGAGCTCAAGCTGGCGCCTCGACAGACAAGACAATTAGGACAGCATCTGAAACATATTTATGGTTCATGATGTATTTTAATATACTGTATATGTTGTGGTAATATGGCTCAATGTAAGCAACACCCAGAACCCGTCCATCTTGTGGGCGACTTTATGTCAAAACATCAATCGCTGCACCTTAGTAAACAGCTCAAACCATAATTGTGTTCTCCATTACAGTAGAGTGCGTCTGTTCACATGGAACAAAATATACATAGGCCTACAAGTAATTAGGAGGGGAAATAAAATGTATAGTGTAAAAATGCATTTGTGTTACAGTTAAAATGCAAAATGCATGTAGACATCTCCATTGGTGCTGCATCTGTTCTGTGAGACAAACACAGCGGGATTGTGTCTTTTTTAGACATAACTTCACAAGTTACAAGTTTTAAACTACCCATATTATGAAAAAATATTTTTGGGGGGATTTGGGATGTTATTTTGTGTCTCTGGTACACCCATACAAACTTGGAAAAAAAACTGTCCGTGCTGATTTGAGCGAGATACAGCGAGTTTCTGAATGTCCTCTGCCTTCATTCTCCTGGCGAGCTGTTCAAAATCTGCACGGCTTTCTACATCACTAGTTGAGATGAGGTGACTAACTGTAGCGCATGCTAGCGCTATCATGCTAGCTTGTTCTCAATGGCAAAACACTGCTCCCAACAAAGATAGTATAGATAGATGTCTCACTCTGGAGCTAAAACAGAGACCTAAACACACATGGTGAAAACAGGATCTGCAGCAATGTGCATGTGCAGTACAACAAAAATATGGTGTTTTTTAAAAATGAAACCATGTAAACCTATTCTGGTACAACTTCAAAATACAATTATGAACCTGAAAATGATTTTGAGGTTTTCTGGTAGCACAAAACTAAGATAAGATAAGATAGACTTTATTAATCCCACACTGGGGAAATTCTCGTACTACAGCAGCTAAAAAATAAAATAAAAATAAAAATGTACACACATGAGAATAACCATAATACACATTAAGTAGACGAGAAAAAAATATACATAAAGTATGAGAAAAAATAGATTTATAATAATAATAATAATAATAACACTCTTATATAAACAGGCAGTATACAGTATAAACAGAGATATACAGATAAGTAAATATAGTACATAAATAAATAAATAAATGTGCATAGTGCAGGACATTGTCCAGTGATGACTCATATTGCAGAAACAGCTAGCGGTGCTACATTATGATGTTGCATTAAAGAGTCTGACTGCTGCTGGAATGAAGGTCCTGCGGCAGCGCTCCTTCTTGCACTGAGGAGCTCATGTTGTTTAAAGGTAACCCACTCTAAGGAGTTCAGCTTCTCAAAAGGAATCGGATCATTTCTACTGCACACCTGACACGGACAAACAAGTCCTTCCATGAGCAGCAGTTCCTCCAATGGACAATGGATGCTTTCTCCCAAAAACTATTTGTGTCTGATGCACATCAATTCCGATTTTCCAATTTATTTCTGTAACATGGGCAGTCTATACTGATGTAAAACAAGAACATCCGAGCGCCAGTTGCTGGTTGTATTTAGCCACTACAGAGCTCCAGAACGCGCCTACCATCAGCAGTTGGGAGCTGGGTACAGGCACCGCTAGATGACGCTCCTTTAAGGGGCCATGGTAGTGGAATTTAGCCAGAAAAGGTGAGCATTGTGCTGCGATGACAGTTAAGATTAGGTGGTTGACCACACAGTCTTTGATGTTGACACCATGTTGTGCTATTTCAGTTTGATATTAGTTTCCATTGGATTTTAAAGTTCATAAATAAGTGTTATGGCATGGCTAGCCAAGTGGCACCATATCCATGGCATTGAAAGGAAGAATTCTTGCATGGGTTGTTTTGTTGTGCATGATGAAAAAAATGCTTTTTTTCTCCAAATCGCACAATGCCCATACCAGTTGTTTTCTGTGTCAAAAGCCCACGTGCGTCTGATGTGTGCTACAGGTGTCGGTAAACAACATGAAAATGTGCAATGCTGTGAGTGGAGGTTCACTGCAGCCGGAGAGCAGAGAAAGTGGCAAGAAAGAACTAAATAGATAAACAGCAACAACACAGACATGACATCTTGTAACAGGCCCAAAGAGAAATTAATTAGGGTTGCAATTCTCTTTTTTTAATTTTTTAAATTGTTGATTAATTTGTCACATTTTTAAATTAACCGTTATATCTGTGAAATGTCAGTTAGTGCAAATCTCTCTCCATAATTTCCCTTCAAATAACTTGATTTGCCAGTCACTCATTTGGATATTTAATGCACAATCACATAAAGAAAAACAGCAAATCCGCACACTTAAGAAGCTTAAAACAGAAAATGTTGCTGGATAAATAACTGGAAAGATTAATTAATTATTACCATTTTTTTTGTCATCAATTAATGAATTTTGTGGGGAGGGCAGAGCTGTCACCTTTTTCATCTCACAGTTTGTAGGCCTAAAGAAGAAAGCTCTTGTTTTGGAATTTGATGGGAAACTCCTTCAGTTTAAATGTTTGTGCATCAAAGAGTTGCCAGCTAGTGTGGTTGCCAGCGTTTGTTGCTCAGCATGTTCCTTGACCTGGACATGACTAGCGGCAGTGTGTGTGGGCGAGTTAAAGACAAGAGTGTGTGTGAGTGTTTTACCTTGCAGTGTGTGCGAGGTGGACTCCGCCAATGCTCCACAATTAGATTGGACCAATGGACCCCGGATAGTGACCAATGAGCTTCCTCGATTTGTCAGCGCCGCCTTCAGCGGTGCAATGTGATTGAACTGGACCGAGGACAGACAGCCAATGAAACCTTTAAAAGCTGCTTGCATTACTTCCTCATTGAGGTTCTCCCTCCCTGCAAGGATACAGATGATGGGTGAAAATATATGTTATGTATTTTTCATGACTTACCGTCATGTCTGTGTTTTCAAATCAGGGATGGCTAGGGTTGGGTACCGAGACCCGGTGCTGATATGTCACCAGTGTCTTAACGTGAAGTACGGACCGAATATCAATGCAGATTTCAGTGCCACTTAAACGCCTGCGCTGCTCTCTGATGCTCCGAACCGGATGTTACAGATAACAGAAACCCTGCTGCATGTGACGTAGTTAACAGCGTAGTAACGTTAGCCTACTGTCAGCTAGCAGCTGGATTAAACACGGTGGAAATGTAACCAGTGTAACACATGACTGTGTTTCACTGTAAGGGCTTCCAACACCGGGAACAGTCTGCAGCTGCCATCGTCGGTAAAAGAACCCAGACGACGCGTTTACTTGACAATCGCCTCGCCAGCCTCGTGATGCATTCAAAGTTATTGTAAAGTATAGTTTTCCCATCCAAGTAGTGGTTGTTTTTGTAGTTTACCAGCAATTTACTTGTTAAATAAGTTATTGTTGTAATTTAATTTATTTTGATTACATTTTAAATAAATCATTTAACTTTGACCATATGGACTTAGCTATAAAACAAGCCATTCTAAAATGTTGCTGTCTGTCAGTTTGTGCTCCTTTAAAAAAAAAAAAAAAAAATAAAAATATATATATATATATATATATATATATAGTATTCATAAAATGTATTTTAAATCTTAATATCTTAGTAGTAGATACTTAGTATCTAAGTATCGGTTCAGGCACTGTTTAGGCACCCTCAGCGTATTGTTTTAGCACCGGCATCGGAAACAATCCAAACGATACCCAAGCCTAGGGATGACGTGGGAGCAATTTCCTCGACGTTGCAGGAGGACTTACTGGTGACTTTGCCCAATGTCAGGGATCTGATTAAGATCAGCTCTGCATCAGATGACAGTGTGTACTTTCTGTGGATGTCCTGGTCGATCTGGTTGAGTGGAGAGAAATCAAATAACAAGGCAATTACAAGAAATCTAAACCGATGTAACACCGGCAGCAGCAGCAGCGGCACATTTCAATACATTATGGATTGAGAATCGTCTTCTCTACAGCTTTATGCAAAACCTCATCCGCCCACATTTAGCTTTAAAGCAATTTAGACCTTTCACTTCTGCACTACCATGCTGACTCAGTTGCATCATTTAACGGGGTGATCTGCAATAAAACCCTGCCTGATGATTTTGATTGCGTCCAATTACGTTTATAAAAATCTATAGAGGAGCTGATGAGCAGGCTAAGAATTGATTTCATCGCAGCGGAAAATTCCTTTAGATATCATCTCACAAAAGTGTTTGGATAGCAGGTAGAAGATTCAACTATCTCACCGATAAAGTTGTGTCATTGTACAGAGTTAGATTATTTAATCTAATTAATAATAATTGAATAATCTAATCAAATAATTAACATTGTCTTGCTATTCTATTATTTGCCTTGACCCACGTTGTCAATGTATCCACATAACTGATGAGTACTTTATCAAAAATCTCATTGGTAAACTATTTTGTAAAAGCACCAATTCTCAACCGTACAATATCGTCACAATATCGACAATGAAGTATTTGGTCAAGAATATTATGACATCTGATTTCCTCCATATCGCCCAGCCCTAGGTAAAGGTAATGCATACATATCGCCAGCAATCGCAAAACTTGAAGCGAGGTAATGCCAAAACATTGCGAGGTTAAAAAAAACAACAACTAAAAACTCCCGCCGTGACCTTTGGGGGCTCCCCACTGCTCACCTGTACATAGAGGTTTTTTCCCACTCGGTGAATTCTGATTCGATGGAGTCGTCCGTCTGCCAGGTTAGTGAGGACGGGGCTGAACACGTCTGGACTCCTGTCTGTCTGAAGGTGATACCATATCTGCAGACTCCCTGGACACAAAGCACGAAAAAAGACATCCTTTCAATGGACATGTGTAAAAGATCCCCATCTGTGCCACAGACTCACGTCCAGTCCACTGACATGAAAACCCTACTTTGGCTTCAAGTATTTGAACATTGCATTATAATGCCAAATAGGAGAAGAGAATAGACCTCTTTACCTAAATCATTTGGCTGCTGCTGCTGCTTATATATAAATAGACCGCTGTATCTAAACTTCTTCAATTGCTTTTTGAGATACACAAATATTTATCTCATAGCTCTTCGCTCCCACACAGAATAAGTCAATATGTGCTCAGTGTTCCTCCCACACACACAATCGTTGCCAGATCAAAAAGTCAGATAGCTATGCATTGTCAAGTGAAGCTGGGTCAATATTACAATTCCCGGTCGGTAGGTGGAGGGGTTTGTGAAGTGATTCATTTCAAATCCTGAGAGCACTCCTATAGATGAAGGTCACTGGATGAAGTGTCTCCTCTGCCCTTCAGTGTTTACAGAGACCCGAGGAACATGGGAGTTCTGATTTACCACAAAAGAGTGTCTTAGGACACTGACTCTGACTCTGACTAACAACTGCACTGTCACTCAATATGATTCTCGGAAGTTTGGATACAGCTTAAAGGCTGTCAGCTTAAAGCTTTGAAGTCTTTATAGTGTCAGAAGCGGAAAAAGCTGAGATATGGCTTTCGACAGCAGGAAATACTTTGTAAAAAGTGAGGACCTTTTTCTGGATTCTTCTCAAGACCTAAAGCAGGTCAAAACAGTTTAGTCCATTTGCAGTTGGGTCTTTTTAAAAAAATGTTTTCCTTTGGATATACAAGGACTTTTATTGTGCATATGTTCTGGTGAACGTATAGGACTGAAGAAAAATGCAGAGGAGGAGCAGAGCCGCGGAGGGTAAATCTATTCATTAGCCCATAATCAGTTTGCCCACAGTTGAGGGGGTGGCTCCGCTATTATAATTATGCTGGCAGCAGCAGGTAAGATACACATTAGCTGTCATATTCACTGTCAGTCACACTTTCTGTGCTGTTAAACACCTTTCAACATGCAAATGAACTTGAGATTTCCCAAGAATTATTTTAAGGTTTTTATATGATAATGTTTTAATTAAGTGGTGCCTGGGTGGTTCAATGAGTGGAGCGCGCGCCCATATGTAGAGGTTTAATCTTCGATGCAGACGCCGCGGGTTGGACTCTGCCCTGCGGCCCTTTGCTGCATGTCACCCCCCTCTCTCTCCCCTTTCACGTCTTCAGCTGTCCTATAAAAACAAAGCCCTAAAATGCTGAAAAAGTAATTTTTTGGGCAAGCTCCACTACACCTATGTGACGCACGCTCTAGTGAAGCCTGTAGAAATACGCACACAAGTGAGCCACGCCTCTGTGTGTGACGCTGTGTTTTTCCTGCATTCCATTATGATTTGGTAAAAGCATGCTGCATGCTAATTGGCTCACTGCCTGTGGATGCAGTTCAGCGCCTAAAAGTTCAGTCCCCATCCCTAGCAGCTGTAAACCAGTTATAAGTGAATCAGGCCAGTTTACACGTATCACATTAATATTTTCAAAAATGAAATGAATGTCCTTGCAATTGGTTCTTGCTGGAGGTAACCCTAATAACCCTACCCTGATAGCTGAGTGCAATGGGATTTTGATTGAATCCTTTTCATTTATGTGGATTTTTCTGCCTAAACATGACATCCTCTGGCGTATCTCATTTGTGGTGCAAATGTAAAGTGGACCAGCCCACTGTCAAGGCAGCTATCTCATATGTATTTATGCAAAATGATTTAGTAACCATGGTAACACATTTATGTCAGCCTGTGAGAGATTGGAGAACAGTGTTAGGAGTGTGTCCTTCCTCAACAACTTCCTCAACTACCCACTTGTCATTATTTACATCATATGAGATCCAGTTGAAGTTTAAAAGGAACACACCAACTTATTGGGAGCTTATTTACTGTATTCCCCAGAGTTAGAGAAGTCCATACACACCCTTCTCATCTCTGTGTGTGTCGTAACTCTGTCTGGCGTGCCCACTACTAGCCTAGCTTACTACAGATGTTGGAAGTAACCGGCTCCAAATGGCTACTGCTCCCAATAAGTGGCTAAATAACGCCAACATGTTCCTATTTCCAACATGTTGTGATTTGTATAGTCACAGGGTGTACAAATAACAAGGTCACAGGAGACACAGCCACCTTCTAATCACATACTAACTGAGAACTACATTATTGCTTCGGCTTCTGAGAATATTATTTGACTATGATAAAAATGTGTACTGAGGTAATAAATCAAGTGTGAAGTGGGTCACTTTCTCATAGACTTCTACAGAAATCGATCTCCTTTTGCAACCGAACGTGACGTCCCTTGATGGAATTCAGATAGAATCCAGGTTTGAGGCCCTTCCGCATTTGCAGCACTTCGCCGACCCGGATGCTCGGTCCATTAATATTTACAGTCTATGGGCACGCCCTCATACTCAGCTGCTAAATGGCTTGTAGTGCTGATCTACTGTAGGCACTGCGCATGTGCGACTCCCAGCGTACCCAACAAAGATGGAATAGAAATGAGATGCTTCACTCTGTAGCTCAACCAAAGAGCTCAACACACATGGTGAAAAGAGGAGCTGCAGCAATGTGCAGTACAATACAAATATGGTGTTTTTTGAAAATTAAACCATATAAACCTATTCTGGTTTATTCTGGCTCCTTCTAAATACAATTATGAACCTTAAAATTAGCATAATATGAGCACTTTAAGCAGCATTCCTTTGGTTGAGCTAAAATGGTGGAAGATGTTTGCTAACCATGCAGCCACTAAATGTATCTGTCAGGCTGCATAGGTTGAGTTAATGTTTTTAGTCACCTCGCCAACGTTATGAGTGGGTGGTGAGCGCGAGACGCCAAAATGGATGCCAATAAGATTCTGAATGGAAAGTTGACTTTTTAAAATTGCCAAATGGTTCCATTGACAAGACCAAAGTGATCTTTTGTTGTTGTGAACTGAGCTATCATCACAGCACGTCCAGTCTGAAATACCACTTGATGGCCAAGCACACAGCTGATGCCAATTCTCCGCCCCCTCGTCAAAGCCAGGTAACCGTTACTGTTCACTCTTTCTGAAGTAAGAGGCTGGGTTGATGAGCCTCTGGTGAATAAAGAGTAGTAGACTGACTGCTATCTTCAAAGCAAACTTGAGAAAAGAAAGTATTAGGCTGAGTCCTAGTTTACCTTACATGTGCACTTGGTAATTTTATTTTGTATCGCCCTGTTTTGATCTCTTAGATCAAAACAAACTTTGTCACACTGTTTTGTGTACATGTTTTTTACCATTTTATTGATAGAGAGTGTTACATTGTGTGAGAGATTATTGGCTCCAAGTGAGAATGTTACGTGTGAAATTGAACACTACAGTATATGCCAATGTTGCTTTCAATAAAAAGCAAGTCGATCTACTTTTCCATGTTGATAAAAGCATAAAATGAGAAAAAATAATAATGGGACAAAAAGAAATCAAGGGGCATTTAGAATAGATAAAAATGTGTGATTAATTACATGTTAACTATGACATTAATGCGATTAATCGCGATTAAATATTTAAATTGTTTTACAGCACAAATATAAATACTTAACTATATATGTCATTGCCATTAGTTATTAATGTGTTTTTTCTTTCCCCCTATTAATGTTAAAACCCGTATGTACCGTTCTTGGCGAGGATGACAGCGATGTATTGCTGGTTGAAGGTGCTGACAGTGAGCAGCATGGCAGGCCGCTGGGAGGTGACGAAAAGCTGAAGGCCACGTCCTCTCTGGCTCTGCTGCTGCTTTCTGTGGAAACACTGGAGGCCTGCGAGCTTCTGTTCTGCATCACCGAGAAGGGCTCCTGGAAGGTGTAGGTCACTGAGGACTCCATGTCGAAGGACACCGACACCTCTGCACACACAGAGACACAGAGGAAGAAGAAAAAAAGTTTCAGTGCCGGGAGCCCTGTTACAACTCTTTTTGAAACGAGATTAAAAAACTGAAAGCCAACACATGGCCTCCAGAGGCTGCAATGTTAATTACACCTCAAAATATAAAAGCAACAACTCAACCTCATCGGAAGTTTGGGTAACAAAAAAAACAGTGGGTAAAGCTACAGGGAAGGCACTGTTTGAATGAAAATCTGTCAAAAACAATGTTTTTCTTCAGAGGTGTAGCAGTGTGTATATGCAGGGACACGAGAGAGAGCTCAGGTGGATTTACTGTATACCTACTAATAGCCAGAGATACGCATTAGTCTCTATTTGGCAGAGCAAAGCTGCAGCAAAACATAATGTATTCTGTGGTCTTTTTCTACACACAGGAAACTTCTGTTCCCTGACTTTTAAGTCCTGAGATAAAGTATTGTCACACAGACTTGGTGGAGGGATATGGAAATGGATGAGCAACTATCACTGCTACAAATGTGAAGCAAACACATCAAAGCACATTATAAAACATCATCTCCATGAAAAAACACCCAGACATAATGTTGACAACCAGCAGCTGCAACAAACATTCAGTTCCCTCAACAAAACTCACCTAATAAGCCAGCTTGTGTGTATTGCGTGTTTTGTTGTGTGAAAAAAAGACAAATGTACCTAACAAATTAAAATACATACCTCCTGGAGTTAATAGAGAGTAGTGGAGTGTATATAATACAAGCCACAATATGCCAACATACAAAGACGCCATTAAATCACGGTCTTGTCTGACATTGCTGCAATTACACATTTACAAGGAGAAGGCCTCAGTAGTACCACAGTCTCTGCACATTCACTGGTAATCTCTAGGTAACTGCTGCATATAATGGCTACGTAGAGTACTAATATATTAATAAACTGAATAAATACCAGAATATCAAACTGACAAATAGATTTTCAAAGAGACAATGTTCCTGGTTTAATCTAACACTTGCTTTTAATGTGACGTACTTTCATTTTGTCAAAACATCAGAGCCCTCACACAGCTGAAAGCATTTATTTAAGAAGTGCATTTTACTCCTGAAATTCGAACTCCCAGTGAGACATGGATCAAAGTGAGAGTCAATAACCTATAGGTGACACATCTGATAGACTGCACAACAACACAGCTAACTGTGCTGGGTTCCATGTTGTAATAAAGAAGAAATATCTTTGGACAGCAGTCGAATTTACTACTATATTCTGGCATGGGCGACACATTTCGTCGCTGTTGGGCAGAAAGCTTGCATCTCCATATTTTGTCATATTCTTTTTTTTATCACCATAAATCAATGCCATTGGTCACACTCTATGTCTGTGGGTTTTTACAAAATATATAAAAAGTCACAAGGTGATTCTGTCTCACTTTGTCTGTGAAAAATGGCTCAAAAAATGTTTTCAAATCAGCCTTTTTTTCTTCCTTTCCTGCAAAAAAGCAACAATATTTAACACAATGAGCAAGAGGAAACAATGTGGTCTGTCCCATTTGCAGCCAGAAATGTTCATCTCTTGTTAAGAATACGTTTTTAAACGAGTTCTCTCTACCGTGTCTATATGGCTCTTCTCTCAGCCTGCTGCTCTGGTGTCTGTGCTCTCTTCTGTGCTCCCATACTGCAGGAGATAATTTGGTCTAATGCATTTTAAATGTTCTTGGAGTCTGGAGCCCGGACAAGTATTAATTGCCTCTTGCATTACTTGCATTTTTATTGATGCGCTGTAATGGAATAACCTTGGCAATGATTGATTATTTGTTGCAATCAACATTAACCTAATCAAATGATATTAATGGTGAAGCTTTGTCGTCGCCCGGCACTCACCTTGATTACAGGTGGTTCCCCCGTAGGCGGACTGGGAGCAGTCGCACACGTAGCCGTTGCTCTTCTCGATGCACCTCCCTCTGTTATGGCAGAGGCTGCTGGAGCCGCTGCAGTAGCCGGGGCAACCTGAGGTCACTCCTGGCGTCATCTTGGCCCTCTCCTCCAGATCGTAGCTAGCGCCGTTGACGGTCAGAGTCCTGATGCAGCCCAGGAAGCCTCTCTGCTGGGATGCTGTTCCTCCTGAGACCAGTACAATTTAGTCAGGGTTTTTCCTGCATAGAAGAACTTTTGGCGCCCTCCCAAAAAGAGGATTTAGCCAGACCCAAAAGAAAATCCCCAGCACCAACATGATACGAATTGAGAATTAAAAATAGCAATAAAAATCCTCTCTAAATGTGTTTAAGAGCAATTCATCAAACAACCGTTACCGTCTGAAGTCAAAGGGCACTTATAGAGCTCTTCTTGAATTCTCCTTTTGGGGTATTTGCATATAACCATGTGTTTCATGTTAAAATGTTCAGAACAAACTCATTTTTCTGTGTAGTGATGCCCAAATGTGTTCCAGAGCAATGTGCCCTAAAGCGGAAAACTTTCTCAAATCTCTTGTGAAAACATACCTACACTCAATTGTTTTGGTGCTTGAAATGAGTTTACAAAAGTCTTGGGTTCAACCTCCTCAAGTTCTCTTACACTACACCGCTACTCTGACTAATCACACAACAAAATCCTGACTGTTCGCTGTCCTGGCTCCTAAATCGTGGAATGAGCTCGATTGACGTCAGGATGGCCGAAAGCCTACTCATTTTCCGACAAAGGCTAAAAACACATCTTTTCCCACTGCACCTCGGATAGAAAGAAAAAAAGATATACTGTGTGTGTGTGTGTGTGTGTGTGTATATATATATATATATATATATATATATAAATATATATATGCACTTTCATATGGCTCTTTGCAGTTTTGTTTAATGGACTTGCATTTACTACTTGTTGTCTGGAGTTTGTACCTTCAAGGTTGAAAGCACTTAATTGGTAGTCACTTTGGATTAAAGCGTCAGCTAAATGACATGTAATGCAGTGTAATATATGAATAAAATAGTAAATAAATGTCTAAAATGAAATTGTTTAATTTTGCTTTTTGAGTAGAAGTGTCAAACATCACTCACCGGTGCGTCTTTTGTCCTCAGAGGGTTAAACAAACAGAACATAAACTTGGACGCTAATCTTAGTTTTATCTCCAAAGTCAGGCTGTTGATTTAATTAAATGTTCATTTTTTTAACCAGTTTTGATAATTTGGGGTTTTAATTGGCTTAAGCATAAAATACATTTTTGTTTATCAAATTGTCAAAAATAACATGTAAATGCATAGACGTCTGTCAAAAAAGGTAACACAGACACATTGGCTTTACTCTATGAGGACTGATAATGTTTACTGCCATGCAAAGTCCCCCCTCCCCCCAAAAAGCCCATTCTGAGCCAGGAAAACCCTCTTTCTCACATCTAATGCTTGCTGTCTATGCTACGAAGCATCTATGGTGATTTTACAATGATGAGTCCCTTTAAGGCTGATGAAGATTTACGACAAAAATTTCCTTAATTCCACTTCTGCATCTGGGGCAAATCTGCCGGCACTAAAGCATGTGAAACCTCATTAAGACCAAATATACAACTGAATAAATTAGACAGGTTTTGAATAGGCATCACTGTGAGATGCACATAGAAAACAAATGTTTGTGTTGATGATTTATGCTTCACAGAGGTGGGAGATGGATGACTTTTAATTAAAATTTACATTGTTATCTCTGAACACAAACACATACAAACAGGTGGGTATAATTTCCTTACATGATTCCCTGAGACTGATACTCATAAAATAAAGCTTCATAATACATATTTCAAATTTGTCAGGCATATTTCTAGAGTTATATTTTCATGGCACAAACAGGAGGGATTCCATACATGCTTATGTTACTATTGTTGATATAAGATTCACATATTTCATGCTATTAATCCTCTTCCTGCTGATGGCCTGGGACTATTGCCTGTAAAATGAATGGGCCGAGCGTGTGTGACGTCAACCATTGGTTTGTGCAGATCTGCTATGAGTCGTTGAGTTTGCCATGACGGGCGCAGCCATCCTGGTTGCGGATGTGAGGATTTTAGACAAGAGGGAGGAGTGGGGGAGGAGCAGCTTACACTCTACGTCTTACACACTTTCACTGGCAATCACATCATAGCCACGCCCTAAAACACCCACTGCATTATCACCAATTTTAAAATCAACGAGACCATAATTTAAAAAAAATCAACATCATTCTGTGTTGCAGAAGACTTAAAACTAGCGATTGAGACCATAAAAGAAACATTTTCATTTATGGTCTTAATCGCTAGTTGAGGTATTAAATGATAAAATGATAACGATTGTGATTGCCAATAACCCAGAGCACATTTTTCTCCCATCCCGGAGTGCTGTGTGGACTGGCCAGACCCTCCTCGGCATCGCGGTGGAGGAAGGTCTAACACTGCGTGGCTAGCCAGATCGTTACGATATGAGACGGTGGGGCACGCACACAATCAACACAAAATGAAAGTTCCTTGTAGTTGCTTTAATAGTGTTACATACTATACTGGGAAGCTATTGCACATTTAAAACAGTTATACCGTTACAGTTTGTGGAGTAGGCGATAAATTCACCAGTAATTGCAGTTTACTGAGCTGCAATATATTATTATCATCACACTCTTCAAAAAGACGCCGCTGTAAGACTCCTTAAAATGTTGTTCTTGTGTACCACAAAGGGACTACAAATAGCAGTTTTTTGATCAACCCTGCATTATAAAATGACAATAAACAAGCTTTGTAGCCTTGTTTGTGATCAACAAGCTACATCTTCGGCCAAATAGTGCTCTATTTAAAGATTTGTTAAACGTCTCGGGTAAAATCTGACACAAGTGTGCTATTTTCTAACCTGTCTGGTTAGGTCATGGTAGGTTATGCACAACATGGATTTACAATGTAGGCTAACTCATAGAATATTTAGTTTCATTGAATTTATGGTATGTTCTAGATTTTATTTCTTTAGGGAGCTTTTTATTTTATAAAATGCTAATCCATTTTTACCATCTACTTTTCCAAACAAGCAATACATTGTAATATGGCAGGGACGTAATAACATATTCATAATAACATTATCTTCTGAGAGATTGTCGTAAAGTTACACCTTTGTGCGTTCTTATGAAAACAATTACATCCTCACCTGTTCATCTGAGATCAACAGAGAATTACTGCTTCCATTTGACATTTCACTTCTCTGATAAATTATTTCTGAAAGCAAATGACCCATTAAGTGCATGAACTGTAGGCCTCAGGTAAAATGGAGAACATGTGAAAAAAGAAAGACATTTTTAAATGGGGTCTGTCCCCTCCAGAGGCCTGGTGTATTATTAAGAAGACACATTAAAATGTCAGAGAAGGGTGAAAGGCTGCTGGAGAAATGTGAGAGAAGAAAGAAAGCAGCCACGCTCCTGAACCAGAGCAATAATGAAAAAATAATACAAAACATTAGCTCTTCACAGCAGCTTACATGGCAGTAATTGTTAGCTGTAATCACTTCTCTCTCCATTTAGTTTTGTGAAGAGATACTTTAAAGTGTGACTACAGTGTGAGAAATTGGGGACAAAATCCACAGTCTTTGTTCCGGTAAAAATTCACATTAAAGTTCAGCCACAGCTAATATGAGTCCAAAGCCTCATGTTAGCTTCAGCTGTAAATTTAAGAATGCATTTAGGCACAGAACAAGCATCCTGGGCGTTTTTCTTCTTCCCATTTCTTACAGTGTGGCTGTGCTACAAAATGATCACTTCAAGGCCAGTTTGGAGTGGAGGAATGATTACGACAAGCAATAACTCTTTCAGAAGTAAATGTTATTGTTGTATTAAGGCATCTGAACCTTTCCTTTAAAGCTGCTCCAATCAATATTTTTTATATCAACAATGGCAAAAAAAAGTGAAAGGTGTTGCTCCTGGTGATAAACCCCCAGGGATTTATCCCCTGACTCTGCAGTTCCCCATTTGATTGTCTTTCAGCTCATTGTTACCGTTTAAATTCAATGACAAATTACACTTTGGTTCAGTCTCACTAACCTCATTTCTAGCAGCAGGTTTTTAGCACTACCGGCCTAGCACCCAACAGCACAGACAAATTAGTCAGTAGCTGCTGAACACAGTGGAGCATTTAGCAGCTAAAGAGCCAGATATGTCCCTCAGGAGTTGGAGGAGAGCTTAGGTAGAGAGAAAACAAAGCTAAAAGGAGAGCTAATGTCAGGCGACTTTTATAAGGTGATAATATATCAATGTTCCCCATTCCCTCCTCCCACCACCAACAAAAAAAAATCAATTAATGCAGGTTTAAATAAACCCGTCTCTGGTGGAAGTATAAATTTGTTCTGACAGGGGGCCTACCTACAAACAGCTGGCTGCTGAGGCGTAGGCGGAGGTGTCCGTCAGCCGGAGCCTCCAAGAAGCGGAGGGGGAGCTGGTCGACCTGCAGGGAGGCCTCCTTCACGTTGCGCTCTGCCCTCACGTAGTGCCACTGTCTGTCATTCAGAGGGAGGTGGGACTTCACGGACAGGACCGCTGGACCGTTTCCCACATCAAAGGAGAAAGTCACCACTGAGGGAGCTGGAGGGCCAGTGGGGAATCACACACACACACACACACACACACCACACACCCACACACACACACACACACACACACACACACACACACACACACACACACACGACAGCCAGGTCAGAGTGAATGTGATATTAGGTTTTTTATGTTCCTCTCTATCCTCCCTTTCTGATGCAATGTGATACAATGCTGCTGGGAAAACCTGATGACCTGAATAGATTTATGAGGAGGGCCCAGCTGACAACTTGTCAATATTTCACAACGTCTGCGATGCTGCAGTAATACATAATGGCTCCAAATATCCTGAGAACTTCTCCCTCAGGTTTGAGAAGAAAACACACTGTAATCAACAATTTCAAATCCCTTTTAACACCTACAATAAATAAACTAATGCACTGCTGAGGACTGGCTAAGTACTTGATCATGTCCCTGAGTTCTTTAATGCATAATCCTAAAAACCTAAAAACGGCAGCGTATTTCTGTATTGGTGCTTATGTAAACAAGTCAATCTTTTGCATAGGTATATTTGATTTGCAGCATCTTATCTCCTTCTTCCTCCAGTAAGTCTACAAGGTTTTCTTTAAAACCATCTAGTGTGTTTATTAAGAACTTCAGAGTCACTACATGGGTAGTAAGAAATGCTTTTAACATCTCCTGCAACAGCATGACATACGTAGCTGTTGACGATGTCATTAGTATTACATCACGCGGTGCAGACCTGACAGACTGCTTCTCGGGGAAATTAAACTGTCAACTACAGTACACCTAGCATTTCCATCTGGGAAAAGCAAAAAAAAAAAAAGCAAATCGTTAACAGCTTTTGTGCGTGTTGACATGTATGGCTATTTATTTTGCATTCGGTGAGCATGTCCTTGTCATGAACTTCTCTTTCTCTACTTCTCTTCTGAACATCGACTCACAGCTGAGCTCCACTCTGATGAAGTCCTTGAGGCCCTGGTTTTCCAGAAACACTCCTGAAGGAGTGCTCGTCTTGAAGTAGAAGGAGATATCGGAGGCAAGTTCAGCCTGTAGAGTGGGGAAGTAGAGGTAGGAGGACTCCTGGTAGAAAGACGCTGCGTTCCATATAGACTCTGAAAGAAAAGGAAAGGGAAGATTTAAGTAAAGTAGGGCAGCAACAAACATTATTTTTCTTATCAATTAATTTGATGATTTTTTTCTAGATTAATTCATTGGTCTATGAAAAGATTGAAACATGTCCATCCCAGTTTATTAAAGGCCAAGGAGATGTCTTTAAATGTCTTGTTTCTTCAGCCACCCAAACGATATTCATTTTAATATGACATAAAACAGCAGGAAATCTCCATTTTTGGAAAGTGGAAAACAGCAGAGGAGCTATCCCAGTGTCTGCTGAATGTTTGCATGAAAAATGACTTGAACAATTAATTAATTATAGAAATAGGTGGCAAATATTCTGTCGATTGACTAATCAATTAGTCGACTAATCGATTAGTCAACTAATTGATTAGTCGACTAACCCTTGCAGCAAGTAAAGTGGAGGTAGGAAGATTCCTGACTGGACCAAATAAATAATGTCATTTATTAGAAAGAAGTGGCAGGAGCGCTTCTGGTATCCCTTAACCACCGGTGCTCATAGAAGGGAATGCAAATCACAAAAAGGAAGAAGAATTATGACAACAAAAGAAAAAGAAATCAAGTCCAGGCACTCAAGGTCTACACCCTGAGAAAGGCTGAAGCCGACACGCTTTGGTGAATTTTTAATTTATTGCCCTATTTATTAAAGGCCTTTTATCACTTTTTGTAACCAACCTTGAGAGCCTGGACTTGATTTATTATCACTTTTTGGTCATAATTCTTCTTTTTTTTCATGAAGGAATTTCATTTGTCAATGTTCCCCTCACTTGCATCGATTTCGCATATTTCAATTAAATTCAATTTTATTCATAGTATCAATTCATAACAAGAGTTATCTCGAGACACTTTACAGATAGAGCAGGTCTAGACCACACTCTATATTTGCAACGACAAAATACGAGAACAGAGTTAATAGCATCTGATCTGTCAGTGTCAGTGCTTTTAAAATGCTAAAAAATGGTGACTATAACAGTGAGGTTAAATGTTCATACCGTTACATCCCAGATAATAGTTGGGAGCATTTGAACCAACAACCAATGCTATCGTTTCTGTGGTGAGACAGTTCTTGGATTTCACATTGTATGAAGATTTCCAGAGGTGGAGCACATAAAATATTTCCATAAATTGTGTTTGGATTGTTGTGGGATGCGCTGTGGTACCAGGGTTAAATGATGAATGTCAAAAAAGTAAATCAGTTTCTCATATTAAAATGACTATGTCTGAGAGAAGGAACAAAAGACCATTTCAAGCTAATACTATTGTCTCGTAACTAAATGCAAATTACCAAAGCTATTTCTACTGCCAGCAAAGTGTTTGACATACAGTGCAAATATATTTGCATAAAGAAAACAAAAACATTTAAAGTAAATGTTCATACAATCATTATATAATAGTTCAGCTAGTTATATGATAAGAATGCCTCATAATGTGTAGTACTTGTTAAGTAGTAAGAAGTAAACAAACTAAAATAGGTAACATCACAGGTACATTTTATGATGCCTTGTGCTAAATATACATATTTAATGTCTTCAGGAAACGTGGAATTAAAATACAACCATGGGGGTCTGAAGTCACTTTGACTGCAGATAAGCTGCTAAAAATGCCTTGCCCTTAGCCCACAGCTCACTGTGGGACATGAGGCAGTAAATACCTACAACTTCTTTCATGTTCCAGTGCTGCTGTCCAGCTCTGCCACCCCATGTGTCTCCCCTCCATTCTGGCACCCCTGCCTAGCTGCACAACATGAATTTGTAAAGACGGACATACTGGCAGTTCCAGCAAATTGTATGAGGTTATAGTCCTAACAGCCAGTGGTCCGACTTGTAACAGAACAGATTCATTTACATTTTCTATCCATGAATAAACACATGAGGCATAAAGGACATCATCTGGGCCTCTGATCAACCCTAAGCCTGGGAAACAAGGCCTCCATCTGCAACCAAATCTGGCACAGTAGCTCCAAAACAGAGGTGATCACCTACTGTCTCCATAACAACGCAGAGGGCCGATGTGGTAGACGGCCTGTGAGCCCGTTCTGTTGGTGTCTCCAATCACTATCTGGCTCACTGGCAGATGGTCTTTATAGGAGAGGATTCCTGTGTCGTTGGCCCTGTGGCAGACAAAACAGAAACGAATAAATAGCAACACAGTGCCCTTGGGGTGGATGCCGTCCTGGGGGTCCAGATTAAGGGATCCATTCTTCTGCATTAGCACAGAACGCAGAGTAAACACATTAAAAAGGGAGCAATCTATCACAATGCAGACAATTGCCTCTGGAAATATGCAAACTGAGCTGAATCGAGAGGAGCTTTGCAGTGGATTAACAAACAGTAAACAAAGACGTCTAACCCCAAACTATAATGCAGCCTTTTGTTTTTTCCTTCAGTGCTTTAAAAATATGATTAGATTGATCATGATTGTAATATTATGTATGAGCTGTAATTAATGATTTTGGAGTAAATACTGGTGTTAAAAATTCAGACTTAATCTGTCTCAAAGTACTGTAGATAGACGAGAAGAATAACACTAAACAGATTCTGGACTTTGAGCTGCTGTAAGTGGTTTTAGTGATTTATTAAAGTTCTCTGAATGTGTTCTGAATGCCTAATTGATTAATTGATTAATTTATCATAAGTAGCCTTTCTGTGGATTATCTAAGGGTGAAAGTTTATGGATATAGCACAGATAAATCATTGCTGTTATTATTTATTTGGGTTTTATTCTCTAGTGGTCATGTCCCTTTTTCTTTTCCATGTTTGTTTATTCATATTTGGAACCTTATATACTAAAATGAAACCTTCAAATGCAATAATATTAATCTAAAAACATCATACATAATAGGAAAATGCTAGCAGGGAACACTGTTTAAAAAGTAGAATTTTTTTTCACTACATACTTTTACTTTAGCAAGGTCTTGAATGACATACTTTTACCTGTAGTGGAGTATTTTTACAGTGTTCTGTTAGTACTTTTATCAATGAAAAGGATCTGGATATTTCTTCCACCACTAGTTTGTGGTGCTGTTTGTTTATTGTGTTATTTAGACTACCCTCAGTAATATCAATGTTGTGGACAAAATAATAGAAACACCTTGTTCGATAAAAACATATTGAAAAAAAGAAAGAAAATACTCTTTCTGGAATAGAAATTCCAAATCGAGTGTGTCTGCATTTCTGTGTGTACCATTTGTCTGTGTCTGCATCGCAGTTGCAGAAGTAGTTCATGTCCATGCAGTTCTCCTCCAGGCTGCAGGAGCACTGCTGAACTCCAGGCAGGAATCCTCCCCAGTAGCTTCGTTTCTCTCCTTCCCAGTCCAGCCACCATGTGAGCGGACTGCCATCTGTAACCACACAGCAGACAGTCAGCCTGATGCCTGCCACTGCCACCGCTCGGGCTCAAGTAGGTCAAGGGCATGGGCTATATCTGGAGGATAGCATTATTTTGCTTCACTCTCTCTATCTCAAAATGCAGAAAAAAATACACAAAGTGCACTCCTCAAAACAAATACACCAATCAAAAATGAAATATTTATAGATGAGCATGCGACAGAAGTCCTGTGAGGCAGCTGTACATAACATGTGAATAAAACATAGAATATATTGAGACTAAAATCATTCTTTCATTTCAAAATAAAACTGGGAATGAATGTAAGTTACAATACCTTACAAAATTAAGAAAAACATGTTATTTAGATTTTTTTTTTAAGCACTGGGAACAATTTGTCTCTGACTTTATCTGGACAATATATACTGTAATATATACACGTAGCATCATAAGCAAAACACACACACACACACACACACACACACACACACACACACACACACACACACACACACACACACACCTAGATATCCATTTATACACAGTCGTTTCCAATACATACACACACTTAGACACTAGTTTATAGACATGTATACAGTCAGATGTATCCATCCTGTTTTTATCCATATTGTTTTATCATTTCAGCTGTTTTAAAATCCGAACCAGGCAGGGGGGCTGCAAATTATAGCTTCAGCTAGACGCCCCATATACATTACATCTATCACATTACTTATTTCTATGTGACAAAATGTATCTGTATGGTCCCATTTTTACAATTCAACCAAATTTGTTATTTTCTTCATTGCATAAATGTATTTATCTTGATTCTCTGCTGGCATTTCGTGACAGACTGTTTATGTGTCAACGAGGCCAAGCCATATACAGCAAAGGCATTGGTGAAGGGATCCAGCTTCAATTATTTGTCACACAACGTGACCCTGCATTGGGGATGAGGCCAACGAGCGAGGAAAAGCCCATTAAGCTACATGTCACAATGCATAATTAAGTGACAAATGCCACGATGCTTTTGTCCCACCCAGCATACATTATAGCTGCAGAAGTTTATATGTGTGGGTACACATGTCATATTAGTCTGATACAGCAAATATTGTCCCATCTACATTAATTCACTCTCCATGTGATGTGCTGCTATCATGTAGAAGATAACGCCCATGAAATCTTCTCCAAATAAGAGCTGACGGGCTATGACAAACAGTCTAATGCCACACATAAAAATTGTTGAATAAGAGTTATGTACTGTATATGGCCAGTACGCCAACATTTGCATTAGAAAGGCTGAAATTAATACACTCTTTACTGTCTTAAATCTCAGAATGTCTCTTTTTTTGTCATGTAAAGTTTCTATTGAGGTTTTTTGAATGAAGCTTTTATTATCTGTTGTCATACTTTATGACATCATCACACTGAAAGAAATGTAAAAATCCTGAATTTAAACAAAGTGATTCATCAGATTAAATATGTTAGTCTTTTTTAATTATTTCAACTTTCTTTAATAAATATTCTTTCGGCAACATAAATACATTTAGGTAGTAGGCTAATCTAATAAGGGCATCAAATAATAATGTAATAATAATCACGCCTTTAGGCTCTGTAATGCAGTCCAAGATGATGATGTATTATCATCATCAACATTTCTTATTATTCATGTAACTCCTGGACTTAGAGTGATGATGCTGAATATGTGTATAATACAAAGGATCTCTGTTCTCTGTACTATCCAGACTTCAAGGTCAACGTGTCTCTATGATATGATAATGCTTGACCCTGAAGCTGGATAAATAACAGGCTCTCACAGCTATCCTTACTTATTCGAGCACTTGAAGTCCCTGTGTTGCTGTGAGTCCATCAGCAGACGATTGAACAGAAATGTTTATTAAAACAAGTAATGCCATTGCAACATTATGCTATGTCAGAAAGATCACAAGTTGGAAACAATCCTACGCAGCACCACTGGAATCTAATTCTACAAATAACATTAGTGGAGCATAATCTTTATCTTTATCTATCTAAGCTTTGAACTATTGGGTACAGCCCAACTAGAGTCTGAAAAGTGTTCATCACACCTGCAATACAAGAGAATGGAGAACAATCAGAAAATGTGGTGCCAGAGGAATACTCAATGATAACTAGAAATGTAGAAATGTAATCATGAGTTGTATTTAAACAATATGCACTGTCACTTTACCACTATGCGTCTCGAGAAAGGTCCTTGGGACTGAATTGTTGACAAAATAAACCAGTGCAGAGGTGAGACGTGCACGCGGAAATGTTATTTTTTTTCATGAGGAATCGTCATCCATGCAGGCCAAAAATTAAAATGGTGAATTGAGATTTGGATTGTCAATTCAAACTCCACAGAAACAAGTGCTGGTTGATGTTAAAAATTGGCATTGTCAACAAACTTCTCAGTGTGTGTTCAAAGCGCTACAGTACATATTTATTTTAAATTCAAGACATATCTCAACAGCTGCTGGTTGGACAGGCCAACTTCATCATTACGAGACACCATCTGTAGCAAAAATATTTAACAAGTGTAAACCAGAAAACTAAACTAAACTCGTCAATGTAAGATTTATCTTTCTTTTTTGGTTGTTCACAACTAACCATACCGGTCAGGTGGATAAACCAATAAATAAATAAAACCAAATAAATGAATGCTAAAGAAAAAAAACACAAATAAAAATGTCAAACAACGAGCAAGACTGAAAAGTTGAAGTCCGAAAACTGCGGTCTTTAATTTGCTATTTAGAATGTTCGTTACGTCGCTGTCAAACTTAATTAATCACAGGTGTTAAATAAGGAAGAATGGACATGCTATACAGCTCAAATCCTGAACATCTTGTCATCAAATGCTTGCATCTATAAACCCAGGAGGTTTCTTCGAGCAGCTGCTGTCATTTTTCCCACCTGTTCTTTAACATGATATACAATTTAGTCAAAAGTAAGAATCGAGGTTTGTGCAGAACAAAGACATCATACGCCGTGTGTACTGAATAATCATTTCTATCAGTGAAACATCAATCACAACCATTCTCATATCAAAACGGTCTATTTAAATATGACTCTGTGTCTAGCTTAGGGCCTACACTTGTATACCTAGGTGGGGTTTCTGCATTGCACTCCCGGTTTCAGATAAGCGTGATGCTAACCCAGAGAGCATCATTAAGAGCTGAGCCATCAGCGCTATAAATGGTTACATCAAGAGTGTTCCTGGCTGAATTCATTTAATTATGCTGTAAAGTATGTTTGAAATCAAAAGTGATATTGTTTGTGTCTTAAAGCTCATCAAAGTGAAGCATAAAGATACATTTGAGCTTTTTCCACAGGAGATTTCTGTGCTCAAAGAAAGGCAACCATGAAAAGAAATGTGACTGTATCCAAAAGTGTTCATACGGCTATTTTATAGTTGTATGAACAACTTTGATGTCTGGTGTGATAATGAACTTGTTTGTTTGCGCATGAATGGCACCCAGGGAATAAGGGGAATAGCTGAGTCTGGGACTTCATGAATGTTTCATGAATGTTTCATGATTTAAGAGCAAATGTTTGAATGTTTGGGACACCACTGGTGCCAAAGCAGTTCAACATGAATGCACACAAAAAGATTGGAGACCGTCCTCGCTAGTTATTGTAAATATATTGTAAAAAAAAACATAACTACAAGAGCAAAGTAGAAGGCAGGGTGTTGAAGTCAAAGCAGCTCCCAATATGACAAAGCACAGGCAGCCTGACTTTCAATTTACAATGCAACAACTATCAGTCCCATGATGCTGAAATATACAGAACAGTCAAGACACAAAACTTCCAAAGCATGTTCAAAAAAGCATCCCCTTATTTATTCAGATTCTGGCGACGCAGTGGGAGTGCCAATGCAGAAGGAAGAAGGGTTGCCCAGCAAAAAAGTTAATCAACTTTTGCCACAACACAATGTGACGTCATCTGGCTAGGCGCTATATTGGCCTATCAAAAACGTGAAAGCAAGAAATCCTGCCTTATTGAATTTTAAAGCGTTGGAGTATTTTGGCATCTGATAAACCTTCAAACGCATTCATCTGTAACTCAAACAAGGCTTCCTGGATTGTATTTTATGTCTCACCGGCAGTGTTCAAACTATACCATGGCTTTTGGGGTAGCTCAACTTTTCTTAAACATGATCTGTATAATAATCAGTTAATGACCACATCAAACCTCTACACAGGTATCAAAACAAAACATCACAGTATGATACAATACGGGCAAGTTTTTGATATTGCGCTGCCACACTTCGATAGTGATCAAGAATAGCATGCAATTAATTCTCGTTTTGTTTGAAAATACTTCTAACATCCTTAGAGCTCAATTTTACGCATGATTCATGATGATGAAGATACAGAAAAATAGAAATTCATGGCAAAAATAGCATATTTTAGAGAACTCCCCAAAATTTCCCAAAATCATGTTTTTAGGAGAGCTCATATCTTATTCAGAGGAGCCCCCAAGCTCCCCATGGCAGCCCTGTAGTTTCACCCTGCTCACAGGTACCATAAAAGCAACACGCCTTCACCAACGCAGGCCCATGCGTTTTTAACTGTTGTCAGTTTTATCTCCCAATAAGCCGGCTGCATCTGTAGAGCTAAATCTGTCTCCAAAACCAAAAGACTACAGCAAAGTTTCTTTTTCCTTTTATAATATAATAAAAGTGTGCTTCACAGCCAACATGTAGTCAAGGGTGCTGTCAGTACTGTGTTCAGCCTCAGCTGTTAAAGTGAAATAAAAAAACACATGTTCAATTCCAGATCCTGTACTGTGCCAATTGTACCATTATCTTTTGGTATAAAGTAGGCCTACCAAATATAAAGACAGAAAAAAACTAGGTAACCCAGCCCACCACCAAAAAAAACAAGACTTGACTGTTGTCATTCGTAGCAGCTTGCAGAGCAATATCTTCCTAGAGAAGATAAATATTCTAATTTCCATTCACTGTGGCTTTCAATTTTCCGTTCAAGTCCTGCTCTCTATGACGACCCATAGGCCTACTGTGTTATAATGCAGACACACACACACACACACACACACACACACACAGACACACATTTAGTCACTGCCCATGCATTTTACAGATGTTGTTGACATTTAAACACTGATTTGATCTCAGTTCATAAACACTACAGCTGGAAAATACCACTCACCTTTTGTATTAAAGAGACGGGACTTCTTGCAGTTGTAAACCACTTCCTGTTGGCAGTGCTCTGAGCCTGATACGAGGGCACGGATTTGCTCAGCTGAGGCGCTGTAGTTGAACTTCATGATGTGCGGTTTGTAAAGAGAGGAGCCCTGGACTGTAACTGGAGTTGTGTTGTTGTGCATCAACACCGTCCACACCTTCTCCTCTGAAAGAAAAAAAGTGTATCGTTAGCATGAACCCACTGTAAACACCCTGTCTAAACACATGTTAGCATGAACAATACATTTAATGCCACTTTATATTCATTCAATACCTTTTTCTCATTGTCTGTGTTTACTTGTTTGTTTGTTTTTTTGCTTTTTACAACATAAAATCTCCATGGTGGGATGAATAAAGTGTTATCTAATCTAATCTAATAAACACACTGAACATGAAATAAACCTGTTAGCATGAACAAACACCCTGTCTAAAACATAAGCATGAACACACTAAACACCCTGATTTTAGCCTGTTAGTCACATACTGGTTAGCCTGTTAGCATGAACACACTGTAAACACCCTGTCTAATTACATGTTAGCCTGTTAGCATGAACACACTGTACACACCCTGTCTAAACACATGTTAGCATGAACACATTTAATTCTGAAGATGAATAAACTGATACAAAGAAAACATAAGATATATGTTTGTTACATACTGCAGTTGTCCATCACTGAAAATTCTGTGTTGATGGATGCAGTTGTCACTCCAACCTTGTGTCCAACCCACAAGCTGATTGATGACCTCACCGTTCCACAAAACAAAATCATATCGCAGAAGAATTACTCTAAGCCAATAGTCTCCATTTGCTGCTTACTGTATGAGACACTTAAGACAAAAGGGAGTCAAGCGTTTGTACAATACAGATCAGATGAGGAAATCCATTTTATTTCCATCCCCGCTCAGTTTTCATTATCTGGATTTCATGTTTACACTGCCGCAGAGAAAATCCCCTTTCCAGTTTGTGATTATTCACGTCAGGTTGTCAGGCTTAGAGCTATTTACCTTTCTAATAGATTCCTTAATTGAGGTCAAGTAGAGGCATATCTGCTGCTGAACAACTCAGCTTTGTGAGGGGAAGACTGAAAACACATAATGCCAGAACCAGAGAGTGGAGAGGCGGCAGAGCTCTCCTCTCCCCTGTAACGTCACCGGTACATTAACCTTGCAAAGGACAAAGTAGAGAAAGTTGTGACAGCCTAGTGATGAATACTGTCTCCACAGTGTCAAAACTTAACTGAATGTGTTTTGTCCTGCATGTGATGAGGGCCGTGTATCAGGTTGTGTCCAGCTCCCTGTCTGTCAAATGTCACATCTTAGGGGATCGTTGAGGTGATACCGAGAAAATTGTGTCCTAGCCGTCAGAAGATCACACTGATACAGCAGACGTGTTCAAATTCAAAAGACCATTGTTTCTTCACTTTTAACTTCAAAAATCCAACAGTTCCGCTGAATTACCGTATACTAATTGTACACTGTAAATAATTAAAGGCCGAATGGGAATGTAAACAGACTATACAGACATAAATTTAGTATGGATATTTGTGCATTCTTTTTAATGATTGTATTGACTCCTCACCCTTATTTTCCCTTTTCCTTTAACAAGAGGTCACTTTGAGAAACACAAATTGAGGACATAATATTTCATAAGTCAATGGGAAATGATTGTGCACGTGGATATTCATGGTCACTAGCAGAGTAATCCTAATAGTGGTGGTTAAATCCTGATTTTTGCACCACAAGCAGGTCAAAATCACAAGTTATGCATAAGAAAATCCAAATCTGATGTGCAGATCACTGTGGAATTTATTGAGAAATGTATTTTTATGTCAGACTTATTTTTTTATTGCACCACACTAAGTAAAATGTCAGCAGACAAAATATCTCATAATTTAATGGCAGACCACCATGAAATTTACTGAGCAGATTAGTGCTCCCAAGGGGATTAACCCTTTTGACTTTAATGACCCAATGCTTTAATGTAAATTGCAGCCTCTAGAGGCCACAAGGGGGGCTTTAGACTTGTCCGCTTGTTAAATTGTGACACATTTGAGTTTTAAGGAGCCATAAATCTTACATGCACGATTTCAGTAAAACCTGCAAAGCTAAAGATGCTTCTTGTGGCATGTTGTATTATTTGTGGGAGGTTCTTTGATAATTTGTTTTTTCTTTAACAAGAGGATACGGCAGGACCACTTTTCATGCTTTAGCTGGAGGCTTGTTTTTATCTTTTCTTAAGAAAGATGACATTTCTGTTTAAGGGTGCATCACATCTGAAGTTCAGTTCATTCTCAAAGTTAACATCAGGACCCACGGGGGAGGGAGGAAAGGGGAGGGAGTCTCTCTGGGGACTGACAGCAGGTCATCCAGCACTTTAATGATTTTCATGTGTACATGTACAGTATGTTCTCTGGTGTCACAAAGAGCCCACGGAGAAATAACTCTATATAATAAATAAGCATTGTAAGTATTATTAGACTGCATGTTATTAATAATGGCAAACAGATAGAGGCAGGGAAAAAAAAGAGGCGTTTTGTACAGAAATGTTCACTTCCAATTTAATAGACTTAATAGAAGTCCCCACACTCACAAGCTGACGTGCTTACAGTAAGTGTTACCATGGTTACCAACAGATTTACATGACTTCATACTAGGCTTATAGGCTCGCTACAGGAAAAGTTCACAATCAGCCAGATGGATTTAATGGTAGTTCAGCTTTTAAAAAACAAGTACTATATAATACCGTGTTTGGCTCGTTTCCTTTCACACCACAAAAGAACGGCACCAGAATCTGCTTGGAAGCCGATCTAAACCCTGCTGTTGTTTGGTCCGCACCAGAGCTTAATAAACAGCTTTTACACAAGCCCAAATGGGGTTTATTTTAAACAGACCAAAGAGATTAGACGTGAAAGCACTCTGAGATACTAACATGTTGCAGTGCAATCACATGGACATTTACACAAGACATTGATTCCCCATAGATATGTTCTTAACTCTCAGGGACTGCACCGAGTGGCCGTAACAATTTCTTACTGGATCGTAAACTGTCACATAGCCGTGGTATGGATCGATGCAGTGCGATCTCTAAGTGAGTGAACACTTTACTCTGAGCTTTCTTCCAGTTCTCAGTGGAACTCAAAAAGGGCAAAGGTGACAACGTGTGAATTACAATGATCTTACCTGTCATGTTGCAGTATACCTGTGCGGGCCCCAGGGGACCGCTCCCATCTGGATCAATAGAGTAGAAGCCAGAGGAGCTGCCAATCAGCTTGTAGGCCTCACAAGACGACTCGTAGATGGCTGGAAGAAGCAGAATGGGGACACAGATCAGTTATTTCTCCAAGAATCAGCCCACGCTTTAACAGCTTTCTCCTTGTGGAACTTTCTGCACAAAATCTATATTTATTTATGAACTGTTTATAAGTTTTTGATTTCATACTTTTAAAAAAAAAGTGTTAATGACATATGTTTCTGTTCTATCTATATGCACCTTTTAGCAGTTTTTTCTCTAATGCAGATTATTGCACAGCAACAACTCCTTTGTGGAAACTACAGTTATAGAATACTACTACTACTACTACTACTACTACTACTACTACACTATATATATATATATATATATATATATGGAGCTAGCCAATGTGTTTGGGGAATGCATTGCCATCTTGGATAACAAGTTTGGATCTGGAGTTGCTATAAACCTGCCAAGATTGAATAAAGAGAAGGACAGAGCTGCTAAAATGACCTTGTGTACTGTGATGTAGTAGCATCCAGGTCCAGCTTCCAAACTGTGGGGAAATACTTCACAGTGGATCTGCTATGGCATTGTCAAACACAAAGTAAATTAGAATGCTTTAGCCTTTGGATGTAATGCAGCTAGTAAGCTAATTAGCTAAGGTAAATGTTTGAGGTTACATCAGAGCAAAAAATAACACTTTTCATCCATTCTTTACACTTTTTCTTTTGTATTTTCTGGTTTTGGAAAAGCTTAATAAGACACTACCTTCTGCACCGAGTATTGCTCTTACCATAGCCAATTGGTTTCACAAACTCAAGTTTTAGATATAAGATTGAGCTCTAGATGAAAAATGTTTTTTTCTTCTTTTTTTTGCAAAGTTGATGACTGTTGAGTTGAGAAAAATGTGCCTATTTCTAATTCAGCAGATGCTCGTATCTGTCAGGTTTCCTCCAACATGCAAAGAAAACTGTGTTGCCTGCATATAAACAAGAAATCAGGATTCTGGGGCAGGGGAATTTCACACATATAGTTTCCAACAGCCATCTCCACAGCAAATATCAAGGGGATGTTGCATCTAAAAATGACACCCGTAAGGAAAAACTCCAACATGTAGATCTAAAGTCAGCCATAAGTTATTTAAGGATAAAGGAAAGAATACATTTCATTTTTAAATTTAAAAGCGAGAATTCCAGCAAATGATGAAGGTCACGTCGATTTAAAGCAAGACCAGTTTCTGCTTTGCCTCTCAGTTGCACAAATCGAATAAAGCAATGAGACAGACAGGTAAAGATGTGTATGCTGAATCAAATGACACAGCTCAGTAGACCTAGAATACATGAAGGGGAGCAGAGGGTGTAATAGCAGGTTTGAGACTAGGTGAAGAATTGAAAGTGCAAAGAACTGCTCACAGTTGTGACAGGTCGCTCCAGAGTATCCGGTTCCTGAACAGTCGCAGGAAAAGGAGCTCCATGTCTGAGAGCAGCGGCCTCCATGTTCACACAGGTTAGGAAGGCATCTGAAAAAAACCCACAACAAGAAACAAAGAAAAGTTTCAAAATAGAAATTACAGATAGATATTAAACTGGTGAAGCAAAGCAGTATAGAAGCAGGATACAAAAAGCAAACAAATGGAAACACAGCTAGTTTGGTTACAAGAGATGGGTTTTAAGTGTGGATAACCCTATAAAAAATGTCTATATCTGAAATATTTCCACAAAAAAATGGATTGGATTCCATACTACGCTCTTTGCAAATACAACTGATCACTTTCATTCATCTGATCTTAACTATTAGTCAAAATAATTCATAATTTCGGCTTTAAGTAGGTATAATTATCTATTAATGAGGGTTATTGACGATGAATTCCAAAAAGTATAACTATTGGTAGTAAGGTGGTGTTAGTAAAAACTAAAAGTCTGAAAAAGGGTTAAATGAGTGAGCAATATTGAAAGTCTGAGGTGTTGGGAGGGGAGAGTTGCAGAGGGAGGGGGCAGCAACAGAGAAGACCCTGTCCCCCCAGTTTGGTGCTTGAGGCCAGGGAGAGAGGGTGACCCAAAAGGTAAATTAGGCCTCCGACCTAACGTTGACATATGAAAGCATCCAACATGCATTTTAGATAAATGAATCCAGTTATTCATCGTCCCATTGAAGGCTTTCTACCCAGAAGATATTGTAAACAAACATTGTGATTAGGTTTATAAAAAGGACGCACATGATCAAGTCTAAACAGCTGTAACCTTAGAATTGCTTATCAAAACAATTTAAAAATAGTTAATTTTCCTGTCAGGAGACTAATGGAGTCACTGTTGCAGCTATGGTTTCCTTATACTACACTTTCATCTTCAAAGTTTGCCAATTTTCCAGCACTTTGATACTTTTGGAACAAATATAGCCATTAGGGAGCGGCACAAAACAAAAACAATTTTTTGACAGCAAAACAAAGGATCACACAAACCTCCCAGGCATTTGTATTAGGCACCAATAAAGCTACTTCCTTTGTTAATATTTGCAAACCTGATCTTTTATTTATCAGTACTGAAAGACCCCTTCCCTTTATTCTTTTGTATGCAATTATGAACACAAGTTTTGGAACTCACCCGGAAGACTAATTTGCTAGTTATTCATGTTTCATTAAAAATCCTAAACAACTGTGAAATGATGTCTGATAGTGTGCGTGCCCTTGTCTGAATTTGAAAAAAGCTGACACGTTGCAGCGATTCTCTAAAAATAAAAGCATTACTGTCACCTTCAGACTACAATGCCTGTAATGGGATTTTACCACAATGAGCGCTTCACAGAAACTTCAAACCGAACTCTTCTGATTAATAGTCCCATCCTCAAGCCTCCTTCAGTTTCACATAATTGCCAACCTTTCAAGCGTGCATCTATAATTTCATACACTTTCATCTCTCACCTATTAACTGCAACGGAGCGGGCCAGCCGCAACATGGATATGGTTGCAGCTGTTGGTTTAATTACCCTCATGCTATTTTTTGTGTGTTCATGGGTGCCTTACAGGTCATGGAATTACAGTAGCCAGCACACTTAAATGCACACTGACCATAAATTGAGCCTCAATGTTTAATTAAACACAGAGTAAAAAAGATTAAAGATAACCTCTGATAAAAGTTAATTTACTCATACTCAGGGGTCATTGAATAGGCTACGGAGAGTGAAATGAAAGTTCATATCAAAGATGCAATGACCAACAACAAAGCTGAGTGCAGCAGCCTCACATGTGTCATGTCCCCACAACAGATTGCAGCACATTATGTTCCAAACTGCACAACTGCACATCAAAAAGAAACACGTGAATAATGTCACCCGCTCATTTTAGCTCTGCACAAGTTTCTTTGTTGCCACATATACTGCATAATGCATGGGTCGTTTCATTTATAGGACACATCACACACATTCTATGCTTGCATCTTTTTTTATGAGATATGTTCAGCAGTGGCAGAAAAAGTATTACAATGTTTTGTTATACTTTTGTAAAAATTTCACATTTAGATTTTAGAGTGTGTTTGTTAACAGTAACCTACAGCAGAAGTTTTCTCAACTCTTAAAGCTCCAAAATCAATACTGTTTGTATTAATAATTGAAATGACTACATGTGATGCATGGTCATTTGTAATGACAAACCCACAGAGAATTATCACTGTTTTAGCACTGCAGAGCTTTTTAATCTTGTTGACAGGCTCATTGCTCTCATTAGCGTTGTTTCTAGCTGCAACAGACAACCGTCTGATAAATAAATAAAACTCACTGTACGCGTCTTGCCCAGCACCGAATGACAGACAGCTAAAGTTAGCATTTAGCTACTGAAGACAGTTTCAGTCCATGGGGACTGGGGGGGACTTGTGGGCCCAGTCCAGCTTGGAACAAATATGGAGTCTGTACTGGTAGCTGGAGAGTTCCCAGTGCCAGGCTACAGAGGTGCACTAGAGCAAGGCACCAAACCCTCCACTGAATTTGAGGCAGCCCCCTCGTTCTGACATCTCTCCAAACATAAATGCATGTGTCCTTTTTGTGCAAGCCGTGTGCATGTATTTTTAGGTCAGTGTGTGTGTATTTGCAAAAGTAAAAAAAAAATTAAAATAATAAAATTTCCCCTCCAGGGATTAATTAAGTGTGCCTTCATCTTGTGTTTGTAGATTGTTGCACACCTGAATGTTTTCTCTATTTCACCCCCATTGCCAAACCACTTTTGCACTTGTCCATCAATGCATTACGCTTAAAAAACAAAAACAAAAAAAACATTCATGCATCTTAACTTGAGAAAAAAGATAACATCTCAATCCATCGTTCTGTCATTTCCTACAGTGCATCCCTCCGCCTACTGATACAGCAGAATGGCATCACCGTTGTGTTTGCATATCTTCCGACAGCGAACAATGTGGACTAGAAAGCAGGTACTTCAACAAAGAAGAGATTGTCCTCGGGGGAAACACAAGGGAAAAAAACTGCAGTTTGCATGTTTGTCTCGTTCATGTTCCAAGCCACATGCAGACATTCATTGGAGCTTGCAGGTCTCCAAATCCCGTTCGCAGGGCCCACAGCTGTGCAGGGTAATGAGGGATATGGATAGGGAGGGATGCCACACAGGACAGCAGGGAGCAGCTTGTTAGCATAGTCCTCTGCCAGTGAAGGTGTTGCAGAGTTTTCGGTTGCAATTTAATTGGATGATCCTGTCAGCGTGTTTGTCTCTATAGGACAAGATGTCAGTGACTTTCAGTCAGCTCTGCAGCCAACACACTGCAATCCACAAATTAACAATGTGGGTATGAATAAGTCTCAGCTGCCAACTTGGATGATAACAATTTTTCAAAGATTTTTATTAGTTTGACCGATTTTGACTGTTGGATGTCAAAGTGTTCTATAGGTTCTTTGTTAGAACTCCTCTCATTAAATCAAAGTGTAAATAGGACATTTTGAACTATTTTACCTGTCTCTTATGTTGCAGGTGTCAAACTGAAGGTCATTATAATTTCCCAGCAATCCTTGCTGAACCTGATTGAGACTCATTGGCTGGCTGTTGATGACAATGAGCCGCACACACCCCTGGAAGGCTGGAGTCAGGTACTGACAGTCCACGGTGGGACAGCCTGGATGGAAATGACAACCTTTTACCACACAAGCCCTATGAACCTTTCAAGAAATATTATTTTACAGTGTGTTGAAGAGAAAGAATTCATAATATTGCATTGTAAGAATCCACTACCTCCAAAGTAAAGGTTGCCTCTTGGTTCCAGCTCTTCCCACAGTTCAATGGAGGAGGACGGCTCACTGTCCACAGCCAAAGTGATCTGTAGATTCCTCGTGTTGAGACTCACAGAGTGCCACAGACCATCGTTGACTCTGGGACCTAAATAAAAACATTTTACATTAAGCCTCGGTGAAATGGCAGTCTAATGGGCTGTAGCACTGACAAAATATTGTTCCCATTTCCCCGTGGACCTGGAGGCTGGGAAGATTTTTTTACTGCTGCACTCTGGGTCATCTGAGTGTGATAGAGTCAGTTGTATTGTTTTCTTAGCAGCCACCTTCATTACTTGTGGGCAGCAGACAACGATGGCCACAGGAGAACATGGCAGTTTATTATTGATTGCCCTGTATTTGGTATTAGTTCGAGATTCACATTTAATCTTAAGTACAGGTGCCATCAGATCCCCAGAAACATCTCCCCCCTTCACTCTGTCACTCTGTCACAACAGAAGTCATACTGCATATTTTACCAGATAGAGGAAGTTAATGTGTAAATGAAGAGAAATAATGCCAGCTTTCTTTGTGTTTGTTGAAGGAGAATTCCGGTCGATTTCAACATGTAGCTCTGTTTGTACATTTGGAGTGCTGTCAGTAGAGAGAAAAATTAAACCATCTATGCTGTCTACATCGTGATATCCTCATTTCAACCTTAATTATAACTTGTCTCCTGCTAGTTGTACTACAGCACTTACTTAAAAAAAACAAGCATATGCTTATTTTTGAAAATATGTTTGTATTTCTTTTTAGTGTTGTAGTTTGTAGACAGTCCTGAAGCTCTCCTTGCAGTATCAACACAGGAACTAAACACAGATGAATTAGCACAACTTTCATGCATTTCTTTCACATCTACAGCAGTCAGATTCACTGTGTTCACTCAGAAGGAATCACTGCACATGGGTAGGCGCTTACAGTGTAATGACATTTCCAACATTTTAGAGTCTAAAAACATGTTTAAAACTTGCCCTGTTTAAGCCTGTTGGGTGCTAACGCTAGCAGGAAGATAACACGGTGCAAGCAGCACCGATTGGTTTTGTTTTTCTCTCTACTGACAGACCTCCAAATATACAGACAACAGAGCTACGTGTTGGAATCGACCGTAATTCTCCTTTAAATATTGACAAATACTAAAGTTGCATTCTGCCAGTAGTGTAAAACAACTATGAACTAAGTCCTAACTGTACTGTAGGCCTACTCATTTCAGAGGGAATGATTGTACTTACACTTTACACTGCAATTTTTCGTCAGCTATAGTTATTAGTTACTCCAGATTAAGATAAAAATCTATAATATTCACAGAAAATATGATGCAGTGTTAGGAACAATATATAAACCTAACTAGACCTTATCCAGCTACACTATTCCTAAAAATTGACTGTAAAATAAAACCATGAGGAACTATTTTGCATATTGAATGTGAATTCAAGGTCATAGAGATAAAAACCTACATACTTTTACTCAAGAAAAAAACGGAATGCAGGACTTTTACGTGCACAGGAGGTTTTTTTTCCTGCCGTTTTCCTGTTTTTTTGCTTGCAGGTTTCTCTAAAGTGCTCCCCCCACAGCTTCAGAATAGATATTTGGACTCTGTTTACTTGTGTCTGACTCCTTTTTCTCTGTTCCTCCAGCAATGCATTCCTAGCTTTCTGCTTCTTTTTTGCTGGTTCAGCCATGACAATATTGTAAAACACTCCATAGCTACCTTGTTCTACACTTTGTGTCAGCATGTTTTAGATGTGAGACACATGGCACCAGGTAAGAACCCACTTTGTTAACCAACCAAATCACTTTTACCCACTAACTTCCCACATACTGTATAATCACCCTGCTGCTCCTTAGGCAAATTTCTTGCCTGGTTTTCTAAACCAGTACAAAACTGGCCCATATCTTCTCATTATAAATTGTGGTTAATACTTTTGTATTTTGTTACCTGGGAGTAAAAATCCATCTGATAATCAGTAAAACATCTTCGGTCTTTGATAAACCCCTAAATAGACGGGTAGTTAGCCAACTCAGTTTAATCTGCAAACCATTTTTCTTAAATTGACAGTGATAGCTTATCTAACAGAGCTGCAGCTTTTTAAGATGACAATGGCAGCTGTGAAAGGAAATTACTGAGTCACACCTCCATTCTGAATGTGTTAGGCGCAGACTCAATTAGCATCCAGATTGAGCTGTGCTGCGGCTTGGGAGCTCAGAGGGGACGAGATGGTCACGCAGAGCACACAGGGAGTTTTATTTTTATTTTTTAGAAAGTCTATAATCAGATGCGTCCAGGCTCTTGGGAAAACTTAAGCATTTCACTCACTGTCCAATGATGCCTGTCACTTCCAGAAAGTCATTTATCCCAGATGACTGTGAGTGCCATTGGCATATCTTTCTCCACTCCATTGTCTGTTTCGTGGAATAAGCAGTGTAGCCGCGAGGGACTACTGGCGAGTATCAGTAGGATACTCCCCCCCCCTTTCAGCCCATATATATTTCATGATCTCCATGCTGACCGGCTGGTAGCCAAGCTTAAATATTCAAAGTACTATCTAGGATAAAGATCTTTTGTGTTTTTTTTTGTATCGCACCAGTAACTTGCAAATATATTTGCCTATTCTTCCTGTGTCTGAGACGTCTCTGAGCACCACTGGTGCCTCCGGGAAATACACAGTTTCATGTGACAGCTTCATGTCATTACTGCAGTGGCAGCAGCCTCAAGTCCTTGACAACTCCAACTAGCTGTAGATGCAGAGTATAGTGAATGAAACAAAAGCTCATTGTGGATGTTGTCACCCATCGCTGACACTGACGCTGTGCCTCCTGGCTTGACTGTAACTTTGCTCGTGTGAAAATTAAGACTATACTGAAGGCGCAGATCATTTCTGGGCCGAGCAGAGGAAGACACAGATCAATATTTTTTCCACATTAACGCTCTCATGCACTTAGCTGGAGTACAGCACTTTATCAAACAGGTCCAATTGCATATCTCCTTAAGCTGTTGTATTGTCTACTTGTCAAACTGAAAAGAAAACAATGAAGTGATGAGTTCAACAAAACTGAAGAGGAAAGAAATTTAGAAGAATTATTTTTATTTGCAAAAACTTTGGCATGGCCTGCAGTTCCGTTTAATGATTGCACCGAGCCATCTACTCTACACGTCATTTGACATTGCTGTGAGGCAAATGGCAGTGTTGGGGAGTAGCCTGAGGAGGAGAGTGTGGAGAAATGTTAGAATACTACAATCCATGCACATGACTTGATTGGTTTTAATTAAATATCTCAGTTTGAGATTCACAACTTCCCTTATTTCCTGGGTGTTCACGGAGCTCTTCAGAGCTGAAAATGATTATGCTGCACACTACAGGTAGTCTCGCTTTGCTAGACCTCCCTCCACAGCGCTGCGGAAGAGGGTATGGCTAGTCCACACAGCATTCCAGGATAAGAGAAAATCGTGCTCTGGTTTATTGGCATTTCTTTAAACCAAGGACAATCGTTATGGCGCTAAGCTCAGGACGGAGCCACGGTGCCGCTGCAAAAGAAGGACATCCGGCGGAATGTCCTGCTGCAACGGAGCAATCCTGGAAGTGGAACGTTGTGGATATTATCCTTGATGTTCCACTTTCGGGATTGCCCTGGTGCCACAGGAAATTCAGCGGGATGCATATATTTTCTGTTTCCTTCCACTTTCTTTGTGTTGGAATTTTAAATTTGGTGGATTAATGCGAATTCCTTTTGACTACTCATCAGATCTCTGCAGGGTAAATACAGACAGCTAGCTAGAATATCTGTCCAATCTGACTTTTCTCTGGCATGAGTATTTTGCAGCGGCCCTGTGCAGAGTTTAGCGCCGTCCATGACAATTCCCATTGGTTTAAAGAATTGCCATTAAACCAGAGCACGTTTTCCTCCCATCTTTGAATGCTTTGCCAGACCCTCCTCTTTCAGCGCACTTTAGAGGAGGCAAGACTACACTACAGGTAACTCTTTTAACTTTAAACAACCCCTAGCTCTGTACACTCATGTGTACTGACCCAGCTGATCTTTACGCACCAAAGGAACAATACAGATGTACCAGCAGTCCAGTTTCCTCTGCTTGGATCTCACTGTTGGTTGGGATTCAGCACATCCATCATAGAGAATATTTCCAGCTGCACCAAGTATCATGAGCCCTTTTAAGCATTACTTTGGGATTCTAATGAAATTAAGGAATGTACCACCCATATCTGTGTTTAATGCAGCACATTCACGGAGCATAAATCTGCGTATTAATCACATTTACAGACTCGATCCGAGGGCTTATCGCTCGGTAGGTTTGAAAATGTTACAGGCCTCTGTGCTGAGTAGCTAAATGAGCTGCCTGAATTTGTAACAAAGATGCTATCAGAGCTCTTGCTCAATACTAATTCCAGCTATGACCTCCACCCAAGGAGGAAGAAAAACCATGGAACCCTAATGAAAATAAGTAACACGAGTCAATTCCCATCAAACTAATATCAGACTCTCATACGCTAAATTAATTTGCAGTGAAATGTTTACTTATGCATTGTAATTACAAACAACAAGCGGACTCCAGGTCAAACTCCTCATGTGTTGCTGCTCAGAGGCAGTTCGTCCCTAGTGCAGATAATTAAATACAGCTTGAGGTAAATTATATCAAAGGGAATATCGTCCCTTAGCTGCGGTTCTCTTCTCCATCTATATTTCCCTGCAGCCCACCATCTGCTGAAAGTCTGGCTTCCCCAAAACAATCACGGCTATCTGTATTATATTTGCTAAGCAATTTAATATGGAGGATTTTTTTTGAGTTTGTTGATGAAAAAGGGGGCTAAAAGTAATTCAGATGAAATTACTCGCGCAAGCCAACATATTCTGTCTCTGCATCGCGGATTAGAGCGCCATCTTTCCTGAAGCACACAAACAAGCAGCCAGGTGGAGTTGCGCGGTCAGCATGCTCATCTGGTATCTGGATGTGTGTGTCTCATGTTCCAAACAAGTACTATGTAAAACAAATGCCAGTGAACTCATCTGTAAGGTCAAGTTTAAGATTATAGGTTTATTTGAGATGTGTAAGATTTTTTAATTAATGCAGAAAAACCAGTCAATGGTTCAATTAAAGATGGATTTTTTCTTCTAAACAAACAAAAGTTATGTTAACATTCAGTGTTACTCAGGGGTTGATGCATATACTTTACAAGTGAAGCCAAAACATAGGTCATAAATCCTGGCCCCTCCATGTTAGCGGATAGGAGATGGGCCAAATGGAAAAAATTTATTTTTATTTTTTCCCCCCAAAGATGGTTTCTTTCATTTTAGGAAGTTCTGATTACATTTGCTCAAGAAGTGTTCACTTTTCTGATCAGTTTGATTTTTATTAGTAATTTGATGCTATAAAAAGGCGTAAAATGTCAAGCTTGTGAGCTGTGACTGACTGGCGATTGGTTGAGCAGGTGTATGGGCGGGACTTTGATTGCTCCACTGCCCAATCATTACTATGCAGACTCTGGGACACTGAGGCTCGTATCAGGGATATTTTGGTTTCACTTTTGTACAGTAGGATAAAGTGGAGACACATCGTCCATCTTTGCAGTCTAATAAAACACATTGTGTTTGTCATTGAGCTCTAAATGTGTTGAATGCATTTATTCCTTTTCTTCCCTGCCTTTACTGACAAAACCCCACAAACTTACTATATCATCCACTGCAGTATGAATTTGGAAGATGTACACTGCTTTCTGTAGCTTACAGTATAGTACTGTATGTGTAAATGAATTACTTGTCTGGGTTAAATGGGAACTGATCTGTGGAAATGATCCAATCCACTTAATCATCATTATTTCTTCACAACAGAGCTCCTTTTTATAACCAAACACATAATGTCAATGTCAAATTTTATTTGTATAGAACCTTTCATTACACGTAAACCCAAAGTAATTTACATTAAAAACGGCATACACATTAAAACAAAACGTGAATAGAAACACACAAGAATACACACACGACAATCAACAAAAACAGACAAGACATACACACATACATGACACACACATACACACACACATACATGACACACACACACACACACACACACACACACACACACACACACACACACACACACACACACACACACACACACAGTAGCTTTAAAAATGTTTTCAGTTTGCACACTGTATAAAGTAGAGAAGCTAGACTTTGGCCTGTGAGAAACAGGGACAGTCCTCACAAACACGGTTATTCAATACGAGTTTTAATGTGTTTTTGTTTGGTCTGTGTGACTCACCAGCGATGACCTCTGCTTTGGGTCGTCCTGAGCTGTGGAGGGTTAGCTGCAGCCGGCTGTTGCTGATCTGCAGCTCCAGCCTGCGGGGCTCCGGGTTCAGCTGCACAGAGAGCAGCAGCCCGTCCGGGTTCCAGGTCCTGAACTGGAAGCGAACAGAGAAACCCCCCGTAGCAGATGCTGCTGACGGAAGCGACAGGAAGCTGCTGCTGGAGCTCAGAAAGGTGCAGGACACCAGCTGGGGCTGCGAACACGAGAAGGTCACATTGCCCTGGAGGACGACAAAACCCATGGACTCAGATTTACATGCATCTTCAGCTACATGTTAGGGCAAGTTGGTCTCACGGGAAGTTCATTGTGACATGTCTGGAAATAAATGTCATGTTGATAGGCACACAAAAAAAGGGAACAGATGGTTGACGAATCATGTGCAAAAACCCAACCAAAATAATTATATGTCCCCTTCAACCAGTTAAATTGAAATATCAATTTATCATCAGCAGCAATTTGTAGCCTGATAAATAAATGAGAATATAAATTCATAACATTGATACAAAAGGTATGCCACATTTTGTAATTTATGGGATATTTAATTTAAGGAATATTTTTTTTTGGGGAAAAAATACTTGTTTCTTGCAGAGTTGAATGAGAAGATCGATGCCACTTTCATTTCTGTCCATAAAGTAGGATCAAGGTAATGGTTAGCACAAATACTGGAAACAGCTAGCCCGTTGAACAGAACCAGGCAGCGGCTTCTCCATTTCCAGTATTTGTGCTTAGCTAAGATAATCGTCTGCTGGTGGTAGCACCCTATTTCCCATCCAGATATGAGAATTGTTGTAAATAATCAATATCAGTTAAGATCCTACGCTATATGTAAACTATTTTGACAGATGTACCTTGCTTTTAGAGAGCCTTTTCTGACGGGGAATTGAAGCTGTTATCTATGTTCTGTACAAAGCCACAAGACTCCTTTTGACAAAAACAGTAATTTCACCTCAAATGTCTTGTACTATTATTTGAATTTGTTGAATCCAAACCAAGCCTTTAAAAACATCAAAGCCCCACAATAATACATACAATCTTACCTGATTGAGGCAGTGGTAGACCAACAAATCCCATGTTCTGCATGTCAAAAGGAGTCTGGTGGCTTTAAAGAGAGAGCCTAGAGAGTGCCTTCAATTCCCTATTGGAAAGGGCTGTCTAGCAAGGTAAAGTGCTAACAATATTCCTAATATAGCATACACTTAACCGCCTTAGACTTTTTCAGGTGGCTAAAATATGCTTAGCTGCTACCCCGTCCATACCATTACATTACTTAGCTTCCGTGTCAGCACTCCTGTCTGCTTCTCCAAACCGGGGGCGTGCCGGTCTACTGTAGCTAACACACTGACTATGGAGAAGTACCTCATACAACCACACTTGAAAAGATCCAAACAACCCCCACAACACTTTTTTATTTTCCTTGTCATTTAGCACTTCTCTGTAAATTAAAGAAATTCATAAAGATTAATTTTTACCTGCAATAGTCTATGTGGTTCAGAGGTTGTCTTAACAAAAAAAAGCAGTATGTGGATAAGGATAGATTCAAAGATGAAACCATGCCTTTCATTTGTTCCAAACCGAAATGGCAGAACATCCCAGATTAAACCATTGAAGTATACATTTTAGTGTAATAAGTAAGTCTGTGTTTGGTACATTCCAGTCAGTTAAGGTCAGAGTCCTATTAGTCCCAGTGCCTGCAGGCCAGCACACAGCAATCACAGTTCTTTGACTCTCAATGTGATTCCTTCCCATCAACCTCCGGGAAATAGTCCCATTGAAATTCCATTACAGCTGCCATCATGGCAGCCTCGCTGCTTCTGTTGTCAGTAAAGGCCTTTTAACACAGCAATCAGACTTTAGAGGCAGAGGGTGTCTCAGATGAGATGTGGCGTGTGGATCTTTGGCTGACCTGTCTGATTTGTGTGGAGGGTTGACTCTTCAAATGGATCCATTCACACACTTGGACTTAATGATATCGAAGTGAGGATCACAATGGGCGTCATGATTGTTTTTTAACGTTATTTTCTCTGTCTAGTTTTTGGACCAGAATGCCTTATCTAATCAAATATCATCACAAAGCCAAGCAAAGGACAATAGCAAGGCGAAAAATCTATCCTCCATTTTAGTTTAAAGAAATATCTTAATAACTATTGGATGCCATGATATTTTGTGCAGACATTTATGGTCCCCATGTTTCCTATGGATTTACGTGATTCTCTGTCTTTTCCTCTAGCGCCACCATGAGGTTTACATTTGTGGTTTTGACTAAAATATCTCAACAACTAATAGATGGATATAATTAGGTTGTGTTTAACCAAGACATGTTGGAATAGAAAAAGAAACGCAAAATACAATAAAAATCCATAGAGTAGTTTTTGCAAAAATCTTAGCATTTAGAGACAACCCCCATCTTTATTACATATATATATATATATATTCAACATTTATTTTTGACAGCTGGGTCATAGGTTCAAGTCAAGTCAAGTCAAGTTTATTTCATCCATAAAAATGGAAATTACAGTGCTGGTTAATCTCATGGTCACTCTTTGCAAGGGCTGCAGTGCTGCAGCTTTATTCCCTTTACTGCTTAACCATATTATTACATATTGAATATATATATATATATATATATATATATATATATATATATATTTATACACATACATACACACATACACACACACACACACACACACACACACACACAGTATATATGGTAGAGAGACTCTAGAAAAGTGGTTCCTCACATGTCTCTCAGCGTTTTTTTATGCAGTAACTGTGTTTTTGGAAGGGATGCATAAGGACTATACCAAGCACCAGGACAGACAGCCTAGATCTACAGGGGAAACTGCACTTGTTTTTGACATGGTACAAAGAGTATTCGTCCTTGTCAGCAGTAGAGCCAATAGGTTGATATGTCGGCCGATATTAGCTTATCAAAGATATATTGGTGTATTCCATTCCATTACGTAACATTACATTTCATTTAGCTGATGCTTTTAACCAAAGCGACTTCCAATAAGTGCATTCAACCATACAAACTCAGAACAGAGTGGCATAGAAGAAGTACATTAGCTTGAAATAAGAAAAACTACAAAGTGCCACATGTAAGTGCAACATGTAAATGCAATTTGTTTTTATATAACCATCATCTTTATAGCCAAGGTGCAGTCGGAAAAGGTGTGTTTTTAGCCTGCGGCTGTGTGGACTTTCAGCTGTCCTGATGTCAGCTTGTTCCACCATTCAGGCATATTTGTTGCTAATAAATAATAAAAACGTACACAAATGCAAAAGATATGTTTGAGGTAATTTAGAATGTATTACAAATTGTTCTTCCACTACATTTATTTGACAGCTGTAATGACCAAATACCTGTTAATTGTCTTAAGATTCATGGGGTTGAATCAAATTTCAAAAGGCTTTGTGTTTAAAAGAAGAATGTTGTTTAACACATTTTGAAAAACTCAAATATTGATATCCGTCAGTCCGGCTCTATTCATCTTCCTGAAGGTCTTCAGGACTCATCTTCAAAAGGAAGATATGACACATTTTACACTACATGTATATTTTATATTACATACATTTTTAATATTAGTGTTTCGCTTCATATGGGTTGTACAATATTCATTCACATCCTCTATATAGTAAATATAATTCTCATTCTTTTCCAACTTTATCTTTGGATATTCTACAGTAATTGTATGTACAGTGTTGAAGGCTTTTATGTTCTTCATGTAATATGTTATGTATGGTATTTCAGAGTTGAAGATTATCTGATTGCCATGGCATCAACTTATAGCAGTGGTGGAAGAAATATTCAGATCTTTTTTTTAAAAAAGTAAAAAAAAAAAAAAAAAAAAGTAAAAGTACTAATACCACACTGTAAAGATTTTATATATATATATATATATATATATATATATATAAAATATATAATATATAATAAAAGTAAAAGCACTCACATATTGATATGGAAACGATCCAAACAGTTCTGTCAATCACCAAACTAAATGTTTAATAATCAAATCAGCTAATCATTTCAGCTGGACTTACATTGTTGGGTAGTTTAATAATAACTAAACATTATATTTATTGTTAAATATGTTTTGTGTGGAAAATATGAATTTGTAAATGAATTAGTAGCTAAAGATGTCACGTTAATGTAGTGGAGTAAAAAGTACATAGATAGAAACATAGAAACTGCTCACAACTCACCACGCTGTGTATCTGCGGCTTGCGTCTCTTGGCCAGGTCTATGATATTGATCCCGTTGTAGTAGAGGTTCTCCATGCAGCCGTGGAAGTTCTTCCTCAAAAAGGTGCCAGGTTTGCCAGGCAGTGGGATGCCTCCAAAACTCAGCTGTGAAGAAGGAAAACAGACAAGGTAGACCTCTTAGCACCAGATGCAAGTCAAGTCAAATCATCATTATTTACAGTATATAACACACACAAAACACACACAAAAAACAGCATACGCTGACCCAAAGTGCTTTACAACCAGGGAAGATGGGGTGAAGTATGCCTCGATACATAGATAAGCAACAGCAGGCTATATAAATAAAAAAGTCTGCAACAAACACAACATCACAAAACAGCTTGCACAGTAAAACCAAACCAAAAAAGAAGGAAGTCAGAAGATAGACCAGTAGTAGTCCAGCCTTAACTTCCATGATGAACGTGCATCACTTTGTAACACACGTTATAATGCTCACCTAGCTGCTAGCATGGCACGCCGTCATACTCTGCTTCTGACTGGCTTGTGGTGCTGACATAGGTACTGTGCATGTCTAACTCCTAACAAAGATGGAACAGTAGTGTGATGCCTCAGTCTGAGAGCTCAACACACAGGGTGAAAAGAGGAGCTGCAGCAATCTGCACTACATCAAAAATATGGAGTTTTTTTAAAACCAAACCATGTAAACCTGTTCTGGTACAACCTCTAAATACAATTATGAACCTAAAAATGAGCATAATATGAACACTTTAAAGGCAGTCTAGGGAATAAAAAGACAGATCAGGAGGTTGCTTGACAGAAGCCAGGCAACCTCAGACAAATGTAATGCAGACATTGAGCCAATGCAAAAAAATGTATATTCATGTATGTAATTTTCTTTAAAGTACAAAAATAATGTAAAATGGCATTCATTCTGCTGTGCATTTTGCTGAATGCTAAAACATCACAGTCTCAAAATACATTCACAGGCATATTCTCACAAGTGGCTGCGTGAACAGCTCAACCAGTGATCCAGAAAGTGAGAAAACATATCCCACTCACTGGATCCAAACATACACCGTAGAGCCACTATGTGCATACAGAATTCTGGTCTGGAGCTGTTGATCATGGTTTGGCATGCTTGGTAAGTCCTTTAGTTCCAAAAAATGGAAATTGTTTCCTTATTCAAGATGAATAACCCTGTGAACAAAGAGTGGTCCTTAAAGAAAAGTGTTTTTTTCCCGATTTTGGTGTGGAAGAACTTGACTGGCCTGCACAGAGCCCATCAAACAGCTTTGGGATGAATGGGAACTCTGATTCCAAACCAGACCTTATCACGAAACATCAGTGTTGGACCTCACTAATGCTCGTATGGCTGAACGAAAGCAAATCCCTGCAGCCAGGTTCCAAAATCTTTTTGAAAGCCATCCCAGAAATATGAAGGCTGTTGTAGCAGCAGATTAATGCCCATTGTGGATTTCTATGGTGTAATAAGTATGCAAGTTATATTTCAACTAGGGCTGTAACGATATGCAAGCTGAAACCAAAATCACGACACTAAGATCCACGAGCCTGTATCACGGAGTGAGAAGGCAGAATCGCGACACACCCCATCCTACTCCCAGAGTTATACTTCCTGTCCAGATCCAGTGCTACCACATCTTTAAATTGCTATCAGTATTAGTCCTTTTGGTGCCTTATCCCCATTTTGTCTGGTAAATTTAGCTTACTGTAAATACAGCTTAAAGCGAGGGGGGAGAGGGGGATGTAACATTACGAATGGCCGCTGTTAGATAGATAGAGATAGAGAAACTGTATTTATCCCAAAGGAAATTAAGTTCTGACTCGGGTGCCTGGGTCTGTTTCCCGACGGTTCAGTAAACTGTCGTTAGCGTCTTTAGCACGGGAGTTAAGTGCTGACCGGGATGGCTGCTAGCTGGCTGGGGGCTGACTGTGGATGTGTCCCCGGGCCGGGGCTGTAATTATAGTGGATGGCTGCTAGCTGGCTGGGGGCTGACTGTGTACAGTATGTGTCCTCGGGTTGGGGCAGTAATGATAGCGTCTTAGCATAAATTCTTTCAGGAAGACTTTAATAACTTCAATCACCTAAAACTTTTAAGCTGGTCAGAGTCGTTCACTTTTCAGTAAACTAACCAGAATTGGCCATGAAATGCATGATCCAATAACAACATTACATCCCATTACATCCCAGCTTTAAATCTTTAAATCTCTCTCTCTCTACTGCGCATCTCCAGTCACCATCACCATCACCCGCGGCACCCTGGGCCCTCCACCAGAACTGGACTCCTTCAGTCTGGTCTTTGTGCTCCTTCGCCGCGTCCAGCATGCATATACAGTATATAATAAATCTTTGTATCTGCATCAAAGTCTCACCTGATTGAAATACATCCCTGAAACAAACTGAGCACTCAGGAGGATAGTAAAAGGTTGTAAATATGTTGCATGTTACATTTCCACAGTTTAGAAATGGAAGCCTGCTCCATTTTTCGCTTCTGCTTCTTCATCCCCTCCGGGAAAATACAACCATGTTCCCATATGGTATGTGGGAGTTAAATGTATAGTGCATTATATGTACACTCAAACTAGCTGTGCATTGTGGGTATTTTATAGTGGACTATATAGTGAATGAAATTAACAGCGGAGAATTTGAACACTATTAAAAAATGTCGAACACACTATTTCTGTGATAGAAAACGGTTTTGAACACAGCTATTATATTCCATAATATTTTTAATTATGCATGAATATTCAATTTAAAATAAATTTAGAATATAAATTTAGAATATTCTGGCATTCAAAAGTAAATAATTCACCAATGATGAATCAATGTGAATGTCTCACAATGTTAATGCTGTGCAAAAGTCTGTAGATCTTGGCAGTCCTCTTGGCAGTGTTATTCCTTTGAGACAACAAAAATAACTACATTTGTTTCTTTATTCTTTTGTTCTTCATTTTCCATAACGAAGATGTCATTTCAAAACATGTTTCTTCCCAAGGGCTTCCAGTATATAGACTAGAAGCTGTTTACCGTAGTACTCCACTGTGGCATATCTATCTTATTAATGATAGGGCTGCCTGGCCCTCGCTGGATGAATGCATACACGAGAGACATTCACATTTACAAAGCTGCAGCTATGTAATTGAATCATCCCAGGGCCTCACCTCGTAGTCCACCTCCAGCGAGTGCCCTTCTCCGTTGGTCTGGAAATGCTGTGTGTGGGAGTCCACTGTGAGGTTAACCTGCTTGTTGAAGCGCTCTATATGAACCGAGTGCCACTGCTGGTCATCCAGCAGACTGCCCACGGTGACGGCAACGCGGCCGCTGCTGAACCTCTGCCTGCTGTCGTCTGCGGAAACACAGTGAGAAGCTTCCCATATTTACATCTTCCACAGTGAACTTGTACATGTATGATGGGAGACTGGCAGGTGAAGAACTAAGGCATTAAAAAGCAAACCTACTGTACACACACAATTACATCCTCTGTATTTACTTGGATGATGTATACTAGAATAGAAACAGGTTAATTGGTATGAAGGTATTTGCTACTTAAATTGTTTATTGGACTATGAATTATGCTGTAAACACAAAAAATAATTATTTACCAAAACTTTTGGTTTTGCTTTTTTAAACTCTGACAATTGTCCTATCTTTTTCTTTGTATTGTTGTCAATTAAATGCATTTGTTTGGGAAACAGAAATCTGACAAAAATAGTTCCTCTTCATCTATTTTTTCTCTTGTTATTTAATAAGCAATGATTTAATATGAAGACATTACCGTGGCCTGGAATGCTCCCATTACTGGCTGGAACTGAGGTGTGTTGTATAAACTTTAACATTGCTGCAGTACCTCTCAGTCGTGACTGTGAGATTAAATTCTTGTGGAAATAAAACATTGATTTGAGAGAGCGAGCGAGAGCGAGAGAGAGAGAGAGAGAGGTTGGGAGAGCGCATTTCACCTAAGTTGAGGTAGAGGTCCAATCTTCCTCGGTGTAGCTCCAGGGTGATGTAATCTCCTCGCTGCCCCTCTCCGTGCAGTAAAACACCCTCAGCCTGATGACTCTTGAAGCGCAGAGAGATCACGTCCTTCACCGTTGACATGGACTTCTGGTTGAACCGATACAGCAAGGAGCTTCTGCCGTCAAAGTCTGCCACGTACGACTCTAAAAGAGAATCACAAGTACTCTTGTATCAGTAAAGCCCTCTTGAAATGGAAAACATGTACCGTTTGTCTGTAAAAAGTTATATGGGGGAATTTAAGTAAGTGCATTTACGCAAGTACTGTACTAAAGTACAACTTTGAGGTACTTGAGTCTTTTCTTTTCATGCTGCTTTCTATTTTTACTCCGCTACCTTTCAGAGGGAAATATTTTACTCCACTACATTCATCTGACAGCTTTTACGTAAGTAACATTTTCAATGCAGGACATTAACTGATTATTATTTACTGTGTGTTGTCACTACTTTTACTTAAGTAAAGGATATGAATCCTTCTTCCACCACTGAGTGTCATGTTCTAGAAAAGTTCTCTCACAATTAAGTCTGCATCAATTTCAGAGCTGAATGCATAATTAATAGGCTACTTAATTTTCCAAATGAATTGCTTAACACAGAAATTACATTTGACTATTCCAGTAACTGTTAGTTACTCAATCACAAGGCGATCTCTAATGGTAAATAACTAATTTTCATTTTGTCATTAAGGAGGCAAAAAGGACCAGCATTAAGTAATCTAACATGAGATGGATTAATTATTTTGGTATTGATCCTACTCACACTGATATCGATAGTCAAAACGAGATTTAGTATCAATTCTCGGGGGGTCAATCCGCCAATGCCCGCCACTAGTGAAATGCCATTTTATTTAAGCCATAACATAACTACTGGCTGCAATAATGTGTATTAAATTGACCACAATAATCCAGTCAGCAGTACCAGCGTCAAAACAACCAAACAATTAAAAATATACTAATAACTTTATTTTTTATTTGTATAGTACCTTTAAAAACAACAGCTTACAAAGTGCTTTAACAGAAGAAACAAGAAACAAAAGCATAAAGAAAACATAAGTATAGACAGCACATCCGTACACTTAACTTTACATACACAACAAAGGATGGGGCAGCTCTAAAGGACAGGAAGGAGAAAGGGAAAATTCACAAGATCAAAGATAAGTGGAAATAGCAAGTTTTAGGACAGTCAGTAAAAAGCAAAAGGATAACAAGACAACATCACAGGCGCCCGGATAGCTCAGTTGGTGGAGCGGGCGCCCATATGTAGAGGTTTATTCCTCAATGCAGCGGGCCAGGGTTCGACTCCGACCTGCGGCCCTTTGCTGCATGTCATTCCCCCTCTCTCTCTCCCCTTTCATGTCTTCAGCTGTCCTATCAAATAAATGTCTAAAGTGCCCAACAACCTAATCTTAAAAAAAAGACAACATCCCATAATGCCTAGTCTATACAAATGTGTTATAAAAAGGGATTTAAAAGAAGTCACTGATTCAGCTCCAATGTTTAAGTAGCAGTAACAGTCTGCTAACCATATAACTGCACAGGTTTAGCAGTCTTCACACAGTCTAGACGGCTGTGATGTGCTGTTGTACTGTTATACAACAGCAACTGACTGGAAAAGAGTACTGTACCCAAACCAGCTACCTGTCTGTCAAAATGGAGAGAATCTCAATCTCTATTACTCTTTCTTTCTTCCATTTTCCTCGTTCATGTACAATTGATTTTTAGGAGAATGCTGAGGAATAGATCAGCGGCGGTCAGTGTCACCTCTATATAATCCTGCTTCAGAGAGACAATCCTGCAGCAGAACGAGCTGCATGGCAATGTAACCTTTCTCTGTCTTTCTGGGCAGATTCTGTAGTTTCTGTAGGTTAACTTGTTCATCAGTTTTATTGTAACTCACTTAGCATTTTCATTAGTTTATAAGCATACACAAATGTGTTAAACAATGGAGGAACAAGGAGTACACAAAGCAGGCAGCATTGGTTTTATCCAACATTAACACACTTGGCCAGTGTGTGGTGGTTGGGCATCATAAAACTGATCACTGTGAGATATTCAGAGAGTGTTTCACAGTGCATTAATTCACTGGCTCATCTAGTTAGTGCTGCTTCACAATGCGTGGGAGAGGTGTGCCAGTGAATCCCCATTACATATATTTTATGGAGGATTGCTCAGGCTATAATAGTGTCTTTTTATCATGAACTGTATAGGTTCAGTTTGTTTTTATTTGCAAACGTAAGTAAGGATGTATTTGAATGTAATCTTTCATGATTAAATCTTAATAAATGAATTATGTTCTTTTGAGAATTTGTTATCTTAAGGGTAATTACTTTAATTGTAGTCATGAAGCCCAGCATTAAAGGCAACGCGCGCTGGCGGCACGCAATGCACTTTGACCAGCTGTGTCTTGTTTACATGCTGATGCTCCGGTGTCAGGAATGGCACATGTCAGACACCGTACTTTTATTACTTCTTCTGTCTGGAAGGCACATCTGGTGTGTGCTTTACTGCTCAAAGTGTTTGTTTCTACTCCTTTTGTCATTTTTACCGGACTCTCAGCCGTGACATGCATCTTTCTAAAACTATAACTACACATAATGGTTGACGCAGACTGCAACACCTGGGATTGGTCTGCTTGGCTGTGGCTTGGTAGCGGTGTATTTCCCCCTGCTCATTTCCAGGTTCTCCTTCTCCATAAACAACATGAAATCAAGGATTAACATTTCCTGCTACAGATTTCCACTTTGTTTGTCTCACTATGCCTCTAGAGTCAGTATTCACTCCTAAGCTAAGGATTTTGTTCATCCAAGGACTACAGGTGGAAATTAGCAATTGTTGCTATAACCTGGCTCAAGACATATTCACTTGTATTACATGTTTAATGTTTACCTGAGCATTGTCCCTGTTTCAAATAAAAACATTTCTATTCTTTTATCTGCTGGTACTCTTACATCTCCCTTTGGATGACACGAGAAGGGTTGAAAATCTGCAACTTTCGCTCTTTAGTGTTTAGCTTAGCCAGCGCCATAGCAGTCTGCACCGTCCTGATGTGTTTCACCTGATCCTCGTCAGCTCCACGTCACCCGTCCCCTAGCTCCCACCCCTGTGTATATTAGTCTTGGGTAGACCTGGGCGATATGATGAAAAATTAGGTATGACGATATTTTTGACCAAATACTTCGATGTTGTGGTGACATTGTATGGTTGACTATTGGTTCTTTAACAAAATGTAAACACAGAATTTAGATATACAATCATAAGTAATATAAGATAATGACTAAGTGGGTAAAGGCAAATAATAAATTAAGCTAGTAAGTCAGATAAGTTCAGAAAATGTACTCTATCTTTACTGTAATGCAGCCTTTGAAGCCAGGAAAAGACACTTCGTTGCGTTGTATCACAATATTACGATATCCAAAATTAAAGACAATATCTAACCTCAAATGTTGACGTCAATATCATGTTGATATATTGGCCTGGTCTTGGTATTCTCTTGTGTCTGATTGCCTGTGCTTGATCCTGGCTCTGTGAATCTTCCTAGTGTTGTATAGTGTTTTCAAGGGTTTTTTTTTTTTTTAGTGTTTCTGGATTTGCTTCTGTTGCCTGTCTGTTTTTTGGATTCAACTTAATGTTGCCTTTTGTTCTGCCAACCTGCCACACCTGACAGGTCTTGTGCTTTTTGGGTCCTCCTTTTGATCTCTCAAACCGTGACTGAGCCCCAGTATCACCAGGTGTTCCAACATGCTTCTTAAGCTGTTTTCAAAGTCTTATTCTGGATGTGTTGAACGTGGAGAAATCCCTGTGCATGTATGTTTCACAACCAGGCTGTTGGGTTTTTGATTAGTCATTTCACTGCTGTCTGAGGTATGAAATGGTGTGTTAAAACCAAGTGAAGAGAAAATAGTCCTCATTACTCTCCATCAAGAGTGTGGCCACAGAGCCAGATTTAAAAATGAACAAATCCTTCTAGGTGGTGCAAACCACAGAGGGGTGATGTGTATACTTGAGTGCTTTCAGAGTGTGTTATTAACTGCAAGGGGTGTGTTACTCACTGTAGGAGCAGCCGTACGCCTCCAGTCTGAGGCCCATCCAGCCACTGGGGTTCCAGTCGAGAGAGGCACCAAACGCAGGAAACGCGTTCTCACTGCGTGGGACAGCTTGTTCTGGACAACGGCCTCCGAATTCACATTCCCGACAAATCTCTGCAGGATCACAGAGGGACAAAAACTGTGGTTATGACCAAAGGCTCCACTGAAAAACAAGAAAATGACCTCAGATTTGAATTGTAATATTTTCACCAGGGAGTACATACACACACGTTTTTTTTTAACTGAATACTTGATACAGTGAAAAATATATCTAAATCCTTGAATAGCACAGATAACAACTAAGTGCTGACAAGGCAAAGCCAAGGGCAAGGTCTTCTTCCTATCTTTGAACATACTATTTGATGTAAAGTCGTGAATTGTCGTGTGGTGTAGACATATCTGTTTTAAACAGATCCATGTGAGAAGGAAGGAAAATCACCACCGATGCAGCCGGGGGCAATAAAGGCTCTCTTATTGTTTCTTCTCCCTGCAGAGCTAAATACAAAAACCCCTGAGTACAATTGTGAACTGTCATTCTTCTTTTTCTATTCTATCCCTCCTCTCCTTTCCATCTGCAGCAGACAATGCCAGGAGGCAGGAGACATAAACAGTGAAACAGAGAGTGAGAGATGGAGGCAGAAACAGAGACAAACAACCTCTCCTCTCAAATGACTGATTACCAGCTTCTTCATAACCGATTCTAGGCAGGTGACATATCAGATCAATAAGTACTCCTACTACAAAGAACCAAAAATATAGATCATTGGCAGTGGAGCTCCAGGCGTTTGTGGACAGAACACTGTCAGACGAGGCTAATGATTCAACTCTCCGCAACAGCAGAGACACAATTACCAGCGGCACAAATGACCGTCCGAGGATTTTATAATGCTGCAAAGAGAAGCATCATTAAATGCACCCGGATGCTGCTTCTTGGTAGATAATCAAGGCAACAGTGCGACTGCTAAGGCAGTTATTGTGATTTATGCCACCGTTTTCCCATTTTGAGCCTTTTACCGAGCGAAGCGTCATGGCTGAATCTTAGCACACATACGAGCCAGGCTTTTTTACACATGCACAGTAATTCATGTCTGCACAGGAAGGATTAACAAATGGCACTGGGGCTTATACGTACAGTCAACGCAAATGTATTACTTTAGCACTGCAAACAGCTTTTAAGGCAAACTCAATAGGTGGAACACATTGGCCTTGAAAAAAAACCACAACATACATATTCACGACACTTCAAAAACAAGGAAAAATCAAAGCTGTCAGTGTTTTATTGGGAATCCGGCTGATGAAAGCATGCCGTTAGGCTTGTCATACAGGGCTCCAACCACAACCTTGTTATTCTCAGCCTTTGTGTGAGACAAGCTACGGTAGGAGGCTGTTTGATTGTTCTACATTGCACATGTAGCCTAAAGCCTGTAAAACATTTCTTTAGAGCATATTCATATAAAAAAAAAATATTCAAAAATCGAAAAACCAAAGAAAAATGTTTGGAATAAAAACACCCTTTGTAATTATTTATTAGTCAAAAACATTAACGAGTCACAAGTGTCTGCTTCAAATATTACTATAACTCTGATTGGAAACACATGACATCACCCTTCTTCACCCCAATGGAGCTAATGACAAGAACAGATATACAAAAATCTCTGAGGTAATATAACCAAAGCTGTTGTAGCTTTGGCAGAAAAATGTGTGCACATATAGGATGCACTTGCTGAATGGAGGTGGATGTCATGTGTATGGTATATGCTCGGTATACAGCTTGTAAAACTCAGCGTCTTCTTATTTTTGTTATAATCATTACCACGTCTTTCCGCTCGACTCCCAGCTGAATGTCTGGAAAATGTAATGAACCAAATAAACTCTGATTAGGGCTGCACTGCAAGCATTCTCGCTATTCATTAGCTAACAACACTCAGGCACGTCAGCATGAGTCATTGGTATTCAAGAGCATTACCACTACAGGAACACCACTGAGGCTGTCCGGCGCTATGACGTTTGTTTTTGTTTCCTCTCTGGAAAAAAACTTGCAACAGAACATCCTGTGTGTTACAGCTGGGAGATGAAGTATAGTCTCATGCACAGCCCGGAGGGTGCAGAAGATTTTTCAAGGGTCCAGAGGACCGAGGTCGGTCCTTATCCACATAAACAGCCCTAACCCCACTGTGACTTCATTATTTCTATTCATGCTTCTGTCACTGCGGAACAGTCTCCCTCCCCATTAATTAAGACTCTTTACTCTTCCTCTCCGGTGATGAGCTCCCTTGTGTCAGTTTTCCTCTCTGTTGCATACAGCACAAGCGCATACGTTTATTTTAATCAATTCAGTAGGGGGAGGGGGGGATCCTGCTGCCGGCGTTGAAGAGGCTACAGTGTGTTCTGAAAGGTCATTGGCCAGTCAAACAGCCTAAGGGAACACATAGTGAGGAGAAAGCTACGATGTGACCTTGCCACGAGTGAATATGCTACAGCAATCCCTGACTGCCAGTTAGTCAGCAAGAAGTCCCGTGACCAGGATCAACAAGAATATATCCTCATATATTGTATATGTCTACCATACCTATTGAGTTACATGTTGGGTTATAGTTATGTGAAGGTACTGTCAAGTTAATGTAAAGAAACAAGTCTACAGCTGGCGTCGACTGAAGAAATTATTGGTCGACTAACACTCAAATAATAATCAATTTAGTTAATTTAATCAACAGATCTGTAAAAGTGAGTCATGCAAAAGTACCAGCATTTAAACTTTTTTTTAAATTTTTTAACCAAAGATGTGCTAATACATTTCTTGGAAATAAATCATTCAGCATGAAAAAAAGCATAAAATAATTTTACCAAAAGGACCGGTTAGTCGACTCATTGACTAAGAGGGGGCAGCCCTAGAGTCTACAGCCACACCAGCAGCCCTGTGAGGCTACACAGTGATGCTTTTGGCTCAGTGTTAACATCAGCATGGCAACTGTCACCGGCGCTGTCCAGGGTGCTTATTCTCGAGCTGTCCTGGGTATTAAATGCTCGGCTCAATCCTGCTAGTGAGGAGTAATAGCAGTTTGTCTCAAACAGATGTCTCATTTGCCTCACCTTTTATTCTTATAATATTCCCGTTGTTCCAAAGAGTTATCTAGTTATTATGTTCTTGTTAAACTGTCCTTGCCCATTCTAGCAACATTACCGTTCACAATGGCAAGTTTAATTAATTGTGTTAGCACCCCCCCTCCCCACAAAAAAGAAACACAAAACAAACGCACAAACTTCAAGCTTTAGAACTCATTCCACTGTATTGGAAAGATAACTAACCTTACACAAGGGGTCAACAATCAGCCAAACTGCAGAACAGCAGACATTATGCATCCAGGCTGACGAAGACTATCGCACATTTACATATTAAACCTATTAAGTTTTTTGTGGAATTTCACACTGAACGTGTTTTGTAAGTTGGTGTTACATCTAAAAAAAAACAAGATGCCTTCTACGGATTACAACTGCCTGGAACTATGGTGATCATATGATCAGCAATGACACAGCTGCACTTTTGCAAGGACCCATTTTGTCGAAAGAGAGAGAAGACAGAAAAGTTAGCCCCAACTTAACCCCATGTGTGTAGCTTACATTATGAAAAGGATCTGCCAACGCAGATTCCTATCACCATAGTAACTCGCTCTGTCTGCGTGCACAAGGCGAGAGAGAAGAGGGCCCGCTGCTCTGTTCACAGTGGCATGTTGGATGATCAAAGCCTTTATATAATGACAATACCTCCAGCTATTGAATGTATTCCTCTCGCCGTTGCCCTTCGTTTAGCTTTCTGAATAGTAGCCACATGACGTGACCTGCCGCGAGCTAAATTAAGACGTCATCATATATAAGAAAGCCTACCTAGAACAAAAAACTAATTACATTTGGGAAACGCAGTGTTACTGGGTTTAGTAACCGTTATTTAATTAGGCCTACTGTTTTGAAAATTGTAATCCCTTACACTACTCGTTACTGTGGAAAGCAATGATACTACAGTAGTGTAAGTAAAGTAATGCATTATTGCCCAACACTGCTAGCACTAAACACAAATGGCAGCCGAGGCTGATGGTTATTTCATTTTTGATATATGATAGTGCAACTGTATAGTAGATGAGAAGTCAGAGGTTCCAAAAGTTTGTCTTGATCAGAAGTGATCATATGGCTCACCATTTGTTGTTATAATATTTACGTTGTTGTTGCAGTTATTTAGTTAAATTGTCCTTGCCCATTTTAGCTTATTTTTATTTCTGTGTTGGCTTCAATATCACAATATATAACGTTTTGGCCGTTTGGAATTAAATGTATGGCGTGATTCATGTTCTTGGGTCCTTATAAGCAACATTACAGGCAATGTTCACAATAGCAAGGTTCGTTGGCGAGTAAATTGGCTAGTTGGCACTAAACTCAAATGGCAGCCGAGGCTGATGGTATTCGGTATTGGAAGAAGGAAGAAAAAGCTGAAATTGTCCATGTGGTGATAGCGCTAGATGAGAAGTCAGGGGATCGCCGACGTCAGAAGGATTCATCCTCTGGTGACATTCATTATCTGTACAAACTTTCCGTGGGTTCATGGCAGCCCAGTCTCATGGTAGTTTGTGAAATGGTCACGTTATTTAATCTATTGATTTGTGTAAAGGTCAGGTTAATGTCGTTATTTGTGTGTTTTACGAATTTTTAAGTAATGTATTTCAATGGGAAACCTATTTCGTGATCATAGAACGATTAAGTTAGCGAGCCGTTTTGAAAAGCCAAGGGTTGGTGAACAGGGAGGTTGGTGGGGGTGGTGGATGGGTCAAACAACACATGACTTTCACTCCAGAGACCGGGGATCGTGTCCCGCATGTTGCAGTTCCTTTCCGCGTTATTCTCTTCCTAACCACAACCGTCCAGCGTGTTTCATTTCCTCGTTGCGTGCCACAGAGACTGCGGATCGTGTGCCTGTGCCCGGGGATGGCATTGTGTCCCATTTTTGCTGGCGTGTGGCGTTTCATTTCCCATTGTTGCATCCTTCAGAGAGGATTGTGTCCCAGTCCGAAGCTATTATCACCGTCAGCATGTACACGAAATAAACGGCATTAACATGACCTGTACACAAATCAATAAATCAAAATAACATTTCACAAAAGTGGCGTGAGACTGGGTAGTTCACGGGCATTGGAAAAACATTCTTCCCAGTGAAAATGTCATCATTCATGTCACTTCATTTGGGAATCAGGTGGGAAACTGCTGCTAGATTTTGCTAACAGTTTCCCAGTTGGTGCTGCCTTGTTGACATCTGACGTAAAGAAACACAGGCGACGATCGTTCAAATGTGTTGAATGGTTAGAAACTTTTCCGAAATTTCACGCATGCATGCAATATATTTTGCCAAAGTCCTCAATGTGCCATCCATTTAGGTTGTAGTTGTCCATTGGTTTCAACAGAGTAACTTAAATTAGATAGAAAAGTTGTATGCTATTGCCAGTAACAAGTAAATCAATTCAAGTCAAACGTAGGCCTATGTTTTGAGCTCTTGTACAAAAAGTAGTGAGGAAAATAATGCATCATTTAAGAGCTTTGGGGTGTCCTTTGTTATTCTGGCCTCCATGTTTTCACACACCTGATGCTCTAGGCTATGCCCAACAGTTGGTGGCAGTAATGCAACAAGTTATTATGCCAAACGCCAATATAACAGAAAAGAAGAACGCATCCCAACCATGTGAACGCTGGCAGTCGGAAAAACAATGAAATATAAGGGGATCCCTGATATTCCCAGGTGTCATGAATGCACCAACAGATGACAATCCATCTACAGTTAGGATATTTCACTCAAACCCACAAATGTGAAGCTGATGGTGGCGTTGAGATGAAAAGTCAGGGGATCAACAAGTCGGTAGGATTCAGCCACATTTTTTGTGAGAAAGGCTGTATGAAATTGCAAGTGCAATAACGAGATACAATTACTCAGATAAAATTAACATTCATGCAGACACATTTTAATCCTTGTTAGATTCCCATCTACCTAAAGCATGGAAATGGATGTATAAATGCCCCCCTTATGGACAAGAATGAGTTTCACACATTTATTCACAGCTGCATTAAAAATAGATTTTGGAATAAGACGTTACAAGGATAATGAAGGTAATCTGGAACCCACTGGTACAATACATTCCTCTTCCCACCTATGAATGTTTGGAGAATCCATCTAATTCACCATTGAACAGATTGCAAATTTTATACAGGGAATTAGGTTAAAGCGGGATTTAAAACAGGGGCTCTGTGATTTATTATAATTAAAGACTTACTTTGAACATTTAGATTTAAAAGTACCGTCGAGCCGAACACCTTTTTCTTTTTAAGGAAACACATTCACTGAGTAAATCTTTGTAAGTCACTTTGAGTTTCACAGCCCATCAGCTGATAAAAGTCCACACTTCATGTCCTAAAAGCGTCAGGCATAAGTCATTTTCACAGATTTTTCCCATGACTTTCACTAATTAGGTTATTATCAGCTTGTAGTTGTGCCATCATGTCCTTTCACATGTTCCTTTTATACTTTCTAAGGCTTTGCTCAGAACACTCCCACAGACAAGAGACTGGTTGCGGGAACAGGCGGTGATGACACTGTTACTAAAGCGATGAGATAAAACAGGCGATTGAATCGTTAAAGTGGATCAAATGGAGACCAAGTACACAAAATGCGTGTTTCATATATTGTATTTTTTAACCACATTTCAAAGCTGATTTCATTTCCATTTTCAATGTTTTTACTTTTTTTTCAGATGTCTTAAGACCCAGTGGTGGAGATGTCCTTCCAACCCTTTGATCCAGAGCAAGATACGTCCACAGATGCTGTCCAGATGTTCCATAATATTTGGTATGGATATTAATGGGCCTCAGTGGATGGCTGCCATTGATTTTGGGGACCGACTTTTTCTCTAGAGCCAACATCAGGAAGAAACCTACCCCCAAACCAATCTTAAAAAAACAGTTGTGTAGACACTATGTGTTGTGTAACCAGACAAAAAGGCAACTTTGAACACAAAACATCTACTCATTTATTAAATTGATAGTTCAGATTGTCTTATCTACAGTAGATGGTGGTCTGCACTCATCCCACTTTGGAAAAGCATAGGAGTAGCATAAGCGTAGCATAGGAGTACCGGCAATGTACTGCTGTGGATGGGGGACACAGTTCAGTTCAGTTCAAGTGTATTGTCATATGGACATTAGTACAGAGTACCGCAGCAATGAAATACAGTGTGCCTCGGCACCCTCCCAGCACTAGTCAAAAAAGCAAAATTAAAAAGTATTTAAAAAGAAGATTTTAAAAAACAACCCAAGCACAGTAACATAGTAACTAAGCTCACACCTCAGCTCTCCTTCCTGTTGTATTATCATTCAGTAGCTTTATTACCTAGGGGTAAAAACTATTCCTGAAATGTGATGTGCGCGTTGGGATGCTCTGCAAATGTCTAGGAGGTGGGAGAAGAGATTGATGACTACAATAATACCTAGTGCCTTGTTAGAGCTGTGTTCAACTGGAACCCCAATGATTTTAGTTGCAATATATATTATACTAATATACTGTATATTGTACTAATATTTAACAGCATAATATATTTGAGCCACCTATAAAGAATCCGTATTATTTATGTGTAACCATGCTGTCAGACAGCCCTTTCTAATGGGGGACTGAATCATCCATCTCTATTCAAAGCCACCGGACTCCAGTGACTAAAAACAGTAATTTTACCTCACACCACCACACAGGGTTTGTTGTTCTTCAGCTGCATTGATTGGTTAGTTAATGTTATTGTGAAACTTACAAACACAATAACTAAACGCTGCAGCATCTAATAGATGCCAGCAGGATGGTTGACCTTCAGCCCCTTTTTTATTACAGCTCATTTTTCCATGGAGCTAATTTGGCTCGGTGTTAGCTAAGAATGGCAGAGAGCTAGCAGTCATATCAGCAGCTGCTGCTGCTCTCTCATTAGTCCCCCTCAGTTCAGTTTCTGGCAATGAGCCGTTACCTTTGAGCTTCACTTGTTAAAATGCCAGTCGGATGTGAGTAAGTATCAACCAAAGGTCTTGGTGAATGCTGTGGTTAGTCAGCTTGAGTGTGCTTTTCCAAATCAGACATTTCTAACTAATTGGCTGACATTCATCCTGCACTATATAAATTATACTTTAAATCCAAGTTCACATAAACACCACAGAAGAGATGGGAGGAGTGAGGTTTATTATATTTCAGTAAATATAAAGCTTAGTCACGCCTGGTTTTAATGCTTGCCAGGTTTTGGAGGATAATACACTATGATACAGCGCTGTATGCCGTGGTTGAGTGCTATATTAAATTTGAATATTTGAAATAAGTACAGCAGTCTCTTTTTCTCTTATGGGTCACTTACACAAAGTAATAGCTGCTAGTCATGGTGATAATATCTATACAGAATGTCTCGCCTTCTCACTGCACAGCAGCTTTAATTCCTTTCATAAAAATAACGATATGAAGAACGCCTTGATCACACATACAGGAAATGTCTCACTGAACTTTGCTCTGTAAATATTTCATATTATTTGCAAGGGAACCGTACACTTCTATTTATTGTATGGCACTAATTCAAAACTGACTTAGATACTGTGTTGTTGTTTACATTAACACGTTGATCTCTAGTTAAATATCTGCAATGGCACTGGTTTTGCCAGATGGTACATGAAATCTGGTGTGAGGCATCAGCAGACTGGGCTGCTGCTTAAGGGCCCCACGCCCATCAGGGGCCCCACATATGAAAAGCTCTGCTGTTATATTCCAACCCTCCATAATGAAGAAGGAAATGTGTTTGTTTAAGCCCATAATATGGGTATATTTATATATATATATATATATATATATATATATATATATACACACACACACACACACACACACATATATACATACTGTATATATACACACACACACACACACACACACAGTTTTGGTGCCAATCAAAACTGCCAATCTTAAACTCGTTGTATACCGACCTGCTGTTAAAAAAAAGGTATTTTTCTAAAAACTAAAAAGCTGGCCACTGCTAGTAAATGTTACACTTTTTACTTCCGTTTTGAGTATTTGTTGGGGACTATTACGCTGTGCTAGTGAGAGTAACAGTGTGAAAGTGTTACGGAGCTTTTAAAGGAGGATTTTGACTTTAAGATCTGTTTCAGCGTTAGAACTGTTCTACTCAACCTCATGATGTTTTATCTAATTTCCTATATTTCAGTAGATTTCATGTTAAAAGATGTATGAAGATAAGTACTTAAAAACTACCCCCAACACTATACATAATGTCCACCCTCACATATGTGTGATCTTTTAATTTAACACAAGGACAAAATAACCAATTTGCAGCAGCTACATGCCTGGGAGCAACTTCACTCTGCTAATTGTTCCGTCAGGTATGAAAACTCCAGTAAAAACTATTTAACGTCTTGTCAGCAGCTTTTGACATAACTGGGGCAAACACAATAAAGGATTATTAACATGGGCCAACATCAGGCTATTTTTTTTACAGCTTAAGTCTGTGTACAGGCTGACATAACAAGATGTGACATTACATGGAGGAACAAAAAAATAGAAGCAGTATCATAATTGCGTTGACACTTTGAAATGTGTCCGAAAAAAAGTGAGAGGATGTGCTATCTGACTCTGACCTATAAGGTCATCGATGAATTAGTCCTCGGAGAAGAGACCGTGGAAAGCAATGATCTGTGTGACAGAAGTAAATGTTCTCTCTGTGTGTTTAGATTGCTGCCACGTTCATGTCTGTGCCTTAAATATAAAGCCAAAGATCTTTAGGAGGAGGATTGATTAACCACTAACAGTTAGCACGGCTTGAGCAAAGAAATAGTCCCCGCACAAATTGTCCATAAAACCACAAGTTGTGATTTTGCATTTCGGTTCATAGATAACCAAAACAAGTTTATTAGTAAGCTTTGAGCACATCCAGACTAGCTATTCCCCCCTGCTTCCAGTCTTTATGCTAAGCTAGGATAACTAAATCCCCAGCTTGAGCCCCGTACTTAACCCTCTAAGGACAAAAGACTCACGAACAGTTCCACTCAAAAAGCGACATTACAACATTTTTTCATTTCCTTTATATATTATGGTACTTTTGTGAACCCTAGACTTTTGTACACTCTTTCAAGCACCAAAAGGGTTGTTTTCAAGAGAGATTGGAGAAATATTAAAAAGAGAACATCAACTTTTCAGCTTTAGGGCCAAATTAGCTCTTTATACATTGCTCTGGAAGAAATTTGGGCGTCACAATAGATTGACCTAAGTTTGTTCTGAACATTTTGATATGAAAGACATGGAGATCCAGTTATATGCAAATGTCCTTAAAATGTGAATTTAAAAAGAAATGTAAAAATGTCCTTAGACCTCAGAGAGGTTAACACACACATATGAAGTGGTATATCTTCTCTTGCAACGTACGACAATAAAACAAAAAGGCATATTTCCCATAATGTCAACCTATTCCTTTAATCATAAAAAACCAACAGTATGCCTTGGACTTTGTTCCTTCTTCATCTGAACGTTTCCACACATGCACAATTGTTGGATTTCTTTCTTGAGCAAAATTACATAACAATATCGCTCTTGTGTACAGCAGATCAACGATGAATCTATAGTCATACAGAAAGCTAAAACATCTGTGTGCAGACTCACCCCTACACCGTCCTCATGCCTGTACTGTTTCCAGGCCCGGCCCGTGTCACTGTAGAGCAGGAGGTAATTGCTGACCCAGTCCCAGCTGTCATATCGTCCCTGTGTTGCCACAGCCGTCACCTCCATCTGCTCCCTGAGATCCACCTGGAGCCATGGCTCCTGGTCGGTCACCATGGGAGACCAGCCTCCTGCTCCTGAAGGAGGGCAGAGAAATACAGACAGAGGGGGTACCATGAAACATTGATACTGTGGATATCCATACAATGAGACAGTGGGTCGTTGTGGTGTGTGCTAAGTCGCCACAGGGCTCAGATTGCAAAAAATGTATAAAGTCCTGATGTGAACAGAGGGAGTGTTTGAAATGAAAGGCTTCAAGGTGAAGTGACACTTCAGTGAAAATGACGCATTAATTTCGAAATGTGTACAGCCTGGCTCGAGAACTTATAAAGAGCAGAATCCTGCAAGCTCAACAAGCTTATTTCTTCCAAAAGCCTCCTCTACACAATATTGAGTGTGTCTGTCATGTTTTTCTCTCTGGAAAACTCAAACCGAAGATTTTCTTTTCATATTTTCTAGAAATACCTACTAGTAATATTTTAGAACCTTTATTACAATCCTAAAAGAATTAACAAAACCACATTATTATTGTATGATAGTTAACTAAAGTTGTATATTGTTTTAACTAAATATACTTGTATAAATAAATAAAAAAGATTTCTTTACAAATAATACGTTGGCTTCATGTTAATGTACAGTTACAGATATACATACAGTGTATATATTATATACAGTATGTTTGTATATGCACTGTATATAGTATTTTTTAATAGTTTATACTGTATATATGCACACATACACACTGTATATATACTGTATATCATGAATATAACATATATTATTATTATTATTATTATTATTAATAAAGATAAAAAAACAAACATGTATTCAACATTGATGATAGGCTTACTGGCCTATGGGTAAGGTAGCCATCCACAGATACATTTAGGGTTAGGGTTACTTTTCCACATTTTAACATTAAAACATATCAATCAAAATGTATATCTAAAGGCCCACGGCAGCCCTACAAGTTATTGTAGGCCCATTGTAATATGCAGCTCTATTGTATACAATATATATATGAAGGGGTCCCTGCTCAGTGTCTTTCAGCTGAGGGGCCCTTGGACTAAAAACCTCTCTTTGTCATACAACAGTCACTGCATTTATATAGCGTGATTAGGGAATTTGCAATTTAGTTTCAAAGTAATCTTTTTTTTTTCAGTCAACCAGTAATCACACACTCTCTTCGCATCTCTTCAAGATAATGAAACCGTGCTCCTCTGAACTGCAACACGTGGTAAATGCAGCAAGTCTTTATACCTCATTGCTCATTGTCTTTAAAAACAACCCATATGATCATTGCACAAATTGCTCACATTAGAGTTTTATGGGAACTGCTGGTACAGCAGGTGGGTGGTACGTATCTGAAGCATATGCAAATAATAAATCCATGCAAGAATATCTTTACTTTTACTCACCATCTCTTCTGTTGAGCTTGGCATTGTAAGCAGCATAACTGACTGACGACTGCGAGGAGCTCTGAAAGGATGACTGGGGTAATGTTGATATCAGAGGACCATTGCAATTATCTGTGAAAGAAAACAGAGGCCATTAACTTTACAACATTTATTTTTATCTTGTTGCATATGGTTTATATAATGTATTTCACATACAAAACTGACTATTTGAAGATTGAAGATGGTTCTGAGATGGTTTCACTGCTCGCCATATTTCTTCATCTGATAGACATAATAAAAAATTCATCCTTGAGGTGTTAACAAGTCGGTTTAAAGTGCATCTTTACCTCGGTCGGGCGGTGGTGGAATTTTAAAGAAAGAACTTAAGGAAAGAAATAACACGGCTGCTTCACTTATCCAGTTCTCAGATACTTCAAACAGTCTATTAACCCATGCAGTGACCCTTGGAAATAGCACAGAAAATGTTTCCTTTTTTGTACATATGTGTTTGTATGTGTGGGTGTTCTTTTTTATCCCACAGTGTGAGATTACATCACGTCCAACAGGCGGGAACAGATTAAGAGTCCAGTGATCTAAACCTGTCAGTCTCATCTTCCTCTGATCCACGCTGCTCTCCACAATAAGAGCAGAGAGACGAACAACAACAGCAGCCTCTCTGCTGCTTGGCTTAACTTGCGTGCAGAGCTGCATTACGACCTGTTTCTGAGAACATAATGAAAACTGGCACCAGCCTGATTACAATTATCCCCATACTCTCTCCATCAGCGTTCAGTTCACTCATCTGAGTGCGAGAGGCTTTTTTTGTTTTTTTGGTGCCATTTTACTCCAAGTTCAGATGGATTCTGAGCACATCTGGAGTGGCAATTGGCCATCCATCTGGTAGACAAGAGCACAGCAGAACTGACAGCATGTGCTCGTGCTCCTTTTGGGCGTCCCACAGAATTTCGACTGACCTGATTTGACTGCTCTCAGATAGCTTGCCAAGAGATTTCTCTAATCCTGATTTCAAGTGTGACTAAAGTGGATCGAGCTGTTTAGTCCAAGAATCAAATTATGGCTGAGCTGCAGTTACAGATGTTCATTGGGCGAATGAGAACAGCGGCATGGCATCTTAACACTACTGGAACCAGGGCTATGATGCAAGCACGGCACTCTTAATCTGTCAAAAGTCTGCCAAGTCCCACTTTTGATCCCTTAGGGATAACATCCTATCTTCTTTTCAATCTGTTCTCCCCCATCCTTTCTTGCACGATGCATCTCTGGTTGACGAGCCGACTACAGCCTGGACAAATGTTTTGGTCCTTCCTTCATTCAATCCACCCTTAACATGAACATATACAACAACAAGACCTTGACAGCTTCAAAGAGATGGAAAAAACAAAAACAAAAAAAAACATTTCGATTGCACAACACATGCTCTTAAGTTGGCAGGTGATGTGAGTTGCTGTGTAAGTGCAGAGAAAGTTTATCCATGTGCACAATGTGCATCTTACAGACCCGGCTGTTGTTTACAGCTCTGCTCTTAAGCCAAATGCCTGGCCCAGCTGTCATATCATGTCAGTCAGAAATACTTATGGATGGAGGATGATTTGCCTGCAAAGTTGCTCCTTGGCCTGTGGGATAAGTAAAAATCCTCTGAAGCTGACTCACGATCTCAATGCAAGACTCCGGGGCTTGAATCTTACAGCCAAATGAACCCAGACATAGATCTGAATGCATGGATATAAACACATGCACATTGCTGCTAGCCGAGAGGGAACACTTAATCTTTTGAAATCATAAGTACACCAGCTGATATGAAGAGCTCTCAATTTCAGTCACAGAAGTGCTAGGATGATGGGTTTTTTTACCCCTGTATAGACCGACAGAAGGCCGGCACAGAAGTGTCATGTTGACGCTTTTGGGTTTGCAGCACAGTTGAGGTTATCACTGATTGTGTTAGCGATAAGAATAATAGATGAAAAGAGCAGTGCCTGCACACTGACTTCAAACCGCAAATGTGTTTAGCGACCTGACATAGTTTAGTCTGCAAACAAAATATTGTCTTTTAAAATACATTTGTGGTCATTAAAGCACAAGGCAGGTTTCATTCTATGTTTTAGTTTACCATAAAAAGACCATAATCTTTCCTAACCTCTCTGTGGCACTCTTACTGATTTTATTTTTATTTTTTTTTACTTTATTTCTAAAAAGGTAAAGTCAAGAGGAGAAACTCAGGGACTATTTTCAGCTGCGGATTAATACACATTTGCTGCTCTAGTGAGTATCTAGGGCTGCATACCAAATTGCCTCCTTAGTATCAAGTATCCAAAAAGGCCGCCTCATTTAATACCCAATTTCAGTACCTCAGGTGTAAATCTCTTCAGCGTCAGTGAGCCAATAAGCATCCAGCATGCTTCTAAGATCTAACAATGCTGCTGATTGGCTGTCTAACATTACACATTGTAGAGGCAGGAATAAAACTCAACGTTACGCACAGAGGTTGGGCTCCTGTAGTAGGAGCTGAAAAATAAAAAGATTTGTGCCGTGATGTGAAAATGGATTTAATGAAATGTGTTGATATTGAAAAAAAAGTATAGTTCAGGAACCAGTACTGAAGTTACAGTATTGGTATTTTTTGGAACAATACCCAGGCAGAATATCTACAACACTAGGATAATGAATGTGGGATTAACTCAAATAAACCACAGTGCCTGCATTTGCCATAATGAAGGAGCATGTCACGGTGTGGCTCATTGCTGTTTTTATCAACACAGCAATAGAGCTCAATGGCACAGAGCAATAAGCTACAGTACATCAGGCTTGGCTACACAGACAGCACGTGTAAGTAGGAGTCTTTTCATGGGATTTGACAGTAAGAAAATATAGAATATTGCCAGCCTTATCCTTTAATGCTCTTTATCAATATCCTTGCACCATCGTCTATCCTTTCATTTTAAAAGAAAATGTCCCCTTCTTAACCATTTATTTCCCAATGAATGTCTGTAAATATCTGTACATTCAGAGTGAGCGTGTTTTTTGGCTTGTTACAAGGTTTACTCAGGATCTTTCATGTGAAGAGAAAATTCTTTTATCGAGTTCATAAGAAAAAAAAAGATTTTGAATTCAAGGGCTCCAGGCGTCTGAAAGGTGACATAAATGTTTGTCTGCAGGTTTCATTTTAGGTTGGAAAAACAAGAGATCTGAAAAACTGCCTACTCATTTTCTTCATTAAAAGCTATACATTAGAGCAGTGGTTGAAGAAGTATGCATATCCTTTACTTCATTAAAAGTATTAATACCACAGAGTGAAAGAGTCCGCTACAAGTTAAAGCGCCTCATTTAAAGTTAAAAAAATATGTATCATTGAAATGTATCAAGGTGTGTAGTAGTATCAAAAATAAAAAAGTATTCATTGTGCAGTAAAATACCCCTGCCAGTGTTTTCCTCTTATATCTGATGTTTCTAGATTAATATTCGTCCTGCATTAATGTGTATGTTGCATTTTACTGCTGTAGATGCTTGAGGCCATTGCCAACTGAAGAATTTCACTCATTTAAGCCGGATATACGTTGCCTTGGGCTTTCTTTGTGTTGGCATTTTAAACTCCAGGGGACTTATGATGACTGTTTAACTTCTCCTCAGCTCTCTGCAGGGTAAATCAAAAAAAGACAGTTAGCTAGACTATCTGTCCAATCGGAGTTTTCTGTTCCACGACTAAAACTACTACTAAATGTTGAAATCTTCCACCAAAACAAGTTCCTTCCTGAGGCTATTTTGCGGTGGCACCACGGCTTTTCCCAGTGCTTCCCAAACACTTGCGATTGGTTTAAAGACATGCCAATAAACCAGTGGATGTGTTTCTCTCCCATCCCTGAATGCTGTATGGACTAGCCAGACCTTCCTGCGCAGCGCTGTGGAGGAAGGTCTGGCAGAAGGATGACTATGCTAAATGTAACTCGTTAATATACTGCTGTGTGTAATATACTGCAATGAATCATATTCTATAAAATCAACATGTTTGTAGCGTTGTTTGTCCTGTATGAACCACGTATCTTTAAAAAAATATATTTTTAAATGTCATATTGTCAGAAAAACAGCCGTTTTCAGTATTGTGACAATGCATTTTCCAGCAGATCCAAGAGGCTTTGTAAAGAGTTTATTTACCTTTAAGAAGAAGGGAAATTTTCTCAACGCATAGGAACACTTAATCCTTCAGCTTCTTAAAGATTCACATCAACACATCATACAAGGTTTTCAGTGGGGATGAAAAATTTAACCTTTAAAAAAAAAGGGAACTAAAGCTGTCAGACAAATTTAGTCAAGGAAAAAGTACAATATTTACTTCTGAGATGTAGTGAAGTAGAAGTATAAAGTTGCACAAAAGAAAACCTTAAGTAAAAGTACCTAACATGTGTACAGAGTTGAGTAAATGTACTTCACTACTGCATTAGATTCAGTGTTTGATCATTTTTCCAATGCTAACTTCTGCTTATTATCAAGCCCGCCTTAACCTGAGTGCACAGACAGATGGTGATTCACAAAGAAATCAAATTCAATTATCACAAAGTGCCATTCGTAGCACCCGTGGGTTGGATATTTTAAGCTCTAGTTGCAGAGGCACAACTACACGCCCAAGTCAAATAAACATGGCTCCCCACCAGACAGGAGGAAGCCCGAGTTTCCTCTTGGATATCAAGTCCCAGGACATGTACACTCTGTTGGGATATGAGAAAATGCCAAAGGGATTTCCTAAAAATAGAACATGCAAAAAAGATAGTCCAAGGGTAGAACAGACTCTACTCTTCTCTGGGTGGATCAGTTGTGATTAAAGTAACAACTGCGTCAGACTGCAACTCACATATGTAGCTCAAAGAGTATAGTAGGAAATGTATGAACTCTCAAACCAAGCAGTTGTGACAACAACAGGTCTCAACAGGCTGTAACTGACAGAAACAATATCACAGATGTGTGCAGCAGCAATGGCAGCTGCTGTCAGGTTTCACAAAATCGTATGGCAAAAAAGCCAATAGCATGACACAAAAATAAATAAATAAATAAATAAATAGTTCAGGTGCAGAAACAATGTCTGGATTTTAACCGATAGCTCCTCTGTCCTCAATTGAACCGGAAATTGACCTGTCCCTCCTCGGTAAAGGCTGTTTGGAATATCATTCCTGCCCAGAGGAACGAGGAGAGATCTCCGAGGTGCTGGGAGCAAGGATACACGAGAGCAGCCATTCCTGGAAGCCATGCAGATAAAAGCTGTTGCTAACTCCGCCCACACAGCTGACAAATTCACGTGACGCTTCAGAGGAAAGGTTGTCTCATCCCTCTAAAAGCACATTTCCTCTCTCCATGTTCCTCTTTCCAATCCTTCCATGATTTCCTCGTTTCTCCCGTGCTTCCTCAGTGGGAAGAAGGGAAGCAAGTGGAGGAGACGGCGATGCAATTTAAGAACCTGGGATGCATCCAGTGTTTAATAAGTATGTGGAGGTCAAACTAGGTGGTCAATCAATGTAGCAAACAAGTCCAGTAGGGACATGCAAAAGGGAAAGGCCAAAGCCAACAAAGGCAGGGAAAACACAACCAGGCAGGATCAGAACAACAGACCTCTGGATCGCTAGGTTAACACACTAGACAATCTGGCAAAAGAACTGAGGTAATTGACCGTTACATATACCGAGATACCGAGGAGCTAATTAGCTGATGAGGATCAAGTGAGCATGGGGGTGGGGAAGGCCAGGTGAAGTGAGTCATCAGGGCCATGTTCACACCTGAAAAAAGGTAGCAACACATTTCTTATTAACTGAAACGGGGATGTGTTGAACACCCTGTTGTGTGCACAAAGCACTATGCCTTTTTATTACTAAGACTTTACATACACCTCTCTGCTGATTGGGTATTACCTGAGACACAGACAATTAAATGAGAGACACACCCAGCACCCGAGAGAACACATGACTCACAGCCGTTTCACATCGTTCTGAGGAAACATGTCGTTGCACATGGAAACCATAGCAAGAACGGTGCACACCCTTTTAAGATTGCATGTGTCCCAGGAAAGGGCAAGAGAGAGTGGCAGGGACTTCAATTACATGAGAGAGTGTGGCAAAAACAGGAAACAGACAATAAAAAAACTACAGTCTGGCTGAAGTTGTGACAGTTGCTTAGGGGCGTAGCACAAAATTCTGGGCCCTTTGGAAAGGCATTTTCTTTGGGGCCCCTCCCCGCATCCACAGCTATCCATTCCAGCATATTATGGGGCCCTCGTCACATGAGGGCCCTGGGTACTCAGGTTTGGGCTTTAATACTTTAACAGGGGTTTACATCATTGTATTACTTCCTTTACAGCACAAGTCCTTGTTATTTTCACATCCAAGTACTGTAATGTTTTTGAAAGTATCATTTAAATTCTGAAACAACAGATCTCTGAAGGCCTACATGTGTCTTTCTGAGACGTGTCTGAGGAGCAGTTGATGTCTGTGTGTCTGTCTAGTCCGTCTATGTTCCACAACTGGCTGCAAACAGTTTTTTTCCTTAACAATTTCAATTAGCAGATTAATCATTCATTTCCTAAAACTTGGTTGTCCAATGAAAGCAAAATTGCAAATAGGATACAATTGAGAAAATGATGAAGGGCTGAGGGATAAAGGGATAAATTATTAGGCTATAAAACGATTCCCGACACACAATCTAAAGGAACGCTTTGTGTTTTCGAGTTGATGAATGAGTTAGGCCATTTATCATGTGGTCATCCATTAATGTTCTGCGAGTGATTGTTTTAACTGTCTCAGCAACACGGAACAGAGTCAACGGCCCAGAGAGAGATAATTAGAAGCCAGAAATGAGTTACTAAAATATTACTCACTTCGAGCATTATTTCACGAGTATTGATTGAAAAAGCAGACATACACAAGTATGCAAATTATTCTGTTTTATTCTGGCATAATATAGGTCCTTGACGCTCCACTTCCGGGAATGGCCTGATGCATGTATCTTGTCCTTCAGCTTTCTTTGTGTTGGAATTTTAAACTCCGGATGATTTATGACGACCATGGTTACCTGCTCCTCAGATCTCTGCAGGGTAAATCCAGACAGCTAGCTAGACTGTCTGTGTATTTTCTAGAATAACTATTTTACGGCTCCATGCAGGGCTTAGCACCGCCCATGGTGATTGTAATTAGTTTAAAGAAATGCATTTAAGCCAGAGCCTGTCTTTCTCCCATCCTGGAATGCTGTGTGGACTACTAGCCAGACCCTCTTCCGCTCCACAGCTTGTGGATGGTCTGGCAAAGCGAGACTAATTCTGTCATAACACAAACATGGTCAATACATACAGTATATAGTTAGGACTGGGCAATATGGAGAAAATCAAATAATCACTATATTTTTGGCCAGATACCTTGATATCGATACTGCAACAAAATGTTAGTGTTGACTGTTGGTGCTTTCCCAAAATATTCACACAATGAGATTTTTGATAAATAATCATCAGTACTGTGGATATAATGACTAGGTGGGTAAAGGCAAATAAGACAGTTACAACAGTCTGGTTGGTTCAGACGTCACTTTACTATAATGCAGCCTTTAAAATCAGGAAAAGACAACACTTATGTCATATTACAACACCACAATATCCAAAATCTAAGACAATATCTAGTCTCATATATCATATATCGATATAATATCAATATATTGCCCAGCTCTATTTATTGTTATATTTTGCTCCTTTCGGGAAATAAAATCATAAAACCATAAACGACTTTAAAACAGTGATCAACACCAAAAGAGCAAAGGCAGTCTGATGGAGGGTGCACAGGTTCAACGCAGACCACAAAGTCAATAATATCAAAGGGGGGCAGTGATAGTATCTTGTAACAGAGAGGACTCAGACCTCTGTGTGGTATTGATGAAGCTTCATATGATACCTTGCATGCACCAACAGGCTCAGTGACCTCTGCGCAGTGATAGCTCCTGAGGAGAACCTATCCGTTGACAATTAGTCCCAAATGCTAGTTGAATTCAAGGAAGAGCACATCGATACAAATGATTAAGAAACACGGCGTGGTTTACAGCAGTACTTCATTTCTCTGAACACTGCTTAATCTTAAGGGACCTATGAGCATTTACAGGCAGCCTGCAGGATGTTTTACTGGGGCGATCGACAGCTTTACTGATTATAAGCATCTCATCTGCCAAACATTAATTATTCAAACCTCATTCAGGAGTGTAGTGCACCAGGATTTGTGTTAATTTTCTGTAGGATTTCCAGAAGTGTTTTACATAACAGCTTGATAAAGACAATGTAATAATCTTACTAACAAAAGGGGTAAAAAAAGCATAGTTCCATGGCAATATTGTATTGATACACTGGCGGAAACATGTGAATTGTTGAAACCTTTTGTAACTAGAACCTGGCAGTAAACTCTGCCTGATGCATGTATTTTGTCTGTTTCCTTCCGCTTTCTTTGTGTTGGAATTTTAAACTCCAGTTGATTTCTGAGGACTATGGTTACCTGGTCCTCAGATCTCTGCAGGGTAAATCCAGACAGCTAGCTAGACTATCTGTTCGATAACAGGTTGATAAAGACAATGTAATAATCTTTCAAAAGGGGTAACCATAGGTAGGTGGTAGGGGGAAAACGTCACCATAGAATAATAAAATGAATTATACAATTAAAGTGAGAAGAAAACTGGGAATTTGATTATTTTAGATAATCAGATGTTGACAAGTGTTTTCCTTTTGGTGACATAATTTGAAGTTTGAAAAAAAGGTAATAAGTTGCAACATACAGTAAATTGCAGAATAATGCACTGATGTCATATCTTGACATACGTGTTGTGATAATATCATATTGTGTGGACTCTGGTGATTTACACCCATGGTATGTGGTTATTTCAAGGTAATAACCATTAAAGGGTTAATAATCGTAATAACATTTATGATATTTGTGGTATTAGGGTTTAAGTAAGAGGGTAATATCAGAGGGAAAAGCAGCTTAGTATTGACATTGCAGCAGTCCAAAAGTGGGCAGTTTGCTTTAAAAGGCTCCTGAACTAAGACTCTAGCAGATGTCATTTGGAAATGAAGATATCTATAAGAACCATTTCTTCCAAGCACCAATATTGATTTAGTAGTCTTTGGATGGAGTGGTAGAGTTTAAAAAAAAAAAGAAAAAAAAAAAAGAGGCTTTCATAAGCAATTGTTCCTCGAAGGAATGGAAGTTCAGGGACATTCACACCAGTGCAAGAAGTTGATTGAGTTTTGGTCTTGCAGCTTTATATAACATTTGGTATGGGGGTGTGGTCGTGCATGGGCAGTCACTCAAGACAAGACACATTTATAGATATGATGCCTGTGTCACGGTTCTGCCCTCAATCTGTTTCTGAGATGTGTTGTTTTGTTCAAAGCTGCTGCAACAGGCGGAATAAGCCACAACAACACATACTGGAAGAATATTGACCTATAAATCGCTACAAGTCCTTGAGATTACAACACAGAATATTACATTGGTTTCTAATCTGTTAATATCTATCTACCAATGTGCTCGCCAAAGGCATTCCGTGTCAATGTGTCTCAATTTTTGTATTTGATTGGAGACACTGCTCTGTCCATTTTAAAGGGGATTCTCATATTCTTCTCTGAAAAGACTGCATCATAGTTAAGCCGCCTACACGTGACAACCGATTTGCTCTCTGCGCACCGCTAGGTAAGGCTTTGAGTGCAAAGCGGTATATCCGATCAGTTCAGCGACGCCAGGTGTAGCGCAGCGCATGGTAGGGTGGCGTGTCATGTGTAGGCGGCTTTAGGGTTTGGCATTGTTTTGATTTTAACAATTCTGATCCTTTTCTTTCTGGTTCGTATCAATTCTCCAATCCGATTCTTTGAGGGGTGGAGTTGAAACTTGTATTTCACAAATAAGAGGAAAGTTTTATTTTGATTCAGTGGAAAGTTTTATGGGGTTTTTCCAACGTAAAATAAAGTCAAACTGGAGCACCACTTCCTATGCTACACGGCTGCCACACAACTAGCCCTTGGCCGCTACGGAAACCAAAACTTTCACATCTGGAATTTGGAACCGATGATCGGATTTGAAAGCAAATCTTCCAAACGAGTCCAATAAAGAAAAACTCCCTCTGGAGTTGTTATTTTTGAAATTATACCAAGTTGGAACCGGTCCTCGATGGCCACTCCTAATCGTAGTGCAGCTTCCTTCTCTCTGACTCTGCATGGGCATCCTGAGAAGCATCACCTCAAGACTGCACGCACGTTAGTTCCAGCCCTCTATAAATACATCATAGTCAATATCAAATCATACAGTGTGGAAATGCAGGACTGTGTCTGATTCACAGGTAATCACACAATGCAATTACATAAAATAATAAACGGTGCTATAATGTGAAATTTGGCTACTGTATGAGCAGGCATTTTTTTCTTTTAATTTAACACTTGATTTTGTTCCATTTTTTGGTTAAGTTCAAGCGTTCAAAACAGAATCATTTTCTCCTCTTGTTTTTCATCACTGTAACCGTCTCTTGCTGATTATTGCATCAATCTTATTGGCACGCTCGACAGAAAGTGGGTGTTGATAATCCTTTCAAACCCTCTGCCAGTAACACTGAAAATAAATAGAGGACGGAACTTACAGACTGTATAGCTATTTGAAGCATATTCATTGCACTCTATAGATTGGGAATTGGTGCAGCATCAGTGTGTGACCAAAGCAGCTGGAAATGGAAAGGCCTCCACTGGCGCCACATTCATCACAATAGATTTTTTCTGCCCCCCGAGAGACCGGGCAGAAATTATTTCTCTAAATAGTCTTATATCATGTGTCCATTTTCTTCTTATTCATCACAATCAAAAAGCATTTTGTGGTGCACACTGGAGCTGCAGAGAACAACAATGTAAAGGTGTCCTTGTACCATAAGCTTTCTCAAGAAAACGCTGAATATTAACAGATTTTATCTACTGACAGTCTGCGATATAATGATGAATATTGTGACATGAAATACATTTGTTTACTGTCAAAGATTTTCTATGTGGTGGCATCTATCACTATATTGTCTCTGGATATATTAGACCATTGCAAAGAGCTGTTAGCATCAATGAATACTGTTACTTTATTGTTTAGGTATTTTATTTACAGGAGTAGCTGAAGACTTTTTAATGACTGGCAATTATCTATCTATATCTATATCTATATGTATATATATATATAGGGATATAAAATTACATATACCATGATGCCACACTGACTGGAGTATAAATTACTAACATTTCACTCACATACGTCTCTACCCCATAAAGCCAAATGACTCAATAGAAATGCATCAGAAGGAATGCAATGCTTTAACCAAGATGAAAACAATACCCAATCTTTTATTCATGTCTCTGCCGAGCTGCAATCAATCAAATCATGCAGATGAACTGCCACACTGACTGTATTTATATTTTATTTTAATACGGTTTCAGCAAGTTCCAAAATTGATTCTCTCTTTCTCTGTTAAAATCTCAAATATCTCTGTTTGTTTCGTTCTATTTGGCCGCACCTAAGGCAATAAGAGGTAATTGCAGGTGTGTTTTCACAAGATCCACGAGTTGCCTTGCTCAAGAGAACCTTGGCAGTGCCCAGAAGGTGGACTGGCATCTTTCCAGGTCCGTAGAGGGACTTAAACCAGCCACCCTCCGGTTCCTGACCCAATACTGCCACCCCTATCTTATTATTCATGTCTGCACACCAAAACGTATGATATCCTAAGAAATTAGTAGACCACCAATCACAGATTCATGAAGAAAGTTAAGATTAGGCACCAGAACGACTAGTTAGGATTAGGCACCAAAACGACTAGTTAAGATTAGGCACCAAAACGACTAGTTAAGATTAGGCACCAGGACGACTAGTTAAAATTAGGCACCAAATATCTAGTTTGTTTTGCACCATTTAAGATTAGGCACCATAACGCAAGATTAGGCACCAAAACGAGTAGTTAAGATTAGGCACCAGGACGACTAGTTAAGATTAGGCACCAGAACGACTAGTTAAGATTAGGCACCATAACGACTAGTTAAGATCAGGCACCAGGACGACTAGTTAAGATTAGGCACCAGGACGACTAGTTGCCTTGCTCAAGGAGAACCTTAAGATTACACCAAAAACTAGTTAAGATTAGGCACCAAAAATGACTAGTTAAGATTAGGCACCAGGTCGACTAGTTAAGATTAGAAGAAACTAGTTAAGATTAGGCACCAGGACGACTAGTTAAGATTAGGCACCAGAATGACTAGTTAAGATTAGGCACCAGGACGACTAGTTAAGATTAGGCACCAAAACGACTAGTTAAGATTAGGCACCAGGACGACTAGTTAATATTAGGCACCAGAACGACTAGTTAATATTAGGCACCAGGACGATTAGTTAAGATTAGGCACCAGGAAGACTAGTTAATATTAGGCACCAGGAGTTAATATTAGGCACCAAACGACTAGTTAAGATTAGGCACCAGGACGACTAGTTAATATTAGGCACCAGGACGATTAGTTAAGATTAGGCACCAGGACGACTAGTTAATATTAGGCACCAGGACGACTAGTTAAGATTAGGCACCAGGACGACTAGTTAATATTAGGCACCAGAACGACTAGTTAAGATTAGGCACCAGACTAGTTAATATTAGGCACCAGGACGACTAGTTAAGATTAGGCACCAGGACGACTAGTTAATATTAGGCACCAGGACGATTAGTTAAGATTAGGAACACGCATTCCTACTTAAAAGGCTTAAGTTTTCCCCGGGAAGCAATCGCCTCTCTCTGGCTTGAAACTTTACTAACGTTATGTTAACGCCCACCAGCCGCGCTCTTATACAGTGGCTGCCAATCTAGTGAATACAGCAACAAAAAATGGTGGAATGCATTAGAGTGCTTAACTTGTCGTTGGTTCATGAGAACAGGCTGCAGTATGAAATACAAGCCTCAATCACCATTGGGTTGTCTCATTGGATAGATAGTGACTTAAACAGACATTTATTTGAGATTAATATACTTTAAGGGTTTTAACTACCAGGTTATCATGAAAACCCAGGATTTGTCTTTCTATTTTTATACCAGCTTTAGTTTTCTATTTTAGTTTAGTTTCGGAATGCTGCCACTACTTATGTTCCAGTTTAATTTAGTTTAATATAATAATAAGTATTATTATTAAGAGTAATTCTTTTAGTTTAGATTAGGATTAGATTTTTATTTACTGCAAAACCTAAATGAAAAAGGTATAAGAAGATAAATGATTTTTTTTTAAATTATTTTATTTACACACATTTGACATTTTTAATAGACACTCAAAATGTATATGCGCCAGAGTTAGCAGAAAAGCTAATTTTTCATCCGTTGTCCCTGTCTCAATTTCATACATATCAGACATAATGGTTTGTTATATGGATCTGGTTATTAACGCTTAAAATTCCCTATGGGATCAGTAAGATGACAGTAATCCTCGAGACATGATCATATACTATTTCTAGGGTCATTCCTCCACAGTCCTTCCAGCTGGTTTAGTCTCTCAGAAGAAATGCGCTGAGGAAAAGTGCGTGTGCTGTCACACAGCAGTGCTCTGCCTCATTTACTTTTTGATAGATTCATAAGACCTTGAATATGTACAGCGGTAGGTGTTCCTTGAGTGCCTGCTTCACATTCATTAGATGAGCGAATCTGCAGCTGTATCGTCTCCTTCACACACTCATAGACACACACCCTCACTTTTGCTGTGATGCTTAATGCTAGTCCAGCATGTTCTAGGTGCTTCAGATGAGAAATAATTAGCTGCAAAGTCTCTGCTCACTGAGCTAACTTGAAGCATGAAAATTTAAGTAAATAAATGTGTGGTGTTTTTGCTAAACCGGAAACAGATTTTATCTCATAAAAGATGGATGGCCGGAGCTGCGGTCTCCACCTGCTGCGAGGGAAACACTAAGAGCCTTATAATATTCCTCCCACAGACCTGTGGTGAAGAGTGTCATGTCATTTGGAAATGAAAGCTTTCCAGCCAAAAGACTCATGTTTCCACTCAGAGCAGGAAATATCCCCTGAAAAGTAGCCTCAAAAGGCTAGGCTGTATACACAGAGGTGATGTGCTACTGGTAAAGCAGATTATATTAATTATGATAGAGCCAAGAATACTGCAACAACACTGTATTGGAAAATTACAACGGGAAAAAACAGCCTGTTCTTATGAACCATTAGTTCATAATGCTACAAAAAGTTAAGCTCTGTAATTTGTTAGCAGTTCACGTTATTTATTTTTTTGCTGTATGCACTCCAAAGACATGCTGCGTTTGAACGCAGCTGGCCGTGTAGGAAAGAGGTCGGGTGGATGGGCGTGTCATAAAACACAGGACTTTCACCCTGGCTTGAAAGTCCTGTGTTGTGTCCATCTGAAAATGCTATTTTGCACATATTTAGATATGTGGTTTTTGAAGAATGGGTCCCATAGGCGAAAGAATGGCTCATAATCTGTGGTCACGTTCACTTCTACCATTGGAATCAATACACCCAGAAGCGGAGACCACGGGACACAGACACTAGGGGTGGGGAACAAAACAATACAGCATATTTTTAGTGGCAATACTGTATCGATACACAGGCGCCAAGTATCGATATTTTATTATATACTGTATGTGTTGGTCAGTTTGTCTGCTGGACAATCCCATTTTGCAGCAATAACATTGAAGTGAGATGACCAAACAGAGAAATGTTTCTTTTTAGATGAAACAGATGTTGACAAAGTTTCCTTTTGGGGACGTCATTTGAAATTGGGAAAAATTAGAAGTCGCAGAATATTGCAATATGTTTAAAATCGCAATAATATTGTATCGTGGCATAAGTATCGTGATGATATCGTATTGGGAGGCGTCTGGGGATTCCCCCCTAACAGATACTGGAAACTACCTTGAGTTGGAACATCCTGGTCCTGAACCGTCTCAAGGTTATAAGAAGGCCTATTCATCCTCTTCATTTGGGGAAGGCGGCCTCAGCTAAGCAAAGTCCCTGACTGGTCTGATTACTAAAAAACATTTTTACCACAAAACTAATACTAATAATACTAATATAATAAAAACAATGTATAAGTTGGGCCGGTGGGTTGGGGTTAAGTAACTTCAATGTAACTATTTATCAACTTCTTACTGAGAAAAGTGGCCACATTGACTCAGTATTGTAGTAATGCACATGGCTTTAGTGTTAGCCAAAATTATTCTGGACATTATTTATAAGGAACTAGTAAAACGTATGCTAACTTACAATTTAACATTCTGGCCTGGGCACCTTGGTAAATATCAAACCCCTCCAGCTAATCACCACTGCCAGTAAAGTAATTAAAGAACCAGGGAATTGTGCACATAACTGAATACAAAGCGCAATGATGTTTACCAGAAAGCCCTCACCTCTCATGTTTCTCACTTTTGCTTACTAATAACATAATTGCTGGAGAGTATATTGTGGTTTGCAGTTGACGACCCAAATGTCTACCAGTGGGCAATGAATGTGTACTGCACTGTGTTTATAAAATGCACAGGAAAAAATACATGTTTCCATACATTTGTGAATTGCTCCTCTGCTGCCGCCCATTTGGCAATTACTGTGAAGCCGTGTACAAAATCAGTTAACTCATGCTGGAAATGGCCGATTGAATGCTGACATATCCAGTGTCTTACTGTACTTAGTCTCTTTGTAAAGCCAAAGAAATTGCAGAGGGACTTTTGACAGGAAGTGACAGCGATCTAGAGCTACAACAATTCCAAATGTTCCTGTACAATTCATTGTCTCCGAAAAAAAAATCACTATTAACAGTGTTGTTGTCTCTTTCAATCACATCTAAAAGATATGTATTTATTTATTACTATTTTAAACAATTTGAAGTTTTAAATGAATTAAAGGAAACATCTTTTGGTTATATCACTGTCATGTGACCCAGATATTGTAATAACCCAAGTATAACACACCCCTTTATTACCAATAAACATTCAATTATTATTTTTTAAATAAACATAAAATTGACAGATAGAACATGTTTCCTCAGCAATTAAAAACAAAGCACTGATCATTAATAAAAAAATTGATTAAGTTAAATTAAGAATACAAACAAAAGTCATCACTATTAGCAACACTGTGTGGTAAAATAGTCATCCCTGTATCTATACTTTTTTCTAGATCTATCGCCCCGTGTCATTCTTGTTGCTATGAACATGTATATGACCCACTGCCAATAACTAACAAAAAGCGTAGTTTTAGCTCAACAGTCCGACCAATACTCACTTATATAATTACAATTTAGCATATCCAGACAAAATCAACAATTACCATCAACAGTCATACCCCTTAGGACCTTAGCCAATGTTAGCAATTAAAAGAAAGCAAAGAAACCGTGATTATATAAAAAATGTTGCAATTAGACAATTATTTAATAATTGTTACAGGCCAACTGCAATCTGCCAAAGCCACACAAACCAGCCATGACACATCACTGCTCTCCTCCTTGTGTTTCTCACTGGTAAATACGAGAGCAGCTCTTTGACCTGCAGGAGCATCTCACCATTTCATCTCTGCACAGTATGTCAGACCTGATCACTGCACACATTTGAGAACCACAGAACTGCCATAAAAGAGTAATGCAGCTGTCAGCTTAGCTCAGTTCCTCACCTTAACATAAACTGCTTAAACCCAAACACAAGCCTGGTGTCACCCTCACCCTCAGAGAGCAAAGATAAACCGAGAGGTCAAATGATGTCATGCCGCTGGTGTATTAATTTACAGTTGAGGGATCACTTTTTGCATTTTTAACATGACATGGGCAGGAAAGGTCCAAAGTGCTGCTTGTAAGCTCCATCATTATTATTTTCATATTTCCCACAAACATGCAAATGTTGTGCGAAATGAGCATTATAATGATGATGTTGTCATTTTTAGAAGCATAGCTGAAAATATAAACTGAGTTCAAAGGATACAGCTCGAGAGATAGGTCACAGAGTCATTAAAATAAAAATGTGTATCCCTTTGGGAGCATGCAAGAATGTGCTCACCATGAAGCACTGTAATCTGAACATAAGATTATAATTTTAATTTGGGATATTTATATTTTGTTTGCAGAGTTGACATTTAGGCCAGAAAAAAAGGCCTAAAGGCTAGAAAAAAAGGAAAGGTTCATCATCTGAGGAGCATGAATGACTTCCAATTTAACCCAGTAAATCTTGAAAATCTGCTCCTCAGATTTCATGTGAAAGTGGAAGTATAAGCATGAAAATGCACTATATTAAACTAAAAAAATTGCTTTTATTTGTTGTACATAAGACCAAAATGCAATGTGTTTTTATCTGATGCACATGTATTTCATGTTCTTAACATAACTTAAATCTAATTCTTTAATTTTAAAGCTAACTCAGGTGCATTTCCTTTTTTTCCCTAAAGAATGTTAATGAATGTACAACATTCAAAAAAAAAACAAAAATAAAGAATTAAGATACAAATAAAAATGTATGTTAATACACATAACTTTCTGTGTGCCATGGTTGTCTTTCAAGTAAATAACTACAAATACCAATAATACACATTGTATTGCTGCTTTGCTTTGGACAGTGATTTGATATATCAATTCAATATAGTATAAGTAGTATATGTATATTATGGTACACATCATATTTAAGATGCTGTTTTGTCTTTGAAATTCCTTCTTGATATCTCTTCTTTTTTAAATAGTTCTCATTTTATTGTCTGGAAGTTTTTAAATCTTATTTAAGTTGTTTTTGCGAGTTAATATCATAAATGTCACTGCTTGTTTTTAATGGGCTTATGATATTGTCTCATATCAATTGCAGACCCTTCAATTGAATAAAATCGTATGGTGGCAGACTTCCAGCAAATAGCGCACCATTATAGAACTCATCAATTTACACCTCTAGTTATTGGACTTGTAGCCCAAAGGAGTTGTACTCAGTACAACCCCTTTGCCTCCCTACTATATTATATGTCTATGCTCTCTCATGTATTTTAATACGTCTTGCTGTAAAACCAATTGCCCTCGGGTGACAAAATAAAGTTAAAAGGTTGAAAGTTGAAGTTGATACCAGGGTCATGTGGGGAAACCAGTGCAAAATATGACTCAGAAACAGGCAGGAGTCTGAATACTCCAACCTGGTCTGGTAATAAAACATATTGCCATAGTGCCATCCACTGACAGAAGGAGCTCTTAGATCACTGTTATATGTCGTGTGTCTGTTCCTGTGTTGGCAGTTTGTATTCTAATTAGCATTGCTTCTTTTTTATATCCACTATTCCGCTTTATATGCTGTAACAACACAGATATCATGCCATGTGATGCGAATAAAGATGGAAAAGTGTGTTGGTTGTAAATGCTGCACATCAGACAGGAGGCAGTATTTTATGAACATCTTTTACTATAAAATCAACAATAAAAGACCATCAGTTGTAGTTTACTAGATCAACTTTGTTACTGTAAAAACTGTAACAACACACCCCCACCCTAGTATGTCACCGAGGGCAGACTTAAAACTCAGAAACTAAGAAACTACCTCAACTAGATGTGTATCCAATGTGTGTATTAGAAATAACCTTTTTGTATTAACTGTGACTTGTTGTTCGTAGGATTTGTCTTTAGCTTGCGTATGATTAACCTGGATGTGCTCTTTGTTCCCATTGGAAAGGATTTCTGCAACATGGGTTAAAAAATAATTGAAAAAACAGGTTGTGTAGAGACAATATGGTCGAAACTATTATTTTCATTATCGGTTAATCATGTAATCTATAAAATATTCCGTTTGCTCGACCAACGAAATGCAAAACCCCTTTAACATTCAGTTAACCACGGAGAGCAAGGAAAAGAAAAAGCCTTTCCATTTGAGAAGCTAAAAAAGCACTTCTATTGTCACTTTGCTTAAAGAATGACTTAAATAATTGATGGTTTATTAAAATTGTTCTAATCTCCACATATTCTCACCCACACAGTAATGAATACATTAATGAAAGCACTCAAGCAATTAAACCCAAAGCTAAAACTGTACAGCTTCACATTTAAAATGAAAACCCCCGTGGGGAGAAAAAAAGAAATAAAAAGAAGCAGTGTGTGTTTATAGTGGCAGCACCAGCAGGCTGTGTGAGTGTATCTATCCTCACGTAGGAGTCGGCCAGTAACCACAGCTGCTGTCTGTGCAATACAGCTGTGGCCAGTCAGCACTTTCTGTTGTCCAGCACACACACACACACACACACACACCAGCAAAACATGTCTGGAGACTGACTCTTAGACAAAAAAGCAGCTTTGTCTGCCAAATAACCCGAGGTGTAGCCTCCAACCAGAAACCCGTGATGCAGAGTGAGCACAGTCGCTGCAGACTGCGTTTGACTTGTGAATGGAAAGAAATGTAGCCTAACCTGATTGCCTGACCTTCGTATAGCACAATAGTCCAATCCGCAAAATAGAAATATAGGCGAGAATCAACAACTTGTTATGTGCACGACACTGACACAAAGGCTCTTAAAAAGCTCTTCAAAGTAAATAGAAATGAAATGACCAGCACGGCTGCATCTGTAACAGTCACAATCTCCAAGATAACACATAGGCGTCCAAACTTCAGCTTCTATCTGATTCCATTATCAGCTTGCACGCAGACCGGAGAGGAGAGGCGCTTACAGGTGAGCTTAACTGGTGGTATACTCACAGTGAGGAGCGGCGGAGGCTCTGCCAAAGACGCTCAGGGTATAAAGGGTAACCATATGCAATAGAAAAACCATCTTCCCAGTCGTGGTGTGGTTATTATCCGTGTGTCCGCAGAGAGGGGGAAAAAACAGAGGAGAGGTTCCTCCTCGCTCCTCCGGCACGGAGGGATAGAAGGAGTCTGATGTGATGGTGATCAAACCGCCCCTACGACGACACTCCCTCACTGTGAGGCATAGCCCGCCTCTCTCTCTCTCTCTCTCTCTCTCTCTGTTTCAGTCTATATTGGCAGAAAAAAAAGCATTGTGATGTCCAAGGTTTGCCAAAAGAAAATGCACCACAGAGGAAAGCTATATTCACAGCATCAGCAGCAGCACTCCCTAATATGATTCTACGGATTTCTATAACTTTAGAGTAAAATAACAAGTCTGGTATACAAGCTTGGAGTAGCGTGTCATCGCAGGGAATAGCGCAATTAGTTGCTCTTTAATTTGTGGCCGAGAGCCAATCATTATGAAGCATCTACTGAGTAAGGTTTTTCATCCTATCGAGATTTTGAAAATGTCATTTTGTCTCAAATCTGTTTTATTGGCATGAGCCTATAAGTACAGGACTGAGAAACAATTGGTACAAAACTTGGTCGACTTTTTAATGACACTACTTCCAGCGTAGAACAAGACTCATAACAAAACGTGCTTCATCATCATGCTTCATCATGCTTCATCATGCTTCATCATGCTTCATCATGCTTCTTCTGTTAACTAAATATTCACAAATTAAATCTCATCTTACATTCTTCCCTTTCTTCAGATGAAATGTCCCCATTTCAATAAATCTCATTTTACAGTATCATGCAGTGGGCTGTGTGTGTGTGTGTGTGTGTGTGTGTGTGTGTGTGTGTGTTGTCTGTCTGGCACCCCTTGAAGGGGCCCCATGGCCTTCATCCTTCTCCTCTTTTGATGAACTTTAAAGTTCATTTTCCAAACACAGTGTGACATTATTTTTCCAAAAAGCTTAATTTTTTATAATTAATTTAGTTCAACATACGTATATGAGTCAGTTTAGAGTCAGTCAGAATTTAGACAGTATTTGTTTCAGGGACAGTTGGCTCTAATGTGTAAGAGGACAATCCCTTTATATTTCATACATTACAATTACAGAAAAACTAACTGGTGCAACAAAACATCAACGTAGAATACAAAAAATATAAGATATAGTTTTGCAATTAAATGCGATGATAATAGGGAGAGCCATAGAATAGCAGAGATAATAAAAAAATAAAGAGGTAGTAGATTTCAAAGGAGCTCATTACAACTTAATGTGCTGTTATACTGGTCTTCCCTCTGGCTGTTGGGATGCTTCAAAAGCCTAGCATGGTCAGTCCCCCCCCACACACACACACACGCACACACACACACACACACACACACAAGAAAAATACTGAATTTCCTTTTAGTCTGAGAGAGTATCATATTCTTGGTATTTGACTATTATTTTGCTGAAGAACCTGATTCTTCTGTGCTCATACAGGCTGCAGTGTAACTGGAAGTGAGGAAGTGTTGTTCTATCTCCACATATCGTTGTTGGCAGAACTGACTCAGTCTGTTTTCTCGGGGTTGCCAGGGTGTTCTTTGACAACCAGTTACAATGGCCAATTCCTGGTTACTTATGTGGTCATTTTGATGTTCCTTATTTCTTAGTTTCTGATAGCTTGCTCTGTACACAGAATAGTATTACAGTTTACCTTGTGTTTTTTGTTGTGGAGGTCCAGGGGCTGGTCATTTTCTGCAAGGAACTTCTCTCCATCTTCGTCTTTTGGCAACACAGATCTTTGTAAATGCCCCACGCTTAACTACCTCATAATAATACAACAAAATAAGCTAATCATGTTTTTCACAGAAATAGCAGAACATCTTCCTGATTGCCCATTTAGCTTTATAGGCATGACCATAATTAGGTATGATTCCTATATTTCTGAGCAGGTTTTCTATGCTGTATTCTGACAAAATCACCCCTCCCCAGGCCAGCCCCCCCCGTACCACCCCACTTACTAATTCTGGAATCGCCCTTAATAGTATTACCAAAGCATTTTGTTCAAATATTACAAGATACAATATTCAACAATAATAATAACAATGATAATATAATAGCATTGTTGTTATACATACATACATACATACATACATACATACACACACACACACACACACACACACACACACACACACACACACACACAGTCTATATAGTCTACAAAGAAAACAATTTCTTGAAGATAAATCTAAAGAAAGAATATACATGATATGATGAAATATAGTTTACAGGGGTTCTCCTTTTGTGTCAGCCATAGAAAGAGATGAAATACGATTTTGAAGACGCTCTGCACAGTTTCATGTGTTCTACTGGTTTTCCCTCAGGCTCTGACACATATCATTGTTTCCCGGTCAATTTACTCCCCAAGTAAATGTTGAATTTTGTTTTGGTCCGAGAGTGTGTTGAATTTGTGGCATTTCCTGGTATACAACTACATCACAATAGAACAAGTTATTGCAAATATATCCTAAACAAAGATAAAATGAGAAATACACTAGTTTAACTTTTGAATATAATGATGTTGCAACATAGAAAAGAAGACATCAAGTAGAAATGAATAAGCATATAAATTCAACATATATGGAGAATAAAGTTTCATATTCCTTGGGAAATCAAAAATGACTTAAAGTTTATAATGGACTATTTCTAAATAGTTTTTTTTTTCCCTTTTACTTGATTATCAGTGCCCCTTGAAACAGCTCTATGCTTCATCATCACCTTCTGAAGTTGTTATGGCTATTGTTTGTGACCATTTGGTGAATGTTAGTCCAATTTTTACTCTCCTTTTGGCTCTGTTTTGGTCTCCACCAACTCCTGAGGGAAATGCATGTCTCTTTATCATCTTAAAGCTCCACTGTGTTTCTCAGTAGCTACAGTATACAGTACTGTAGCTAACTTTGTGTGCTGTTTGATGCTTAGCAGGTAGCCTACGGTGTGAAACTTTGGAGCTTTTTTTGTTGTTAAACGGTTGTTTGCTGTGGCTAAATATGTTGCATATGAGAGTGTGAGACGGAACAGGAACCATCAATGTGTGAGCCCTAACAAAATAAAAAAATCTGAGGGGAAACTACACAGTCGGGTGATAATTATCTGTGGATTTTGCACTATGAATGAACCTTTTCACATTACATGTCATCTGCTCATTAATAAGGAAAAAATAGTTTATAGCAGCTTTAAATAAAGGATGTGAAAATATCTTCCAATATGATTCTGCATATTTTCCTTCTCTCTTTCCCTCTTTGTTAAATGTGGTTGTATTGTCTTGCATTATCTTCAGTTGTCAGGGGAAAATGGGGGTTAGTGGCCATCTAACAGTGAGGAAACTCCAGAATGTTCCTCTGCATTTATGCATCTTGGTATGAACACAAAACTCTGTCAGCTTCCTAGGAATACTGTGAATTTTAATTTATTGTGCAATATGTTTTATTTACGTCTGTTGGTTTATGTGCTACTGCCACTGAGCCTTGTTACCATGCTGATAACAAATTCTAGCTGAGTCGAGTCGGTCATTAAATCTTGGTGGAACTATCACAATTAGAATAAGAATCAGACAAGGGTTTATTGACACAATAAGATACACTTATGTAGAATTGGAAATGGTGTAGAGATAAACAAACTATATATATATATATATATATATATATATATATATAAATATATAGATCAGAGAGTCAGTTTACTGACTTTGGGACTCTTTGCTTCTCATGCTACTGTAAAGCTACATTTCTGAATTTTAGCATACCACTAAGTGTTTAAGTGAATACTTGTTGCTATTTTCTGGACTCATGACTTGACTTGGACTGACGCATTGATGACTTGGACTCGAGGATTTATGATATAGGACTCAGGAGTTGGATAACCTTTCTAATTACTTTGATGTAAAATAGGCAGTGATGGAGTATTCATGAGTCTGGAATCAAGTCCAGACTCAAACACTGGGGACTCAAGACTTGACTCAGACTCAATAGTTGGCGACTCGACTACAACAGTGATACCTGATATTATCCTGACTAATGGCCAACACGACTGCTGTTTAGCAAAAGTGAATCTTGCTTTAATTTCCCTTTTATTTTTATTTTAGAATGCCCACTATGATAAACTCATTTAATTACTTGTTTCATTGTTTGATGCTGTGGGGAATAATTTAGCTTCCTAAGCACCAAGTGTGTTGGGGGCAACATTTCATGCATGGTATCTAAGTTATTATTTAATAAGATATGATTATTTAATAAGATATGATAAACTTCTGAATGGAATCATCTTTCCATGCTTTCCGTGCCATATGCACTGGGCTCAACTCTACCACACCACAGACTGTACGGGTTGTAACTGCAGCGGTAATGGGGCAATCACATGTCCCATTAAATCGAAGAACGCCTGCAGTGATTGGCTGCAAGTACATAGTTTTTTTTTCTAGATCTTGGTACACAGAGGAACAAATGCAGGTATTGTTTGGCAGAAGAAGTTTAAAATCTACAGGGCACTGGGTTATTTTGGTTGATACCTTAAAGATATTGAGTACCGATACTCAGTCCTAATGCTGTCAATCCATTATAGTGCATATATTACTATACAGTTATGGGTCCTAGTAGCTGGGGGGCTCAGGCAGTTGCCTACCTTGCCATAGGTAAAGTCTGCCCTTGAACTCATGAATAGATTTTTATCACCACTGTGAAGTGTAATTGTAACGTCTGCCTGTTTTTTGGTTAGTTGGACCCTGATTGTGAAGGAGAACGCTCTCCCCTCAAGGACACTATCATCAGAAGTGCTCGGTCCTAAATATGAGAGTTCTTTGCATCGGAAAACTCTTGCTCATCCATCATGTGGAAGAGTGAAACTCTCAGCAGTGTCTGTGTTTCCCAAATTAAATTCTCCACAGTGGCTGCATCAGAGGACGATTCACTCAGTAGTTTTGTGCCAGATAGAGGATCCTGACAAATCTGCAATCATTTAGGTGTCAGAGATTCAGGTGATGTGTGAGCACCCCAAAAAAGGGAAGTGTAAACTTTGATCCCCTAGATAGCCATAGCAACACCATTTCACAGCTGCCAAATGGACTAAAAGCCCAGCAAATCCAGCACCAGAATGGGAATTAGACACAGCTTGAATGATCCCTTGAATGTTTTCTTGTATTTCATGTGGGCTTTTGCGTCTGCAAACACAGTTCTCATATTTAAATTGCCTACAGCTGTAGTCATTGAAACAAATGTTCCTAAATGTTCCCATCCTCTATATTGAGCTCCAGAGAGTCATGAAAGGATCAAAGGGAGCATGACGCCGGGAGGAGCTGAATACGGACAATGCAAACGGAAATGGCCAACTGACATTGTCAGCCACTTCATTTTAATTGCATGGATTATGGAGCTCGTTTCCAAAGCTAATGTTTCTTGTTTCATTGCCTTTCCCATTCCTTCCTGCTTTTTTTCTCTCATAGCTTTTCTTTCCACTGAAAAGCCAATTAAGTCACTTCGTGCTTTCCTTTGAATCGCATGTTCATTTTCAGTCACCCCAAGAAAAATGCCCCACTTGGGAAATGTGGAAGAGGTCATTTTTGCTGACTAGAATCCACTGACTAGAGGTTTGCAGAACAATTTCTCTTTCCCACAAAAAACTAGATGAAATTATAGTTCTTTCAAAGTGACTGTTTGGTCACATTGATTGCATGATTTCCTGGTGTCAGGCATTGACAGATGTGTCCCCGTCCTCTATTGTAACCTGACAAATCTCCTTGATTTTATTCTGTGGTTAAAACAGGGAAATTAGCCCCTGCAAGCCGGGAAAAGAAAATCATGTCAAAATGCTTTACAGTCACAAAAGCAACTTTAGAAGTTTACCCATGCTCAGCGGGTGAATAAAAATCAAAAAGCAGGTGAAAATCAAAATCAAAGTCCATCCTTTTACAAGCATGTTAAATTAAAAAAAATATTTTTTTAAAGTTCAGTTCACATATACACATGTATTTTTTAATACATAACTTTTTCTATGCCTTTTGGCATTTTGGCATTCACGCACAAACACCTCACTTAAAAAGGATTTTTTTGGAAAACTCCTTCCAGCTGCAACATTTTCAGTTTCAGTTCAGTTTTCAGAGTTTGGCTTGTAAGTGTGAGTCGTTATATTGTCTGTGAGGCGTCACAAATGAGGCGATATTTTGTGCAATGGAGGACGTTGCCTAAATAGTGCTGGCTATAGAAGCTAACAGGACTTCTATCCCGTTGGTTTGGCATCTTGAAAACACTTATGTACTTGTATTTTTTTGCCTTTTCATTTTTGCAGTAGATTTGTTTTTAAAACAGTGCTTTTGTGGACAGGATGAGTGAAATCCCCTATTTTCCAAAAATACCTATGTATGTGTTGAATACTGTAGGTCTCAAATTGTTAAAATTGTATAGAGATAGAACTACCATTCAATCATTTCAAAAGACAAAACAACAATCAGAGAAAATAAATTTTCTGGAGCAGTATAATACGTTTGTTCATCCCAATCCTTTTAATCATGTCAGGTCTCCTCAGCTCCTTGCAGCCTCGGAGGGAGGTGGATCTCCAGGTTGGGAAAAACTCCATCCGATGCCAACAATAACAACAACAGAACAAACAAAAAAATCTATAATGTAATTCAATCATCTAGGATAATAAATACACAATGGATGTACTAAATTAAAAAATATGACTTGGCAGGTACAACTAAAGCAGCAGCTTCATTCACGGCCACACACACAGGAGTCACTGTAATCTTTATCATGGTTTGAATGTACATTTTGGTAAAATGCCTGAAACAAGGATTGTACTTTTGACTAGCTTATTTTGCAATATGAAATCATTAAATGTTTGTGTCCACACCGGGCTGAGTGCACTGGCCATGCAGTTTGCACTCAAGCTCACATGAGTTCAACCTTGAGCACCTGCATTGTTGCTGTAGTCTGCTATAATGTATTCCTCCGTGTCACATTGTGCTCAAAACAATATGCTGCTGCAGTTGGCAGCAGATTCATATTTGGCAGCAGGGGAACTGAACAAAATGGGAGTTGGGTTTTCATTACTTATTATTTCAGATGTTTCATAATCTACGAGTGTGCTGCATTTGTGCTTCTCTCTATTGATATGTCATTTTTTAAACATCCATGGCTTTCTCTTATTACTAAGCAGAATGTTTGATTTTCAGTTGCTTTGTAAAGATGGACATTTACATCACACACTCCAGTCTAACACGTAATGACTGCAGTGCATTCACAAATCAGACAGTACAGCTTACTCTGATTTTGATGAAACAGATATTCTTTGATATTAATGTTGTTCTTGTGATAATGTCTTTCATCGCTTGTTCACATGTTAGTGCTTCTACAACGCCCATTGTCACTCATCAATGAGTCACCTTGTCCTCAGGAACATTCCTTCACAGGGATTTTAACCGCTTTATTTACTGCAAGTCTGTATTTTTTTTTTTTTGGGTGGTATTTCATGGTATTTGGCTTTCACAGAAAACTGCAGGACCTAATATGCTAAGTTGTGACAAATGTGTCACAAGTGGTAAATCTGGTAAATAGGAAGAACACAAAAACCAAACAATACATATCATTCGTTTTCCGGTTCTTTGGCCTGGAATTGTAACAGTTCCAGATGCATGGATCACTTCCATATCTCATAAGCAGCAGTGAACAGCTCTAACAGTCTGCGAGATAAGTTATTGTGCAGACTAAAAGCAGAATAAATGCTATCACACTGGAATAAATACCTGCTGTAAATTCCTAATTGTGGCTGGGGAAAGAAAAACCTTAATGCTAAAATAAAAATTGAAAAACTTCAGAAACCGCTTAAGGCTCATTTTACTCTTCCATGAAATGTAGAAATTACTGTGCACCCGTTCTACCAACACTGATTACAAAACCCAATGACCAAAAAAAAAACATAAAAACAATATTTAACAGTTTCTGTTGTCCTTACACCACAGTGTAAAAAAACTCACTGAATTCAAAAATGTTACTTCAGTAAAAAGTATGATTGGACAGGAGAGTCACGTGATCGGCTTAAGGTGTAGCTCCCAAATTTATCAAATAGTTGTTTTATATGGCTTCTAATTTTGATATTTTACCACTTTGTGCTTGTTAGAGTTACTTGAAGCAGAATGGCAAACAAGAACAAATCCCAACGCGAAGATACGGACGCCATTGCAGAGGCATTGCTGGAGAAACAGAAAAGCTAACTCGAACTATGTTTTTCTCAGATTCAACAAATGGCTGTCGACAATGACATTAAACATAACTAATCTGTTCAGTCAAACAGTGTTTTAAAGGAAATGGAAAAAAGGATAGGTCTCCTGATGTCAATTCAAGCTCATATCTCAATGGTTAAAATGAATGTTTTACCCAGGGTCAATTCTGTGAACTCTATGCTACCTCTCTCCCCTCCTGCTGGCTATTGGCGCAATCCAGACCATCAGAAAATTCACTACAATTTCATACATAGGACATATGTCTGTGTGTGTGTCTGTTTGTGTGTATCTATTTTTGCATGTGTTGTTTTGTCTCTCTCTCTCCTGTTTTTTCTCTCTGAGTTTGTGGCCCTGGGACGCGCTCCTATGTCCCAGTGTGTTGTTTGTAACTGTTTGTGAATGTTATGTTTACATCTTTTTCGGATATAGACTATGCTTCAACTGCTGCGTTTGTGTCCGAACAGCAGCGTGGTTTAGGTGTGTGACGGCCGCAACTGTTCGTTCGAAACAACAATGGTGGATGTGATAGACAGATGACAAACCATCTGGCGTGTCAGGTAAGCTGTGAAATACTGAAATAAAAAACAGCGGGCTGGGATTGTCTCCACACAGCTCTCACAGACCCCAATACGTTCCCCAATACTTGAAATAGCAACGTTTTTACTACTGCCAAAAATAAAAACACAGAAGAAGAAGAGAAGCTTGGATCACAACACACAGAGGAAGTGTGACTTCATTCTCTGCTCAAGACTATATCTTTACATATCAAATATGTATCTGCTGCTATATTAATATGCTGAATATTGAGTACATCCCCTTTAATAAATAATAATATATCATAGTTTATTAGTTTAATCATATTGTATTAACAATCTAAATATGCAAATTAACTAGTAGTTAAAGTACAATATTTGCGGTAGAAATAGAAGTTGCAAGGAACATAAATACTCAAGTAAAGTACAAGTACCTCAAAACTGTACTTAAGTACAGTACTATACTACAAACTATGACTCGTTTACAGTGAAGAGTTACTGACGGCCTTTGGTTGCCATTTCTGACCTGACACCATTCTGTTTAATCATGATGCAAATTAAGAAGATTGTAAAATACATTTCACAAAAATATCACAATATACCAGAAATCAGATATTTCACACTCACAGTACCATTTAGACACTCAGGAACTATATTGCTCATTTCAATATCTTCATCTAACCTTGTTTTCTGTACTGTATGGATTTTGCCATACATTTGCACTATTTAGAATGTAGTACTATATTGTAAATATTATATCTTTTTTATCTTATCTTATTTTAATTGTATATATTACTTATCTTTCTTTATCTTATTTGCGCATATTATTTATCTTTTTTATCTTTATTTATATATGTTTCTTTTATACTATACTTGTTGTACGTGTCCTTATCACAGCGTGGGTCGGGAGAGAAACTTATTTTTAATTGCTCTGTATGTCTGGCACATATTGCAGAATTGACAAATAAAGTTGATTTTATATATTGCTTGGCCCATTAATCTGATTTTAGGAAGTGGTGTTACAGCTTGTGATGTTTCAGTTGGTTGCTTTTGATTGTATAGTGAACAGATGTTTCCTAACAACACATTTGCACATGACTAAAGTCTTTACTTGCTTTGACATTCTGGAGGTTCAGACAAGTTCACAAACTTAGTAATGGATTGATGAGATTGACGAGATTGATGGTGTGATAAAACGAGACTCCAGATCATTTAAGACGCCATCACAGAACGCAGTAGTTCAAAGCACTACAACGGACACAAAAATCATCCTTACCATTTCTGTTTTCATTTCTCATACAACACAAACATAGATGGTAGATTGTTTCCAACCCATCCCATAATGATGATGACATAATAATATTTTTTAATATAATTTATACGGTTTATTGATCCCCAGTGGTGAAATTACAATTTAAACTTTGTTAATAATCACTACACACAGGCCTGAAATACACACACATGTTCAAGACCTAATCATGCACAAATGGAGAGATGTCAGAGTGGGGGGGGCTGCCAGTGCTGGACCAGCACCCTGAGCGGTTGGGGGTGTACGGCGCCTTGCTCAAGGGCACCTGGCAGTGCCCATGACTTGAAGCTCCAGCTACCTATCCACGCTCCGTACTTTGGTCTGACCAGCAACATTTCTCTCTGGTTTGGGAACTGTAATGCTACAGAGAGAAAGGCGCTGAGCAGAGCGGTGGGGATGGCTGAGCGGACTATTGGTGCTACTCTGTTGACCATTCAGGAGCTGGCCCAGAAAAGATGCCTGTAAAATGCAAAGAGCATTATCAAGGACCCCACTCACCCTGGCCACAGACTGTTTTCCCACCGCCCCTCTGGCAGGAGGTAGCGCAGTCTGAGAGCAAGGACTGTAAGGTTCAAAAACAGCTTCTTGCACTGCTGACTGACTGAAACACACTGAAACAGTCCAATCTATCTGAATACTTGGGAGTAGAACCTCTGCTCCTTTGCGTCGAAAGGAGCCAGTTGCGGTGGTTCAGGCATCTGGTAAGGATGAATCCTGGAGACCGTGACACTGTGACACATAGAAGCATCATCATGTAATCCATTGATTTTAACAATGCAACTGTAAAGGAATACAGTTACTCATAATTGTTATTCTGAATAAGTAACGCCAGTACGTACGTGGGCGGCTGTGGCTCAGTGGTAGAGTGGTTGCGTGCCAATCGGAAGGTTGTTGGTTTGATCCCTTCAAGTGACACTGATCCCCCGACTTACCCCCGATGCTGTGCATCAAAGTCTGAATGTGTCTGATGAGCAGGTGGCACCTTGTATGACGTTTCCTATCAAAAGTGGTTTCTTTTAAACGTGACCACAATTGTTTTTTAACTTTACCCGAGTTGTTATTATTGTAACAGCCCTGTGTCCATAAAAATTAAGTTCCCATACAACTAACTGCATTTTCAAATATTCTTCAAATAAAACTTATTTTATATTTTTTTGACTATCACAATGTTCTGATGTGTCAAACAAACACAGGACTTTCACCCAGGAGACCACTGATGGTATCCGATGTAAAACTTAAATTAACTTTTGACTTATATTAACGTAGGTATCTTAATTAACTTGTACATGACATACTCAAATTACATAAGGTACTTAACTTACGTCACATATGTAAATTACTTAATTTACATACCTAACTTTACTTACATAAGAAATGTACTTATTGTAACCCAAACCATGATTTTTTCCTAACTAAGTAGTTTTGCTTTAATTCATAAAAGTTAACCGCATGTTTTATAATGCAACCATTTCATGATGTACACCTGTCGCTGGTATGAGGACGTGGAATCTGGGAAAAAATACGTTCAGCTAGAAATGTAATTGAGAACGCAATTTAGTTGTATGGGAATAGAATTTTGTGGGAGACAAGATTAATTGTGAAAACGATGACGTAAGTCCCCTAAGGAAGTAGTAAGATGTTTTTGAACCTAAACAAAGTACTAATCTTAACCTAAACCATGCTCTTTCCATCTAAACCTGTCATTTTTACACCTAAACCTAACCAAACCATAACCATAGATCATAAAAGACATTACAAATAACCTATTTTGTTGTTAGATTTGGATGACTTATTGTTCATGATCCATGTGATTGTCCCATGTCATCACCTCATTGAGTAATTCATAGTAATTTACAATAGAATCAATTATCAACACATGGGCAGCTTCTACTTTATTCCTTTTTTATTCATCAACTAGTGCGTCTTTACTCTTACAATGCTCAGTAATGATTTCAGCATGTAATTTATGCCAGAATACTGTATGAACAAGGTAATTTCAGTCTAATAATGTCTCAGAGGGGAGACTAGTTCAATGTGTAACAAGGTGTTTGTTGTTTTACCGCACATGCAAATAGAGACGTTTGGTGAATACATTGTTTTTTCCCACTGGAAGTTCTCAGAGTTCCTGTGCTTTGGGATGGAATTATGACCTGAGGCTGAATGATCTGTTGTTTAACACTGCTGCTACAATGTTAAATTAAATGGCTCTAACAAAAGATTGCCACATCAGTGTTAATGTTTATATTAGTGATTGTTTTGCTGCATTGCTCATGCTTGACTCTTTTCTTACATTTTCTGCAAAGACAAAAGTTCATAATTGTCATCTAATAAAAGAGACTAGATTGGTTTAAACCCAATTCCACCTGTGTTTGGTTGGATGGATGTAGCAGCAAGTTGTAAATAGTTCATGGTCATTTTTCATTCGACAAAACACTGCTTCTGAATATGCAGATCAGTCCCTCATTAAAAACTAAATGTGCGTCATTATGTTTCAATTTTAATATCCTCCATTGTCTATTTTGCTTTCATTTCCTTTTTAAATCCAAATGAATTGTCTGATTGCTAATTTGGAAAAGAGTCATATTCATACTCTATGAGCTATTCACTGTCATTTACACAAGCAGATAATAGAGGAAGCAGGTGGACGCAACTGCTGGAATCATTCTGGGCCACGAAGCTCCTATCCAGCATTGTAATGCATTACAAGCGTACACTCATTTTGAGGGAGATTTGTCATAATATGGAGTCGACCAGATGCGTTCCCCGGGTTGTAGAAGCTTCTCCCTGCCCACTGGGTCACCCTGTCAAACAGAGAGACATACATGCTTTGTCATTCTTGGGCTCCCACCATCTAACATTACAGAGAGGGAGGGAATAGAAAGACCTTGGCAGAAAATCACAAACCTGAACAAGTCAGAGCTGTAGATTAAGCCTGTGCAACTGTATATGATGTGTATGCGTGTGTGTAAATGAATGTGTGTGTGGTTCTACACTGTGAGAAAGAGCTAAAAAGAGGGAAAACAAACATAGTGAATCAGGGGCTGTATTTACAAAGTAAATTGTTACCACAGAGAGGTCTGAAGAATGTGATTTGTTCTTAGATAAGAGCCTCCGCCTCTTAAAACTTCAATCAGCAGCAAGAAAATGTAATAGTAGAAAGTCAGAGACCTGCCTAGCAAAGAGCTATACAGTATACACAGTGATTGTTTGACAGGGGAAATATGTTTGCTACAAAAGTGGGAGTTAGACATTTTTATTTAATATGATAGATAGATAGATAGATGGATAGATGGATATATAGATAGATAGATAGATAGTATAAAGATATACTGACCTTTGGGCCATATAGAAATGGACTAAAAAATAAGCTTTACTTATTGATTTTAGTTGGCAAAAAACTGGAAAGTCAGAAACTGTTGAGAAATGTTTGGTGTGAAAAGAGCATTTATGATTTGATGGATTATATTGCTGACAAACAGCTGGAATAGAAATGCAAAATCTGTTTTCCTAGTGGCCAAGTAGTGCAGTAAACCTTGATCTTCAGCATTACTAGATTTCTTGTTAGTAAGGTGCTTGCATCCCTACCAAACCCATCATAGTCAAAACACTCTTTGTGATTGACTCATTGCTTTTTTAAAAGCTCTATAGGCCTTTTTTTACAGTGTTTACATATTTTTTTGAAATGTCACAGAGGGAAAAGCACAGGTGTAAATAATCAAATGAATGATGTCTGCTATGATTTTGGGTTCCTGGTAGGATGCATGTTTGCTCACTGTCACTCTTGCTGGACCATTTGAATAGAACAAAGCCACTGTTTCATTTATATATATACACACACACACACACACACACACACACACACACACACACACACACACACTAGTGTTATAAGTAACCAATGTGCATTTCCTACTATGAAAGTAGGAAGTCAAAATGACAAGAAAGGTCTATTAAGTTCAATAATTACTGTTCCCGAGGCTGTCTTATCTCCAACCTCTCAAAAATGATAATGTTAAAATACTCTGGTAGGAGCTACTTTCAGAGTGTGTAGTGACTGCAGCAGCCACAAGCTGTTAGAACACTGCCTGGCATCAAACTGATGTATTCTCTCTGAAGTGCAGTCCCAGAATCAGGTAGCTTGAATTGCATTTTGATTTATTTTGTCATTCTCTTTATTTTATTCTGATGAGCTTGTCCATTTGTTATTGTTGATCATTAATGCAACATTACGAACCCTTTCTCTTTGATTCTGACTGACTGGCAAAACCCGATGTTTACCACTCTTTTCATAAATAGTTTAAAAGTTCTCTGCAATCAACATTTATTTTAGCTGAGCAGCTCTGCAATAAATGTTATTGCAGATACGGCTGCAATAACGAATGGTACCAGTGTTGCTTTCAAGCAGGGTTCAAATAATTGTCTGTTGAATATTAGTCTTGCATTGCCAGACCTTCTTCCACAGCGCTGTGGAGGATGGTCTGGCTAGTCTACTCAGAAAAACTCCATTGTGGATATGGACCATTTGTATGGTATTGAAGCCCAAGTAACCATGTTTGCCCATGTTTATGATCGATCTAGCATCTACCCACAAACACCGGCCTATTCTATTCCCTCCAGTAGAGCGCTGCCCTCTAGGAGTTGCTCTAACAGTCTAATAATGACATGAACGGGTGATCGAGCTTACCAATAGATTTGTTCTATTGAACCAACAAGGAGGTGGAGTAGGGCTATACCTCCTCATATGGTAGTGATAACAGCTAATAACGCCCATTCAATTGGCAGATAACATTCAAAGCTGGTGACTCTGCCTTGTTTTTTTTTTCATTTTTGGCTGATCCATTTGTTTTGTTTTTTGATGCAAATCATCATCAATTACAGTCTGTGTTCAAAAGTCAAGAGAATCTTGAGATATTTGCATTAAAACTTAGCATGTACAATTGATGAGAAACACTTTACAATATCCATGCCGTTTATCGCAATGACAGCAGGCCAAATACATTCTAATAATCCAACTCCAGTGTAGCTGTGCTGGAACTATCTCAGTGTGATTATCTTTAGGTGAGTTGTGGCAAATCACCAGATTGTCAAAGCCCAAGAGTAATACAGATGTAAGGTATTTTATTGTGTTACCTCTCAGTGAAATGTTAGGAACTTGGAACTTTTATTGTTAAGGGTAAAATGAAAGTGGTGAATGCTATCATGAGTTGCCATCGACTCTGTGTTGGACAATAAAGAGAAGACGTGCTGTCATGAGTTGCCATCGACTGTGTGTTGGACAATAAAGAGAAGACGTGCTGTCATGAGTTGCCATCGACTGTGTGTTGGACAATAAAGAGAAGACGTGCAGTGTCATCTCGTTTCAGAAGTTGAAACCATGTTTTTAGTTTATAGTTCTCCTGAGTTACGAGACATACAAAAGCCCTCGGCTACACAGAAAAGGAAATCCTTTGAATATAAAATGACTGAAATTGAAAGAAATGTAATAGATAAACAGACAAAAATCACCTTTACTGGCAGTCCTTGGAGGTTTACTGTCATCTTCATCAAGGTATTTGTTTTCATGGATTTTCAATTCAATAAAAGAAAGTATAATTACTCCAATTTTTCCAATTGACAAACACATGGAATCTAGCATTCCTAAAAGACCATATACAGAGAAAAAGAAAAGAATTACATCTTTTATCTTAAGAAATGACTTCCATTGGTGTGTTCACTTGCTCTGTCTGTAAAGGTTGAGTACCCTGGCACCTTACAGTATAATGCTATGTAAGAAAATGTAACAGTGTGCTCTAAAGCCCACTTGCTGATGACAACTTTTCAGATGGCATTATGACTTCATAAAGGGACACAGTATCCTATAATTTACTTCACTTTTACAGTCCTCTATTATAAAGGTGTATTAATAAAATACGACTGCCTTTTTATTACAATTTTCAGTCTCTGCTTGAGGACATGGAAGAGGTCAGTGTGAGTGCGCTCAGCCGGCGGCAGAGCTACAAAAGCTTCACATTGAGGCTAATTCACAGTGCAGCCCTACACCATCAAAGTGCTCGGTTGTGGATTTAATTGAGAGCTGATAAGCTCCCAACTGGGGATTCACGTCCGGCTGACATGGCCAAGTCATACCATCTTGTCATAATGGAAGCTCTGTTTTTTGCTGAGACACAAAAAAAAAGTTTATAGTTATAATTGCATTCTTCTCTCTTATCACAACACAGTCTCAAGCTGCTTATCACCAACATAACTTCTGAACATCTCAGACCCTGAGCTGTGCTGCTGCAAACCACACTGTGTTATGTTTAAGAAATGTGTACATTTTTTTATTCCCAAATAAGTTTTTATACTAAAAGATTTCGTCGTTTTGTCTTTAAGAACCAAATCTAAACGCATGCTAAATGCAATAAAACTGTCAACACAATTGGCCCACACATTTACAGCCATTACACAATGGATTCAAATATAAATGTTCATCCAGGTTTCCAAGTATTCAAAAGATAACAATTGAACAGACCAATTATACCATATATATATTAAATTTAAAAGACCATATTATATGATAATTATACCAAGGACTTAACATTACAATGTAATGTAAGCAGTTATATAGCACTGCACCCAATCGTTGCCAAATTCTTGGTAAAGATAGAATAACAAGATAATAGCACGTCTGAATGACTTCTAAAGCTTGACAATAATTTAGGCCTTTAAATTTAGAATTCTACATAATGTATTATTATCCTCCACTCTGTACTGAGAACCACTGTGGCTGCTTTTTAGTTTAGGACATGAACAGGTCGTAGTGGAGCGTTATCATCTGATGAGGCTCACCTGTGCAGCCTTGGCCCTGAAGTAATTTACTCATTCACTCTGTCTTCCCTGCAGGCACCCATTTTTCCTTGTCTATACATTTGGTTTGAATTCATCCACATAACTATTCTTTGCATGCTGTGTTGACATGCTTCCCTGCTGTGTTGTGAATTGCTTTAATCTTGGCTTTTTAAAATGTGTTGTTTGCTTTCCAATTACATTTTTTTTAAATGATGTGCCGTCTGTAACCCACACCCCCTTTCATCAACACAAAGTTAATTAGCAACAATCTACTGAAAAAGTAATGTTTTCTTTTTGTCAGTTGAGCGTCAGCTAAATATTCTTTGTGAAAATAGTTCTGTGTAATTGGATATTTCTGCCGCCAAGTGTCCTTTCGCACATTTTCTTGCATCTGCCACCTGCACTTGCTCATTCAATTTCTCTCTCTGCTAACTCATTTAACACCGCCAGTTTTCCCTCCACAGTTTCACCTCTGTGAATCAAGTCCCTCGATCTATATCAAGAATTACCTGCAAAGTGTCTTTGAGTAACCTTCACTATTTCCCCATTTCAACTTTCTCCAACAATGTGCAATTCAAAGAAAGTATGGAAGCTACTAGTTGATGCTTCGTATGTGTATATATATATATACAAATTAAGATTTTTGCATGCAAAACACATGCCGTTTATAAAATGCAATGTTTTATTATGAAGTAAACTATTAACACAATATACAGGCATACAATAAATTATTTTTAAATGCAGGGGTTCTAAAAGCGCTAATTAATTTCATCGTATTAGTTCCATGGAGGGCCGTCACCATTAGTGTGAACTTAAAGGTTGTTTAAATGTTAGGAAATGTTTTATGTCAAGTTTGAATGTGAAGTCTAATCTTCATATCTCAGTATCCTGAGTAGTGTTAATGAAAGGTAAGAATTTTAGATTTTGACCTGTTAATTGAGTAGGCAGACACTTTGCCAACGTTTGCTCCGTGTCATCCAAAAAACATAATGGTGCACAGTACTTCAGCACAGTGGGTCGTTTGAGGATTAATGTGTGTTTTGGCTGCCTGAGGGCATCTCTAATCTGATACCTCACCTCCTGCAATTTGTTAATGCCGCAGAAAGCGTAAACTCATCCCCAACGGGGATGGTGTGGACTGCAAATATCTTGAACTGTGATATTGCCAATAACAACTCTGTGCAGACAAATAGTTTAAGCCCAAGTGTGATTATACACTCCCAACCTCATCATTGACTTCCTGTCTCTGTCTGTGTTGCTCCCTGGGAGAGAGCGCCTCACAGATGCCCAAGGAGCGTCTGATCGGAGTAACCTTTAGACAACATGCCCAAATGAATGCTGTCCTCATTAGAGCAAATGCATTTCTATTTTCAGTGCCTGATTACCACAGACAGTAGCAATACAAAGACAACATTCAGTCATCAAGAATGAGGTCATGCTCAGAACTTCCAATAAGTTTTCACGAAGGATAAAGCTCTCATTTAAAATACTGCCGCGCATTTGATAAAGAGCAGCAGAAATGAACACAGATGTCAAAAAATAGGGTTATCGCTGCTATTGTAATACTTTCAATTCACTGGCGTCACACTTGTCTGTGTCCGATTCAGAGTGTGATTGCTGCTCTCTCCCTTAAGCCCTCTGTTCACACTTGTCTATTGATCTTCCAGTTGGTGGTATATTTACATTATGTTTTCCTAAGGTGTTAAACCCTATAAAAAGGAAAAATGTCTGCACTGATTCTGATGTACACTGAGAATATGGCATATCCATATCAGATACAAATAGATAAAATAACAAGCAACCTGCTTCCACTACACTCCCAAGAATCCCTCTTGAAGTCTTAAGTAACCCATATACTAATTTCCAGTGATAAGTAGACTAAATACTAAAGCTCCTTAAACAGTCCTCAGAGGCAGCAAAGCTAATTAGACACTTACAATGAATGTGCTCGGTAAGTTTTATTGCAAACTGCCAATTAGATAAGAGGAATTCAACCTTTTTCATCCTACGGGTTGTAATCCACACCTGGTGCCTGTTTCACGGAAGCGATTTGTGAGCACTGCTGCCAGGTGAACATGAATAAGAGACTACATGTTAACAGCTCTGTAGGCAGTAAGAGGAGGCAGAAGGATGGGCTTGGGGGTGCTGTAGCCACCCCTAGGATTCTCATAGCACCCCCTCAGCACCCCCAAGAAATTGCTGTGGTTTATTTATAAAAAGATATTTTCCTTAATGTGTTTGCTAATTTGTTAATACTATAATTTATACAGTATTTGAAAAATGAATAAATCCATTAATAAAAAAAACACATTTTTAGAATAAAAACCTGAACCAAACCCAGGTGATACTATTCAGCCAATGGGTCCAGCACACATTAAACTTTTGACCTTACATCTGCAGTATGATAGCCACACAGAAGAAGAAAAATGCAATATTTGGAGACGTTAGGTTACAAAATGAGTGTTAGTGAGTGTGAAGTGTTAGTAATGGGTCGTTTTTTACTACGAAACATCAACGTATTGAGACTTTATAAAAAAAATCTGTAAATGAGACTGAGAAAGATGGTGAACCTGTCACCAATCGACACAAAGAAAAGATGAAAGAAGACAACCTGAATGCGGCCGTGATTGCTGCTGAGGATGCCTAATGTTACACTGCTGTGAATGACCACAGTGACATTGGTTTATTTATAGAGCTGAAAACGTGTTCGAAACGGGTTCGCTCTCAGTGGCTTACTTAGATATATTAAGTCACTGCAGATATGAAAAATTTGACAAATGTTACATATGTTACCATGTGTGCAAGTATGAATACTGTGTGAGGATGCATGCTTCCAGCTGACAGCTTTTCTTTGTTGTTACGCAAAATTTTCATCTTCACTAGTGTTTAGATTGTTTTCCATCCACGAGTAGCTGCTTCATTTCCACTGTGCGCTTCACTGTGAGACAATAGTGTCTATACACATCAATGTCACCATCAAAAATTGACTGATTTTAGTCCACGTAATATGCAGCTGGAACATCCTGCTGAAATACTATGGCTAATTTACACTTTAATTTATTTTAAACTGTATTATTCTTTGCAGAAAGTAATACAGCACAACATAAATAAAATGAAAGCAATCCAAAACAGGCAAAGCAAAAGAAAAAAACCTGGCCCACGGAGGACAGGAGATCTTTAGGAATCCCTCTTACCCAAAGATGGGGCTGGTTTTCTCCAGAAGGCAGACTCTAAAGAATCACAAGGACGCTTCAAATCCCTTTGATGTCTTTCTGTGATGAGATATAAACCCTGATGGCAAAACCAGACCTCTTTGAACAATAAAAAATCGAATCTCAGCGTCACAACACCAAAGGCACAGAGGCAGTGCTCTTGTAAACAAGCTGTTCCCTCGAGTGGATGAGGTGGCATCTGCAAGGTTTGTGATGCTGAGCAGGATCACACAAGGATCCCCCACTGACTGTAGGAACACAAGCTATTATTGTTTCCTTATCAGTAGAAATATTTAAATAATATTGTATATTGTATGTTATAATTTCAATGTTAGGTGTCTTTTGATCCTGGGTGTGTGTTTCCGGTTTTAAGTTTGTAGGGTTAATTCCAAATGTGTCATCTTTGACTTCCTGCCTTGTGTGTTTTCACGTCTTTATGATTGCCTGCCCCGCCCAGATGTGTTGCACTTGTTCATCAGCCCTCATGTCACCTGTCCCCTGTTACAAGCCCGTTGCCCTGTGTATTTAGTCGATGTTCTCCCTTTGTATGTTGTCAGTTTGTTGTGTCTTGTATATGGAAGTTCTGGCTGTCTTTATAGTGTTAAGTTTCCAAGTGTTCCTGTTTTTTTTTAACAGTTTTATTCAACCCGCTTTATTTAACATCAGTAATGTTATACAGGTTGAATTTGGAATTACGCTAGCAAGAACGTTAGACTTCATTGGAAATAATGTTAACACCAAACATTACATCTAAATTCTGATGGCTAGCGGTTGCAAATTTGAAGAAAAAAAAACCACTGGACCACACCAATGATCTATACAGTATTTAAAACAGATTTATACTGTATTTCGGCTTGATTGTTTTATAAAATTTAAAAAAAGATGTTTTTGATATTTATAAAATGCAGGTAAAAAAGTTCCAAATAAAGTTATTCTTCTAAACTTGACTTGAAGTCTATTCTGAGGGAACTGCACCAGAAAAGTAGAAGGAGTGGTTTCCATGGTAACTTAGATAAAGTTGCTTTGTGGGATTCAACATTATCTATTAATATGTTAATGATTATGCCCTCTGGGTGGAGCCTGCTGTGTTGGCCCCATGCTGCCCTTCCCGAGCCTGCCCTATGCCCCTCCCCCCCCCCACCACAACCCCAAACGAACGAACTGACAGTTATCATATTTTTGATGATCATTACCGGCTGCTAACGAGGGGAATGAACTGAACTGAACCTTTTTCAGCCGTACCAGCCTGGTTCCAGCGTCTGTCGTCCATATCTTTGTTTTGTTCAGTGTATCAATGAAGTAAAAAGAAATTGCAATTCAGCCTGTTTGACAGCCTCCATCTGAAATGCTTTTGAAGTAAGTGGATGGTATTGGATTTAATAAATTATTAAATGAAAAAACATACTCCCATTCATACTTTCATGTGTTCTGTATGACAGTTTTTAAAAGAAATGATTGATTCAATGAATAGTTCAAAACAATTCAATGAATTTAATAATAATTGAATTCCAAGATAAAAACATTTCTTCTCTGTTGGTTGAAGCAGTTGAATAAAATTCACCAGCATTTTTTAGATGAAACAAAGTTGAAGGGACTTCATTTTATGCAGCCGTACGACCATTTTCATGAGCATTACATGTATAGAAATGCCTGCATTGCATTTCATTGTGTTACTGTGATCTAATAGAAGGGTTTGTTGCACAGTTCAGCACTCCCACCATTCAGTGAGAATGATGAGTGCCAAGGGTGCAGCTCTCCCCAGCTCACTGCCAGCTGTAACTGTGTCACAGCCACTTGCTATGTCAACAGGCCTGCCTTCCATCATCAATATTTATCAGAGAATCTGCACAGCGAGGGGAGTGCCGCACCCTTTCTACTACACTCGGCTCATGTAACTACATACTGTAACTTTGTTAGAGGACTCTCCTGAGCTGGCGCTGCATGCTAGGTAAACCGAGAGACTCTCCACTATGCCAAGTGAGGACAATTGGTGCCTGGCTGCATGGTCAGATAGAGCCAAATACGCACAGCTTTTAGCTGAACAGATTAGCTTGTCTGGCAAACCAGACAAGAGCAATCCTGTTCAAAACATGTGAAACATTTAACTTCTTCAAAAGCAAAAAAATAAGTATTTTTTACATTGACATAGGAATTTGTACAGAATATGTCAGTATAATGTAACGTTTGAGTTAAAATTGTGCTGTTTGTGTGTGTCATAAAGCCTTAATGAAGTGTTGAAACAAGCAAAAACAGATTATCAGTGATTCATGTCATAATATTTTTTTTTGTGGAAATCTGTATTAAATTTTTAAGAGTTTGAGTGGTTTATCTGACACATTTCATCTAGTCCATTGCTTCAGAGCAGCTCTACTTTCCTTGTGTCCTCCATGACCTGGATTTTTGAATGCTGTCAGGCTAAATGCAAGCTGCTCGGATCATGTGCAAAGTGTCTTGGAAGAAACTGGCACTGCCGCACCAATGAGCAGATGTCTGGGAGAATAAATTGGCTGGAGAAAGTTTTGTAGGCACCTGTTCAATCCATGCTGTATAGGAGACCTCAGACAAGAGTGTATAGAGCTACATTTGCAACAGTAACAGACTTTCAGAAATAGGATGGGATGATTCAGTAGACAGCGTGGGTTGAGGTTTTTCACTTTGTGACTCAAAACTTTATCAGTGAGAAAACATCAAATCATGATGGAAGGTAAAATCATGATAAAAGGAAAAAGTTAGCAAGAATCGTCCTGGAGTCTTTGTACGTTGTCAGAGAATAACATTATTCCTCACTATCTTTTTGGGGATTATTTTGGGGCTTTTTGGGGACTTTATTTGATAGGACAGTTGAAGACAGGAAAGGGGTGAGAGAGAGGGAGAGGACATGCAGACATCCAGCCGTGGTGCCGGGATCGAACCTGGGCCGCTGCAGTAATGACTGAGGCTTAGTATTCTTCATCATCTTGATTAAGGTATTTGCCCTCCAAATTAAATGGTGTTGGGAACACTGCTAATTTTACAAGCTGACAATTTAAATATCTCTTCATCTCAAAACAACACATGATCTTAACTTTTCAGAAAAGAAATTCAAACTCTAAAAGTCTTGGCACTTGTTTACTTTTTATACCTTTTGATTTTAAATGTCATTACAAGTTATCCGTTATCAGGTACTGGCATATAATTACCTCAAGATATCAGGATATGTGTTAATCACTATAATTGTACAGTTATGTATAGTCCTTTTGTTCTTTAGACTCCTGCATTTTTGCTTTCATTCTCTCCAGGGATGCCTCTCTCTCAAGGCGCAAAGGAATTACTCCATTATGTGACTGACTTGAATAGACCATGAAATACAGAAGCTCATTATCTCAATTTAATGCCCAATCTGTGGTCTGAATATAAACAAAATAGTGGCCACACACATAAAATAGACCCATCTATTTCTCTGAAAGTAATTCCTTGAGTACAGGGACTAACACTGTTCAACTAAATCTAAAAGAGCTGTTTATACAGGAATATCAGATCCTATATATGTAGAATGTTATATACATATATAATTTTCTGAACTTAAAATCCTCATATTATGCATTTTGGCTTTTTCCCTTTTCTTTGTTGTGTATCTTTTTGTTCATGTTATAGGTTTACAAAGTGAAAAGCCCAAAGACCACCCCACTTACCATCTCCAATGGAAAACACTTCACAAACTGCTCCAAACAGCTCTATAGTAGTCCAGCCTTCACTTCCGTGACAAACGTGTTTCACATAAAAATGCTCGCCTAGCTGCTAGTGTGGTACTCCCTCATACACTGCAACTGACTAGTTAGTAGTGCTGACCTAGGTACTGCCAGAGCCCGTTTACCGGGGAACCTGTTTACTCCTTATTAAGCCCCATTGCACCCATTTTGGTTCTACCAGAGTTGCACTAGGGGTGATTGCGGGGAAGTGCAAAATGAATGGGATCCTATGGAGCTGGAAGGCTAAATTTGTTTCTTTCGCCTGATTGTTGCTGAGAAATCTCAGATTTGATTGTAGTTTTTGCAAATTCAACATGGATTATAGATTGCAAGTTGAATGAACTATTAGTTATGTCGTTTCAATTTCTTAGCTTTTCTTATCCTTAAATAGGCCAAACTACAAAGAGCCATATGAAAGAAAGTGCAGTTTCAAGATACACTACCGGTCAAAAGTTTGGGGTCACTTATAAATGTCCATACCACTCCATTATAGACAGAATACCTACTAATTTGGGTGGGGGGGCTGATCTTTAATGCAATATCTACATTGCCCATTACCAGCAACCATTCATCCAATGTTCCAAAGGCACATTCTGTGTACTAATCTATCATTTAAAAATAAAACACTAGAAAAACATTGGAGAACCATTTTACTATTATGTAAGCACATAATGTAATCTGAAAACGGCTGCCCTGGTTAAAAAAACAATGCAACTGATCTCAGCTGGCATTCTGTCTACAATGGAGTGCAATGGGAATTTCTATGTGACCCCAAACATTTGACCGGTAGTGTATATATAAGCTTTTTACGTTTATCCGAGGTGTAGTTGGAAGAGATGTGTTTTTAGCTGGCCGTGGAAGATGCGTAGGCTTTTGGCCATCCTGACGTCAATAGGGAGCTCATTTCATCATTTAGGAGCCAGGACAGCAAACAGTCGGGATTTTGTTGTGTGATTATTTGTCCCTCGCTGTGAATGGGCAGAAAGCAGGTTGGCTGATGCAGAAATGAGAGGGTGGGTTGGGGTACAGGGTTTGACCATGTCCTGGATGTATGCTGGGGCTGATCCGTTCTAGGCCCTGTAGTGTGAGAGAACTTGGGGAGGTTGAAGACAAGCCGAGCTGTTGCATTTGGAATGAGCTGCAGGGGCTGGCTGGCACATGCAGGCAGGCCAATCAGGAGGGAATTTCATTAGTCTAGACTAGAGATGACTAGAGCCTGAACCAGAACCTGAGTTGCATTCTGCATTAAGAGAGGACATATCCTTTTGATGGTATGTAGTATGTATCTACACGATTGGGTAGTTGCAGCAATGTTGGCAGTGAAGGAGAGTTGGTTGTCAAGTGTCGTACCTAGGTTTTGGTTTCTAGCAGTCTGAGTGGGGACTACTACAGAATTGTCAATTGTTATAGTCAGGTCTTGGGAAGTAGAGCCCTTCCCTGGAAGGAAAAGGAGCCCAGTCTTGTCAAGTTTGAGTTTCAGATGGTGTGTGGACATCCAAGAGGAAAGGTCAGTCAGACAGGCCGAGATACGTGCTGCTACTTAAGTTTCAGACTCCAGAAATTAGAGAATTAGTTGGATGTCATCTGCGTAGTAGTGATAAGAAAATGCGAGTGAACGACAGACCCGAGAGAGTTGGTGTACAAAGAGAAGAGGAGGGGAACCCGGACTGATCCCTGAGGAACCCCAGTTTTGAGTGGGCAAGGTTCTGAGGTAGATCCTCTCCCAGTCACCCGGTAGGTTCGATTTGTCAAGTAAGATGTAAGCAAAGAAAGTGCAGAGCCTGAGATACCCAAATACTGGAGAGTTGAAATGAGGATGTACGTAGTTGTTCACTGTGTCAAAGACAGAGGAAAGTGTGTATTTTGTTTTCCTCCTCTTTCAAATGCAACATTAAAATTGCTAGACAAAAAAAATATATCCTAAGAAAAGTGGATTTTGAAGGATATAGCTCCATAGACCTCCATTCATTCCCTCACCCTCATATGGAACCAGAGTGGAACTACAACCAGTTCAGAAGTCTGAAGTTTCCCGAGAGTGGAAGTTCTCCCCTTATTAGACATTCTCTGGTACTGTGCATGTACAGTGGGTACGGAAAGTATTCAGACCCCTTTAAATTTTTCACTCTTTGTTTCATTGCAGCCTTTTTCCAAAAATCAAAAAAGTTCATTTTATTTCTCAGTAATGTACACTCAGCAACCCATCTTGACAGAAAAAAACAGAAATTTAGAAATTTTTGCATATTTATTAAAAAACAAAAACTGAAATATCACATGGTCATAAGTATTCAGACCCTTTGTTCAGTATTTAGTAGAAGCACCCTTTTGATCTAATACAGCCATGAGTCGTTTTGGGAAAGTGAAAGTTTCTCACATCTGGATTTGGGTATCCTCTGCCATTCCTCCTTGCAGATCCTCTCCAGTTCTGTCAGGTTGGATGGTAAACGTTGGTGGACAGTCATTTTCAGGTCTCTCCAGAGATGCTCAATTGGGTTTAAGTCAGGGCTCTGGCTGGGCCATTCAAGAACAGCCACAGAGTTGTTGTGAAGCCACTCCTTCGTTATTTTAGCGGTGTGCTTAGGGTCATTGTCTTGTTGGAAGGTAAACCTTCGGCCCAGTCTGAGGTCCAGAGCACTCTGGAAAAGGTTTTCGTCCCAGGATATCCCTGTACTTGGCCGCATTCATCTTTCCCTCGATTGCAACCAGTCGTCCTGTCCCTGCAGCTGAAAAACACCCCCACAGCATGATGCTGCCACCACCATGCTTCACTGTTGAGACTGTATTGGACAGGTGATGAGCAGTGCCTGGTTTTCTCCACACATACCGCTTAGAATTAAGGCCAAAAAGTTCTATCTTGGTCTCATCAGACCAGAGGATTTTATTTATCACCATCTTGGAGTCCTTCAGGTGTTTTTTAGCAAACTCCATGCGGGCTTTCATGTGTCTTGCACTGAGGAGAGGCTTCCTTCGGGCCACTCTGCCATAAAGCCCCGACTGGTGGATTGCTGCAGTGATGGTTGACTTACTACAACTTTCTCCCATCTCCCGACTGCATCTCTGGAGCTTAGCCACAGTGACCATTGGGTTCTTCTTTGCCTCTCTCACCAAGGCTCTTCCCCCGATAGCTCAGTTTGGCCGGACGGCCAGCTCTAGGAAGGGTTCTGGTCGTCCCAAACGTCTTCCATTTGAGGATTATGGAGGCCACTGTGCTCTTAGGAACCTTAAGTGCAGCAGAAATTTTTTTGTAACCTTGACCAGATCTGTGCCTTGCCACAATTCTGTCTCTGAGCTCTTCAGGCAGTTCCTTTGACCTCATGATTGTCATTTGCTCTGACATGCACTGTGAGCTGTAAGGTCTTATATAGACAGGTGTGTGGCTTTCCTAATCAAGTCCAATCAGTATAATCAAACACAGCTGGACTCCAATGAAGGTGTAGAACCATCTCAAGGATGATCAGAAGAAATAGACAGCACCTGAGTTACATATGAGGGTCACGGCAAAAAGGGTCTGAATACATATGACCATGTGATATTTCAGTTTTTGTTTTTTAATAAATATGCAAAAATTTCTAAATTTCTGTTTTTTTATGTCAAGATGGGTTGCTGAGTGTACATTACTGAGAAATAAAATGAACATTTTTGATTTTTGGAAAAAGGCTGCAATGAAACAAAGAGTGAAAAATTTAAAGGGGTCTGAATACTTTCCGTACCCACTGTACATCTCCCAACAACGATAGAACAGAAGTGAGATTCTGTCTAAAAAAGAGAACTCAACACACAGGGTGAAAAAGGAGCTGCAGCAATGTGCAGTACAACTAAATATAGTGTTTTCTGAAAATTAAACCACATAAACCTATTCTGGTACACCTCTAAATACAATTATGAACCTGAAAATGAGCATAATATGAGCACTTTAAAGATAAGTTAAACAATACATTTGTTATGTTATCACAGGAAACATTGAAATTCTGCATCAGTGGAAATCCATTTTATCAGTTGCAAACTTTTCCTATATAAAGATTTAATAGTAATAATAAAACATACAAATATGTTACTGTATTACTTTTTTAATGTCAATCCTATACACAATTTAGAATAAAACACCAAAAAGCAATCGATACATTATGGTATATTCTCAGAACGCTCTCTATGATTGTCGTCACTGCTGTCTCTGTATCTGGACCTGGGTCTGGATAAGCAACATTATAAAGATAGTATACAGTTCTAATTTGAAATCCCTTCCCTTTATCCTGCAGTATATCAACATCAAGCTAACAATTCAACTGGGCATTATCTAACAGATGCTCTGAATATAAAAAAAGACCGTTATTACAATATTTAATGTTATCATTTTGGTTTTGAGACAATTATTTAAATTCAGACCTTTAGTCATGAATGTCCCAAAGGACAGCACAAAGCACATAACCATTTGAAATATAGGTGACACTGAAGTGATACCTTCCATTAAAACCATTGACTTTCTAGCCGTGTCTAATTCACATGAATCATTCTTCAAATACCTCCACTTCCTGTCTTTGCAAATAACAAAACATATCCAGCCTAGCCGCTCTTCATCTCCGTTTCCAAGGCTTTGCAGCAGCATGTGTGTGTGGACCATGAATAATGTAAACCTGTCAGCACTGTGTCTGCTCTGTATGCTTTAAATGATTAGCCCAGTTTAAAAGTCAGCTTTGAGTAATCTATTATTTATTCTATTACTCTGCTTTTGTCCTGAACTCTGCCGAATGCTCTTGTCACATTTTCATGAAATGTTTTTTGAAAATATGCAGCCCGGGTTAATATGCAAATGCAGACAGCAGCCTGTGCTTTGCATTTGGACCAGTGTGATATGAATGCAAATCGCAGTTGTGCTTAGATCATTGCCACACGCTAATACAATTAAACCTGAATAATAAAATTGAAAATAATTAATGACCAAACACAGAATTGTCAGATTGTCTATGTTGCGTCTTTTCAATGTGATGTGTCGTAAACTGAGCCTGTGAATGATCTACTTGTCATACACCCTGTATTCTACTACTCAGCTGATATAATGACCAGTATGTTCTACTGCATTTAGTCCTAGTAATAACATGCTTTTTGTCATGTGATTATATCAGTGGGGGGTGTTTTCACCATAGAAATGACATGCTTTGTCATTTCAAGCTGTCATTACGCTCTCACCATGTAGTGACTCCTGGTTTCACAGTGGCTTTGAAAAAGCAACACTCCCTACAACTGTAAAGTGGAGATGTGGAGATTTTTTTTTTTATATTGAATATCTGCCGATACAGAGTCCCGATTCAATACTTGTACTTGCTCAGATAATAAAGAGGCACAGTTTTTGTTTACAAAAATAACAAAGTAAACAAAGTAACTAAAATATATCATAAGATTAATACATTTAACTTATTGCAACAAATTAGTCTTTTTTCTCAACACTAAAACAGTTCTTTTTAGGATCCCAACCCCAACCAACATAAACTGTGTTAAGTTAAGTGACAATGAACTGCTTGAAACAAGGTAACCAAGGCATGTTTTACACAAAAAAATGTTACAGTCCATGGTAGAACTTCAGACATCACCACTAAGTAATGAAATACATGTGTGGCGAATTGAAGTGATCCACTTCTGTAAAAATGGGTGACTGAGAAAGACAGACGTTTTTTACTTGTTGCCTAGGGCTGAAAAGCTATGAGACACTCTGGACGGACACTGGATTCGGATAAAAAACGTGTGGATGGAAACATAGCTAATCGCTAGTCTTCTGTGATACAGAATGATCATTTTTTGAATCATGATTTCGTTGATGTTAAAAATTGGGGTGTTTTAGGGTGTGGCTATGATGTGATTGACAGTTTGCTACCTGTCAATCATGACAGCAGTTTGGCAAAGCTTAACCATGGCACGTGAACTTAAAACCTAGAGAAGCTAAATCTTACCTTGAATAATAGTCAGTCTGCATCCAGATTACCAGTGAAAGTGGGTAAAGTAACGTGGAGTGTAAGCAACATGTGCAACTCTCAGTTAACAGTCCATGGCTCCTCCCTCTCTCATCCCTCTCTTCTAAAATCATCACATCCACAAACAAGATGGCTGCGCCCGTAACGGCAAACTCAACAACTCATAGCAGATTTCCACAAACTAATGAGTGACGTCACACATGCTCCGTCCATTAATATTAACAGTTTTTGGTCACTGCTCATGTGTCATGCCCAGTTTGACTTCCTGCCTTGTGTGTTTTCCCATCTTTTATGATTGTCTGCCCCACTCTGATGGGTTTCACCTGTTCATCAGCCCTCATTACAACTCTCATTGCCTTGTGTATTAAGTCTGTGGGATCCCTATGTCTAGTGTCAGTTTGTTGTCTCTCCCAGTGTAGTTTCTTTTAAGTGGTTTTGTTTTTCTAAGTCTTTATTTCTCCAAGTGTGTTTGGTCAGATTGCTATTGCCTGCATTTGTGTCTGGACACTTTCAGTTGTAAGCCATTTATCCTTAATAGATCTCCCAGATCATCCTGCTGCCTTGTGGTAAATAATTAAATGATATCATAAAATCACAATGTATTGAAAAAGAATGCCACTTCAGACTTATTTACGGATGAAACTCTTTGGCTTTGTTCAGTCCCTCCAGGAATTCGTGATTGCAACAATTCATGCAAATTCAACCAATCATTCAGTGCATCTCGCAATTTTGACCAATCACCGCAACTTTATCGCAAATTTGACCATAACAGAGTTTCCCTATATACATTTTGACATCAATGTCCACTGTAACGAGTTTTCACTCTAAAGTCGCTGAAAGCTGCTGCTGTTTCCTGCCGGCTCTCTGCAGCGGGCGGGGCTGCTTCTCAGTTCCCCCGGCAACTGAACACAGAAACACACACGTGGATGCAGGCAAAACCGAAGGTGAGATTTAAACGATGATTTAAATTGAAGACAGCTACGCTCGGTATTGTAAGTGAATTGACAAGTTAAAGTCCAATACATACTTCATCAAATCATATGAATGTATGTTATGACAAGAACTAAGAAATTGGTCATATTTCTCCTGTATTACCTTTTGTTGCATTGGATTCCTGTAAAATCCAGGATTGAATTTTAGCTCATAGTACCTTATTGTCCCACTAGAACATTGCACTCCCAGAATGCATTACTTGGGGTTCCTAGAGTCTCTAAAAGTGGAATGGGAGCCAGAGCCTTCAGCTATCAGGCTCCTCTCCTGTCGAACACCTGCAGACACCGTCACCACATTTAGGAGTACATTTAAAACTCTCCTCTCTTATAGTTAGTGAGTGAGGAGTTGCAGCTTTTGCCTAGACCGGCGGTGTATATCTACAGATAGGGCACCCCTCCTCTTCTCTGCTTCTCTTCATAGCTGTCAGATCCATCTACCCACCCTTATAGAACTGTCTCAGGTTTGCCTTGCACCAGCTCTTAATTATGCTGTTATTATCCTGCACTCTGCAATGCCCTGCTGCGCCCTGCTATACCCTGTAACGCCCTGCAGTGATGTACGCCATGAACTACTACAACTACTATTTCTAATCCTGGTTCCGTTATGTGTATTGTGACTATTATTGCCACCGTTCATTACACCCCCAAACAGCAACGTCAAACACCGCCCACCAAGAGCCTGGGTCTGTCCGAGGTTTCTCCCTAACAGGAAGTTTTTCCTTGCCCCTGTCGCACCAAATGCTTGTTCTTGGGGGAATTATTGAAATTGTTGGGTCTTCAATTGAATTAAATGGTCCCAGCTCAGAACAGGATAGAAAACTAACTAACAAAGAAAAGAAAGCCACTGACCAAAATGTTCAAATTTGATTGTTTGTCTTAAATCCACCAGCCATTTTCATATTATACCAACATTTTCAGCATCCTGAGCCTTTTTGGTAAGGTACTAGTAGATGAATTCTGCCTGAAACAAGTTTTCTTTTATGTTTAAAGAAGAATATCAACAACAACAAAAAATCGCAACTTTTATCTAAATGTTTTACAAAAGCTGCCGCAATTTCAGGCATTTTAGTCAAGTGAATGATATAAGCATATAAGTATTTTGAAAAGATCTTTATTTTGTATGGACACTGTACTATAAATATTTCAGATTTCTTCTTATTTGAAATGAGTGTTTCTTCTGTTTTATGTAGTTCTACTGATCAATAGAGAACCGATATTCGTTACAGAGGCTGAGAAATAGCAAGACAAGCAAGACACGAAACACTAATGAGAAAAGAATCATAACAAAATTTCTAAACTGGGTCATGCCAAATAAAAATGAAATGAACACATACTGTCAGATCTCACTCACAGCTTTATAGATCTTCAATCAACACATCATCAGTGGACTTCCTAATTACATCTTAATTTAATTCAGCTGGTTTGCATCATTTGAATCAGAAAGCTTCCACTCAGTATCTCAATTAGAGGAACTGTCGGCTAATCAGGTTCAATATCTGTGACTGATCTGTCTGTGAGTTTGCTTAATTAAAAATAATCAGTCAACTAAATTCATTTGCAGGACGAAATAAAAATCATTCTCCTCCTCTGCAGTGTCTGTGACCTCAAAATCATGACAGCTTTATAGAACAGTATCTTCAGCCAGTGTCTTTAGTGACTTTTGATTTAATGGCAGAGAGAGTGTAGTCAAGGGTTTGTTTTGCAGCTCGGTTTTGTCAAGTTCAGTGTGGTCAGGAATGTGATGGTTAACAGTTTTAAATCCATCCAAATAGCTCCCACACAGAAAATATAAACACCTAGCATGAAGACCTGTAACTGTATTTAGTCTCTGCTCAGTAGTTATTTATGAAATGTCTCACAATGAGAATTGGACAAAAATATGATCCCAGTGATGTCTTTTATACACTGGCAGCAGTCAATCAGTCTCATGAACAGCAAGAACCACACACCACAACCACAATGTACTCTCATGGCTAATTAAAATGTGGTTTAATGATAGTTTCAAAATCCATAATCAGAAATATAAAAAATAAAAATAAGTTTAAATATTTCAATATTTGTGGAAAAACATTTGAGATTGTTACCACTTGGACCATAGGGGTTCCTAAATGTGTAACTATTGAGGAGACTGTCCTACCCTAAAAAATAATCCTATAGGTTGTTTGGACTAAAGCATATTACGATCCTCATTTACATTTATGTAAATTAGATTTGCGCAACATCTAGTGGCCGTAGTAATTATGTTGCTAGCAAAGGAGGAAGTCAGGTGACGTAGGATATACTGTATGTAAGAGCGCGTAGTGAGGAGGTAGGGCTGGATGGATGGGTCAAACAAACTCAGCACTGTCACCCAGGAGACTGCTGTTTGTGTCCCGTGTTGACTTATTTTTACTTTCATACAGTGTGTGCTCACTTGCTAGTGTTCAGTGTTTTTTGGGCATTTTAGGCCTTTATTTGGCAGGACAGCTGAAGACATGAAAGCGAAGAGAGAGTTGAAATGACATGCAGCAAAGGGCCGCAGTTCGGAGTGAACCTGGGCCTGCTGCGTTGAGGAGTAAACCTCTATATGTGGGCGCCTGCTTTAACCAACTGAGCTATCAGGGCGCCCAACATCTGGCTTTATATCTGCTAAATACTCCACCATTTTGGAGTGTTACAATGATACAAATGACATATGTGATACCATCAACACAGGGGTATCACTATCTATTAATGCTTTTCTGTTGGCTCACAAGGCGCATGTATCAAAGACATCAAACATTATCACCTTTAAGACTGTGACAAAGTGTTCTGCTGTGTGAAAAACACCTGTGTGCCAGATTAGCCAATCTATTACAATTTAATCTGTAGCATGTGATTAATTAATGGTATTTTGTTTTAGCATTTAATCAAAGTTTCTCCTTCCTCCACTTTCTTTTCAGCAATTTATCTCAACTGCTTGAGAAAATTAAGCTTTCTAGAGACTGTTCCCTGTTTTCAGTGCTTCTTTAGCTCAGGGGCTGAAGTAACATTTAGTAGTAAGCCTTGTGTATATGGCTCCAAAGAACATTTATTTGTGCAGAGTTAAATACGCGTCACCTCATTATTTCCTCTCTTATCCCCTCATTAAAGAATAAGCCTGCTATTATTCTATAGTGTTACTTTAAACAAATCCCAATAAAAGACCCAAACAAACATAGCTTTTATATTGTTCATGCTTGTCATCAAGCCATAGGGCTTGATTGTTTTCCCACTGTTGCAATGGCTGACAAGTTCCTTCATTATCATGATAAACATTGGAATTGCAGTTTATTCTGAGTCAATTCCACATACTCACATACACACCTACTCACCTGCACCCCTGCTGTTCGAATAATGATTTTGGACATGACCCATTTTTAAAAGATTTACATCTTCAGCAGTACCAAATGGGCTTTGGGCTGAGTGTCACAGACCGTGTAGGGAAGTCTGAAAGTGTTGAGAGACAGACTAACACGTTGGATTTGGTCTTTTTGCGGGATTTGCTAAAATAGAATGTCTACATCTTCGTCTTTTAACCTGCGGCCCTCTTATTTCATTTTTGCAATACATGGCTTTGATCCAAAGCAACCTTTTCAAAACTGTCCAACCTCTCACTGTTGCCTTTGTTCAAGCTAATTTCTTGAATTTCTGTGGGAGCTCTCAGGAGTCTGTGCTAAGCCTACTAAGCCATTTTTCTAACAACTGCCTTTAACTAACTATCACACTGTGCTTTTATCTACTCTTTTTTTAAGTCCTGTGGACATTTGGAAGTACCATTTTGTCCACTTTGAGAAACACATCATCAAGTGCAATCAAATGGGCCAGGGAGAAAAATATACTACCTCCAGAGGTACAATGCTAAAAATCAAAATATATAATATCTTTATAATCTTTATAAATATATAATATTTATAAATAAAAAAAAAAATTGTAGCATTGCCCACACTGTGGTGAAGAAGGAGGTGGTATGTTAGGTGTATTTCCAATGTTTAGATGGACATGAAACAGTCATGGTTGTGCCATGAGCACAAACAATAAGCAAATGTGTTCAAATAATAATATAATAAAATATCTTGTACAGTTTAAGGTACAAGCCTGTAAAGATAACAACTTAAGGAGTAACGTAACACCATGGCTGAGAAGCAGTCTTTTCTGGTTGAAGAACCTGCTCACCAAGACTAAAATTCATATTGCAAATTCTGGGCACCTTTAAAGCTGCTAGAATGTGTTGTTTGGCCACTAGGGGGCAATAAAATTGACAAATGAGCTGACGGACACACATCCCAGATATATTACTGCCTTATTAAGTTGACATGTCAGTGAGCAGTTGGCTATTTACACACATCATGTACGGAGCAACATTAGTATTCATATGAAGTTGGTTCTCTCCAGTTGGTAATGAATCCCGACATTCACTCTCTTTACAGCTCTTCAGGCTCTTTGGTCTCCATCAACTCCTGAAAAAAAACTGCATGTATCACCTGAGTTGCTAGATTTGTTTTTGCTAAGTGTGTGTTTTACAACCTGGATTATTTATTGTCCTGGGTTTTGTTTGGTTTTCTTCCCATTGGTTATAACAAGTTGCTTACCAACTTAGAAGGAATAAAAAAAGTTGCCTCTCGCAGTGACTGGTTGCAAGAAAGTACATTTGCAGGTAAATTATAGTATTAAAAGTGATTGACTTTTACCTTAGAGAGCGTTATGGCATGCTGTAATAACCTAGAAACCTATTTGCCTCGTCACTGTGACCAGAGCAGAGGAAATGTCCCTGACCCAGCGACAGCGAAAGGAGAGCTCAACAGCAGATGCTCGCCAGTCATTTATCTCACTTGCACTTTGACATTGAGGCAGTTATTGTCTGGCTTCTGCACAGACCAGCTCAAGCCTCTCTCACATCAAAGCAGCTGCACCAAACAGCTCATAAATGGAGCCATTTTGAAATCAGAGTATGATTTATGAATGCCGTTCCGCATGAAGTGCAGAGAAGGATTCAGATCTTTCACAGAATAAAGAGAGAGAGAGAGCAAACGCGACCAGAGAAATTTCATTTCATTAAAAATCTAAGAAGAAGGCTTATTATTACATATATAATTATAACTGAGTAAAATCACTGAGTGAGTAAACTGGCAATGCTCTGACTACTGCAAAATAAAACACTTGTTATCTGACTGGCATTAATGCTGTGACCCCAGTGAGCTGCAACTTCTCCAGCGAGAACACACATATTCAAAACCTGCTTATTTATTTGGGATGAGACAGGCTGCAGGCCTGGAGGGCTTAACGCATGGGTAAATGCCAGTTTCCTTATTTAATTGTTCATCCTCACCCTTTGGGTTAACTGTATGCCTGATTAAAAAAAAAAAGTACAACAACTTAATGTTCTCGATAGTTTAACCTGCATCATGTCTCTCAGAGACTACAAACTGCAGTTCATTTGCAACATTTCTCAACTCATTTGCCTGTTGTCTTTCAGCACACACACACACACACACACACACACACACACACACACACACACACACACACACATTTTAATTGTCAATCCGTGTAATTTCCATTCAGTATGCATTGCAGCAAATTAATCACTGTGCCATGCAGGCAGAAACTATTCATGTGAACTACATAACCCCCCCTCCCCAAAACATCAGGCTTAAATGATTTCTATACATTATGAGACGTTCTAATAAAATCCTGAATGATTAATTTACGAGAAATTGTTCATTTACAAGATCACAACCACAGTTTGTTTTAAAGCGGCAACATGCAGAGGCGGATTTTCTTTTGTTAACGTTTTGCTACGTGTGAGAACAATTTATAGTGTATTCCTTTTTGCTGTAATGCAGTAATACAACGTGTTACTAATTACATTTCAGTACTATTATACTCGTTACAATCTCAGTAACGCGAGTTACAACGCATTTTAACGCACCATTTAATAGTGTTATGTTTTTTTAAGAATTCACCAACACCAAAAACATTTCTTCACAGAAAAAACAAGCCGTGAGTATTAGTTCCTGTTGCTGTATTTGATGGGCCAGATAACTTCCGAGATGGATATTGTTGAGTTATAAAAAGTTAAAAACAATGTTTTGAAAATAATGTATTTTTGTGTATGTATGTATGATGGAGCCAGGTTAGCAAAAATCTGTGAAGAGGTCAAGACGGCCCATTTGTGTCTCACCTACCCCCTCTGTCTCTGCCAGATCACTTAGAACTGAAAACTATTTAATATATAGAAAGAACCTGATTGTTTCACACCAGGAAGTAACTGTCTGCTACCCCCTGGGGTCTTAGACTAGGCTAAGACAATACAATGTTGATTAAACTGTGTTGATGTTAGAGTTTCACATTTACATGATAGAACGTGTTGATCTGTGACCAAAACCGACCCCAAAGGGACAGAGTTTAGAGCCAGGTCCTCCCTCATTGGACAGCGAAGATGCGCTCGGCATGTTGCCAATATATAATAATAATCAAGACTGGTTTCACGCAACTCCGTCAGGGGAAGCACGGATCCAGTCCGCTGTCAGCTGCAGTGTTATCATGTTGTTTGTGTCTCTCTGTCTTTGTCACATCATCTCCATCATTCTGTTTTATTAAACCCTTTCTTAATTCTCAATTGGACCCGAGCCTCCTTCCTCAGAGATCCAATGAACACAAAGTTAGAAAATTCTAACAATATTATTTTCAGGAGTTACTACGCTGCATGAGGCGAGCTGTCCCGGGACTGTTCCCGTGGTCAGAACCAGAGACGGTACGGACAACATCTGTGTCCCAACAGGGGACGGTACGTCAGCGCAGACAGCAGTGTGTCCGAGCTGCTGACAGATAGAAACAAGTCAGGAATTAATGTTTATTCTTGCTACACGTCAATTACATTTTATTAGTTGTTGAAAGTAACTATGCTGTACTACAATACAACTGTATTGCACTTTTAATTGAGTATTTTAATTTATCCTACTTACCTGTTGTACGTTTTACTTCTCTATTTTTTAATAGCTTTTGTTACTTAGTAATGTGTTTTATAATATAATATGAATATGCAAACAATCTATGATGTATTATAGTGGATAAAGAGGAGACTTTATTGATTCGGTGGTGAAATTCTCAAGCTACCTGCCAAGTCAAACTTCCGCTGTTATTTTGGTCAAAGTAACTCAAAAGTAATACAAAGGTAGAGTAAAGCACTACAATTAAAAGAGAGTATTATTGTAATCTAATTAATTACTCTCAAATGACTTGTAATCTATAATGTATTACAGTGACAATAGCTATATCATCTCATGTGCAAAATACAGACTCCAAGGTAAGAAAGTATGTGACAGAGGAGTTAATCTGTGCAGTTCTCATCGAAGATGACACTTCTGTGGGAAGGATGCCTCAACTGAACAACAAACTAATTCTCTTGATTCTTTGTTTCTGTACTCTTTGCTTTGAATCTGTCTTTCATTAAGTGGTAGAGATGGAGACGCGAGGAAAAGGTGTAAGAAAAAGAAAAAGTGGATACAATTAAAGAAATTAATTAACACATACACATATTGCCACCTTTTTTCATTTGCTAGCAATTAGCTTCCAACCCAGTAGGCTATTATCCTTAATGAACCGCTTGATAACAAACAGTCTTTGCAAAGCCAGTAATAATCATGGAAAAGGCAGAGGCCTCAGTGAACTGAGAAGAGACTAATTGAGCTGACTGTGCCTCGTAAAGTAACTCAACAGGACAATAAATTACTTAACAAGACAAATGTCTAAATTTGCATCTTCACCTGTGTGTTCTTATGTTTCATTGTTGGAAACAACAAATACATTTGCACTGCTGATGCATTTAAAATGACTTCACATATTAATCAAGATATCACATTATGATGAGACTCCGAGTCAGTGTACACACCATTTTAGTTGAAATACTATAACAGCATTTTATTAGAGTGACTCTCAGACAAGCCTCGAAATATCAGTAAGTAAAACTATAGGCAGCGAGTGTGATGCACATAGAATCAATTTTTTTTTAAGCGCTGTGTCAAGTATGCTGGTAAACGTTTACTATTAACTTTGGCAGTGTTTGAAGGGCTGCATTTACTAGTACTTGTAGGGTGAGTATTACCCTTTAATATACAATATACGATTACTGACACACAAGGATGTAGTCAAACAAAAAACGGCATGCAGTATTTCTGCGAACATGTGGAAATAAAGATTCCCATAGATTTTGAAATCCATCAATAAACAATTGGACTTGACGGAAGAAAACTTTGTAACATTTATGAGTTCACAACAAACACTGGCAGAGAAAAATGTTTACTGCAGAGGATCGATCCTCTGACCATGAATCTGGACAATTGCCTTGCAGATATTAAAGAGGCGAGAAAACAAACTTCAAACAAAGATCAATGGTCTGAAGGAACGATGATGAAACATCAAGACTGTGATGATAGAGCGCTGGAATGTGGAAATTTCCCTCAACAAGTGCAAGAAGAGAAAACAGTATGTGCATGACTCCACAACTGAGGCTTGACCCCCAAATGAGAACTTTAAAACCTGCACTGTTACTCAGTTGGACCTTTAACTACTGAAGCCTGCATGGACACTTGCATATGGATATGTATTATATTACGTAAGACTCGTTAATTCATATTTGTATATGCACAATTATATTTACTAATAGACAGAGATTGATAGACAGACTCTTTGATAGTCTGCACATACAGTTGTGTTCAAAATAATAGCAGGTCAACATCACTAACCTCATAAATCAGATTTTTTGTTAAAGTGATATTTCTACATGGCAAATAATTTAGTAAGTGTTGTAGAGTCATAGAAAACCAACAGTTTGGAAAGAAAAATGCAATTACTGCTATTTTTTGGACAACCTAATATTCCTTTTTCTTCAATTTTGGTCATGTTTTGATTTGGAATTGAATGTGCAGTGTTCCCAATGCATTGCTATTATGGAATTTAAAGCTATTCTAAAGTTTATGAGCATTATTCACTTTTGTAAACAAACTGCTATTATTCTGAACACAACTGTATGTACTAATTCAGATATCCAATCCAGATACACACATCTAGTTTTGAAAGCTTGAGATACTTCAACTTCTACTGAAGTCTTTTTAAACCCTAGTATCTATACTATACCTGAGTAAAGAATGTGAAAGACGCTTTTGACACCTCTGGTGACACTACAAGCCAAAATCTTTGCGAGATTGTGAGTTTTCTGATCAGCATCTTTGTAGTTGACACCATAAACTGACTGGTATTAATAACCTTGATAACCACCCTTTGGTTTGGCCAAATACATCCAGTGAGAATGTGATAGATACCTTGACCAATTAGAAGACTGTATTTAAATGGCCAAATACATACTTCCCATACTTCATGTGTTGAATCTAACCATGACTCAGCAACTCATGGCCTATATTTTATCAGCTCAGATAGATTAAAAAACATAATTTTTGGAGCGTTTGGGTAAGCTTTGTCAATAAGTCACCAACGCGTTCACTTAACAGCACAATGGCTCAGTGTTAGCACTTCTGCCTCAGAGCAAGTTGGCACTGCAGAATTCAATTCCCGGTCTGTGTGTAGTTTGCATGTTCTCCCTTTGTTTGTGTGGGGTTCATCCGGGTGCTCTGGTTTCCTCCCACCATAAAAACATGCATGCTAGGTAACCAGGACTACACTTGAAAATTAGCCAACTGGCTAACACTGGCGCATTTACAGAAATGTTGATTAATATGCATTGTCCTAATCAAATAAATCAATCTTACTTCTAAAACAAGATGCAAAAACCAATGACGTGTTGCAGTCATTGAGTATTGAGGTAGTATTCTATTGTTTTATCATAATGCTGATACTGACAGAAGTTGGGACCCAGGAGGTGGAGCAGTCTACCACGAATCAAGTGGTTTGATCTCTGGCACCTGCAGTCTACATGTCGAAGTGTCTTAGGTCAAGATACTAAACCCCATTTTTCTCCCAATGTGGGTGTACTCGTGACAGTCTATCCTTCCTTTCCTGCTGAGCAGGTGCATGGCAGCCTCTCCCATTAGCGTGTGAATAACAATAATCAGGGTGTGATTTTCCTGTGGAGGGATGCGTGGGATTTCCCCATTTCTGGTCTACATATCCCTGCCTGTGCTAAATTATTTTTAACCCTGCTGGGGACAAAATGCATCAACCCCCCTCAAAGCGATCAATGCTACTTCACCAACAGACCATAAATTGTATACCTAAAATAGAAGTATTTTAAGTAAAGCGATGTAACTTGAACAGGATATAGATATCCGAGCAGCCATAGAGAAAACATATGTTCACTACTATGATTCAGATGTAGGCCCACTGCTCAGTGTTTTACTGTATCTTAATTTTGATTCTTGATTTTATTCTTATTATCTCCCAAGGAACGGACAAGAGTTTAGTTGAAAGTATTTCTTTTTCATAACGAAGTCTCTGGCTTGAATGTGCTATTTTTATTATTATTATTACTATTATTATTATTTTCCATTTAATATTGTTTTAAGTTCATAAACGAGTGTTTTTGAATAGCACTATATCAAGGGAGATTTGGTGTATGATCAACCACACCCCCCCTCTCCTTCTTTTTTCACAAATTGCACCCTGAATATAATAATAATAATTATAATAATACCTTTATTTGTAAATTGCTTACTGTAAAGAGTTAATAAAAAATATATTTCATAAAAAACAACAAGAGATAAGAAAGAAACAACCGTGAAATCAATAAAAAGCAAGTCTGAAATAGTGTCTTAAAGGAAAACAATGTGTAAGCTTCCCTGATCCCTACTGGCAGGTCATTCCACATGAGGTACATGAACAGAAAAAAAACCTGGTCACCTTTGTGTTTAGGTTAGACCCAGGAATGCCCAGGAATGACCTGCCAGAGGATCTCAGATTGCATTCAGGCTCACATGGGGTCAGAAGATCAGCTGTATATCCTGGAGCTAACCCTATATGAGCCTCAGAAGAGGTCATTAAATTTTGAAAGTACACTCTGAGATGGACTGGCAGCCAATGAAGTGATCTTAAAACTGGTGTGATGTGTTCTCTCCTGTTCGGACCTGGTTATGAGTCTGACTGCAGCATTTTATGGGTGAATGCTGCTTGAATTGTAAAGTGTTTTGAGTGGTTGCTAAGACTGGAGAAGCGCTATATAAATGGAGTCCATTTACCATTTATGTGGATGAAATGACTGGAGTATGGCAGTTTAACCAAGCATGTATCATATAAGTTCATTTTGTCCACTGGAAATAAGTCTAAAACGTTAAAAAATTGAAGATGCAACTTTATGTTACTTTAGGTATGACAAAAATAACAATTTCAAAAAAGAATATTTTTTACTAGACCTATACATTTTGTGCTCCCAAATTGTAGTCCTGGTCATCTTCTTTTTGTTGTCATCATACCTTAAATGTGTTGAAGGATTTGGCACAACGCAATAGTTGAAAGTAGAGCAAACTGGATGAATATAAGCATGTCTCAGTCCCAGTGTAGAAAACCAAAGGCAAGAGAAAAACATTAGTGATGATGTGAAATATTTTTAAAGCATCACTTTGACAACAGGCTGTCCACTGGGTCAACATGCCATTTTTCCTTAAATACATTTCCCAGTGTAGTAGAAGACTTTGCAAGACGTTCACAAATGTGGGCACTTTTCTGAGCAGATGGTTGACATCAGCATGTCAAAATAAATCAGTCCAGGTTGAATGTGCGTGCATGGCTATCGAAAAAAAAGACTCTGAAGCAGTGAGTCACTGTAAAATGGTCCTTGTCAGAGCATCAATCCTCTAACTTCCTCCAACTAGCTGAGACTTCCTTCTCGTGGGGGTTGAAAAACGACTCCCATACAGTATATACACATTTAGTGCAGGCTATTCTTATGAATATATCTCTAAAATATATATATCTACAAAAACATTTTGTACTGTAATTTATACGTACTGAAAACTGTATGCCCTACATTGACTGCCTAGCTTACTTATGATTGAAACACCTAGTATAAGACTGCAAAGATAGGCCGCGTAGGGCAGAGGTCGGGGTGGATGGGTGTATCTCAAGTATGTATCTTAGTTACTTCACAGATTAAAAGTAACACAGTCAGATTACAAGTTACTTTATTAGTTACATTCAGCAGCTGCCCACAACACCCCCGCTGCCTCAGCTCGGTACTGACAGCAGTGGGGATCTGGTGTATAATGGCACGGAAGAGAGCAAGGGAACCATGTTTAAGGGCATTTCCTCTACAACACACTGTCCAACCAACTTCTTCAACTCTACCCACTTACTGGTTTTGCACTGAAGTCCAGCTTTTGTTGTTTGGGTGGTGGGGGACCTCCTACTCTCTGCTTCGAACCACCATATGGGACTTGCTGTGTAAGTTTGACTCTGCAGTCCTGCAACTCCAATTGTTTTTTCAAATTTGACGTAGTTTTATTGTATAGTATTATTTTACTCCAATTAGTGACTATAGTTTCAGCTAAAAATCGTGCATTTCTCTCTTCCTGTCTCTGCGTAGTACACGTGAACTGTCCTCACGCTGAAAACGTGACTTGTAACACACGTGACTTTACTCCGCGAGACTCAAGAAGAAAGCAAAAATATATACAGTATTTTTACAAAGGAAAATGACAAAAATACTGTAGTAACCCACAGTGACATGGATAAGTAACTTTAATTTGATTACTGGTTTGGAAATAGTAACATGTTAGATTAGTCGTTACTGACAAAAGTGGTCCGATTAGAGTAACTTGTTTCTAAGTAACCTCATGTGTTACTATAAATAAAGCATTACTGGCATCACTGGTTCCCAAAAAACAAGACTTTCAAGCAGCGGAGTGCAGTTTGTATCCCAGAAGAAGTTAGGGGAAAACCCAAAACCCAAGATGGGTTTCATGGCCCAGGAGGACTACTTAAGAGGACTTTTTAACCCAAACCACAAACTTTTGTCTGATCTTAACTAGTCATTTTAGTGCATTAACTTAACTACCGTGGCCCCCTTTTTGTGACTAAACCTAACTGTTACATGACCAACCATAATTTTGTTTGATAGCATGTGGAATGTTGAATGCGTTGATATGCGTTCATATGGAGTTAATGTTGAACTTCATTTAGAGGTTGACTGAGCTCTTCTGTGTCTCAGCCTGACCGAAGTTAAATGAGAAATGTGGTTCTATTTCAGTGAGTAAATCAATAATAGAGTCAGTGGTGAGTGAGTTGGAGATTGGCTGAGTTTAACAAAAGTATAGCAAAGAATTTCAATAGAAGCAAGACATACTGAACACCATTTATTATGTGCTTGGGACCATATCTGTGCTTGTGACATGCTTTTTTTTCTAAGAGAAACCTGCAGCTCAAATGCGGTTACCATAGATTTACAAACGCTATGTGTAAGCTCTTTAAAAGCAGAAAACCAGAGAGGAACCATGCAAACTTGTCATGTCAGCACAGTGCACAGCGTAGGGCTCCACTTGGAGCATCTGCTTCAAACACAATCACAACCACGGCTATAGTCATTATTTATATAGTGTTCTTTCTCTTGGGTATCTCACATGTTGTAGAGTTCCATTTCACATCTGAACAAGTCTTAATAACAAGTCTATGTTACATTGACTCAGACTTCTTGTCCTTGTTGTAACACTGGCCACATAATGATGGCACAGCAGGGTCAATGTTAAAACCTTGGTGAGTGCAAACCAAAATGAAAGAAGAGACAACATTGGTAGTTGCCAGTATCTGCTTCACCTTTGTGACATATCTTCAAGTAATAACTACAAAACTGTGTTGTGATCTGAAACGCTACCAGACTATAAAATCTGTGAAAACAATCTGTGCACAGTTTGTCCTTATTTTGGTTTGAATAACCTGCTTTGTGGAGGGAGTTGGTTTGGCTTCCCACCATGCATTGCTGTCTTTTTAGATTTAAATGTTTTATTTGATTAGGACAATGCACATTAATCAACATTTCTGTAAATGCACCGGTGTAGTCAGTCGGCTAATTTACAACTGTAGTCCTAGTTATCTAGCATGCATGGATCAAAGCTGCAGTGCCAACTTGCTGTGAGGCAGAAGTGCTAACCACTGAGCCACCGTGCTGCCTTTAAATGCTTCCTAATTTGAAATAATCATATGGTTCACTAAATTATTTTGTCACAAGTAATGCTGTCAACCAATTAAAATATGTAATCGATTAATCGCATTAATGTCATAGTTAACTCGCAATAAATCACATCTATTCTAAATGTCCCTTGATTTCTTTTTGTTCCATTATTTTTTCTCATTTTAATGCTCTCATCAACATGGAAAAGTGGATCGGCTTGCTTTGTACAAATGTTTTTTCATTTAAAACAACATTGGCACATAGCCTACTGTCACTTGGAGCAAATAATCTCACGCACAATGTAACACTGTCCATCAATAAAATGGTGAAAGTAATATTTTGACGAGGGGGTGGAGAATTGGCATCAGCTGTGTGCTTGGCCATCAGGTGGTATTTCAGACTGGACGTGATGCAATGATAGCTCAGTTTGCAACGACAAAACACACAGACACTTCGGTCTTGTCAATGGAACCATTTGGCAACTTTTAAAAAGTAAACTTTCCATTCAGAATCTTATTGGCATCCATTTCGGCGTCTCACCCTCGCCATCCACTCATAACGTAACGTTACTACTCTTTGGCCGGCTCGCAAGCACAAACAAGTGTGTGCGGCGTGCCAGTTTTGTTTCCAGTCTAGCTAGATCCGGTGTGGTATTGTAGTGTATGGTTTTAAACAAAAGTTTTTAATAGTTGTTACAACAGCATGTGGAAAAAAAAAACTACAAAAGTTTGCTAAACCAAAAAGAACGCTAATCTCGCAATAAAAATATTAAAGCCGTTAAAATGGGTTTGCGTGAACGGACAGCCCTAGTCAAGCATTGTAAAGCTAAGCTATTTCCTGCAAACCTCATCATGAAGTTTGACATTGTTTTCAGAGTGGTCGCAGTCGCAGCAACGCTGCAGGAAAGAGTGACGGCGGAAGCTTCTTGTACTGTATGACCTGTTAGTAGCCATGCAGCTTAATGGTTGTTAAATCCCCCAGACCTAAAAACCAATGTTTTTACAAGTACAGTGTGTGCCTTGACATAGATCTTGGTTGTTAAAGTATAGAGGAGCAGACATAGACAAGAGTCCTCTGAGGGTCTCTTTCTTCACACTTACCAAAACAGAAATTGTACGGGACAGACCATGTTCACGACTCAGGGTTTTGACTTTAACATTGTAAAATCCTACAATTTAATTTGGACTAAATTGCTTCAGATTAAGTAATTCTTCAAAGGTTAGATGGTCTGATTTCTTTTCTTCTGAAATGGCAGATCATTTTCTGTCAGATTGCAGGGCAGAGACGACGAAAGTCTGAAAAAGGATCATCCACTTTTATGTGTGGATGTTTATGTCTTTTTTTTTAAAGATTTCTCTTTTTGCCATTTTATGCCTTTATTGATAGGACATCTTGGTTATGAACGGGCAGAGAGAGGAGGAATGACATGTAGCAAAGGGCTGCATATCGGAACCGAGCTGTGGCCGCTGTGGCAACGACTGAGCCTTAGTATGGGTGCATGCTCTACCAGCTGAGCAGGCGCCGTCACTGGGCTGTGGGTTTTATGACAGCATTATGGCAAGTCCTGTGTATGGTTTGCAAATGCACATAAAGAGATGAAAATACACTTTAGATATTGCTTACAATGCATAAATGTGGCTAGCTTAATTATCTTAATTTTTTAATTTCTTTTTTTAATTATCTTATCTTAATTATTATAAATCATGTGCCTGGCGCAGTACATATATATTTATTTTTTATCCGCCCTAGCAACATTGCTCTAGAAAAATAAATTTGTCCAATGCTCAGTTTTATGACCAAATACCTGCTAGACTTATGCCATTCATATCAGCCTCAGCTGTTCTTTGCATTAGCCTACACAGTCTCACAGAGACACTAGCATGGATACAGTCTTCTTTTGATCAGAAACCCATCTTCCTAATTAGGAAGAGGTTCTGAGATGAGCTTTGGAAAATGTCAGCAGCCATTTTTGAGGGGCGCAGTTGTCAACAGAATTACAACCGTGATCCAAAACTCTTTAAAAGTCTTCAGGACTAATACTAGAAAACATTGTACAAACAGTATTTGTTTTCAGTTCTAACCAAGGGAAAATCACTTTTAATTCCAACTTCTCAATTAAAAATTAAAAATGTACCTGTAATGGAAAAGAAATAAATGGTTATTTAAAATCCTTCAACTAGGCATAGGCCGGTATGAGATTCGGACGGTATGATAACCTGGCAAAAACAGTTTCACAGTATTGCAATTACAACTTTATAATGTTTTATAAAAGTATTATTTTGAAATGCCTTGGTAAAAAAAAAAACATTTTCGTTTCCATTGAACACAATATATTTTAAACACACTTCACACTGGTAGGAAGAGGGATTTCTAAACGGCACTTTCTTTTCTTGACCACTCATAAAAAAAACAGCTTATACTTTAGGAACAGTATGACGGAAACTTAAGTGCTTAGAGTTTTTCAAACCACGGTACACCTTGAAACCGGCCTACGCCTATACCCAACTGTTTTCCTATTTCAGAACTTGACAGAGTATAAAAGGTTGGTAAGCCACCCACTGCCCTTAGTGTGTCTCCCAGCATTTACTTTTCAACTCATTTTCTAAAGCAAATATGTCTTGAGAGAAAAGTACTGCTGCGTGGACCTTTGTAATAACATAATGAGGCAAAGGTTTTAATGAACATAGCTGCAAAGCTACAAAATGCTTATACAGAATATAACACGTATTTACTGATAAGATATTTAATTGTTTTCTTTTTAAACCTGGATGTAAACTTCAGTCGTTGATGTCAAAGTCCTGCTATTTGTACACCTATAATCCCCCCCCTGTGCGATACAACATCACAGAACATAGCCTATTTGACAAAAAAAAAATCATCATCACATAATCCAGCCAGCAACTATGCTCTCTTTAAAATGTATTCTGCCAAGCAAATTAGTAGTATAATCTCTAGGACATAGGGTTAGAGAATGAGGCTTAGTGTTTTTGCAGCAAAGTAAGGTTGAGGCTGCATGCTCTGACGCAGTTGTGACAGCGCATGAAAAATTATCCATCAAAGAAAAGTGGAGCAAATTTCTCATTGACTGAAGGACTTAAAAGTGGTTCCAAGTGTTGTGAAAAGGTTTGGCTTCACTGGTCTAATTGCATAAGCCTTGGTCTTTCTCCAGAGGCCTCCCTTCACTTTATAAATCACATGAATGTCTGTTTTATACTACAGCACTGCAGTCATTGGTCATTTCTGCTGCAGGTCTTCAATCCTCGTTGCTCCAATATTACTTTCCTCTCCACCTAATAATTCATATCTTCCATCAATCCTGCAGGCTGATAATGTAACACTCTAAATCGATTTGGAGGACACAGCCGCTGAATCATAATCATGGAGCAAGTTGCTCTCAGTTGTATACAAAGTTTGAGTTGTTGCACATGAGTGTGACTAATAAAGGTAAAGACCCATCAGGAACAAAACCATTCTTTGATAGAAAAGTGCCAGTCATGGCTATTAGTCCAGAGCTCGGAGGTTTGGCACCGGTCAGAGGAAGGGAAGGGATGTCTCCTTTCATCAGTGGACTCTTCACATGCCTTTCAGTGGGTGCCAGATCAATTTCACACTTTTTTTAGAAGGAAGTCCTCAGCCTATTTTTCGAACAATGAAAACAGACTAAATCCACAGATTCGGTACAATATTACATTAGGATTTTGACACAGCAAATGTCAAATTGAGCGATGGCAAAAATATCTAATCAGCGCTGCAGATATGTGTTGACTTACTAAATGAAAAAGAAAAGAAAAAAATAGGGCAATTTCCAGATGGAACAAAGTCAAGGACTGCAAAAATACAGGCTGATGTGTTTGGATAAATGTTATAAATCTGAGGGCTAGACCATTCATCTTTCCATGATCCATCTGACCAGGTGATACCCAATGAGTCCTCCAAATGAAGAGATATGAGGGGCAGAGTAAAAACTGACCTTCACAGGTCACACTGTCCACTGGTACAGCACCTTCTCTCTCTTTTTCCTCTCCCCCTCAAGAACAAACACAGTGCTCAGAAATACTCAAAGAAAGCTTGATACAATATGTGCTATGAATCATTGTTTATTATGTGCAAACAGCAGAGAGCCTCACTCACGTCGCTATGCATCCACAAATAGCAAGCTGGATGCCACAGGAATTGAATGCATCACCTTTAGCTTTCTAATTTGCAGTTGCATACGGTTGTTGAGTGTCTATACCATAACTGAAATTGCAGCCTCTCACCCAGTATTATGCACTGCTTCCCATCTACAGTACAATAGTTTGTGGGTACAATATCTCTAGAGTACTCTTCCTAGAGCATTGTAAATTGGTTTCACAAACCTTTGATTAGACAATCCCCCTTACTTCCATTATGTTCGCTGTCTATGAGTGATTGCTCACATGCTGAGATGAAAGACCAGTCCGGGAACTGAGGCGATGAGGCGGATGGGACGCGATAATGAAATTAAATGATGCATGAACGTTGTCTGTTGCTGTTATCACTTAAGAACATGGAGAAAGGGTAAAGGGACCTGAGAGAGCTTGGCTCTTTCTAATGCATTACTACCTTAATGGGCCTTCTGCTCTTCTGCTGTTGGAAAGTTCATCTATATGCTGAATACATTTCAGCATTTTTGATTCAGGGTCTCTGGAGAGAGAAACGAGGAAAATAATTTGTCTTGCCTCAGTCCTGTGTGCAGCAAAGCATTAGCACTGCAGCACTGTATACATTTAAATGTCAAATGTTGCATTAGCTTGCCTTATGTTAAGTCACACAGTCAGGGTCACATTTCAGGTTCACACTATACTTCACATCTTTAACACTCACTGCAAGAAGGTTGGCTCTGTAGAAATGTCCGTGGCCTGCTAGTTTGTGAAGGATGACAGTTGTACAGCCTCACAATGAATTCTAACGATAAAACAGTTAGGTCAAGTCAATTCAAGTTTGTTTATAAAGCACATTTCATACAACAGGTGTAAACTCAATGTGCTTCAAAATAAAAGCAAACAAGAACAAATAGGCAAAAAAAAACAAGTTAAAGGAGAATTTGAGTTTAACACATAGCTCTGTTGTCTGGAAATTTGCCGTTGTTATGTCCTTAGTAATGACTATATAAAAACAGTCTGTAACCTGACACCTCAGCGGAGCTGGGATGTTTTGTTTTTTTGTGGAAAAAATACATTTTGGAATATTGGATTGTATGATCAACTAGTGTGCACTTCACCGGAGAACAGGAAATAAACAGAGGTATGGATTAACACAACTTTCATGCCTTTCTGTCACATCAACTGCAGTCAGATTCACTGTGTTCCCTCGGAAATAATCTCTTTGCATGGGGAGGCACTTGTAATGACATTTTTGACATGTTTAGAGGCTAAAAACATGTTTTAATCTTGCCCTGTTTAAGCCTGCTGGGTGCTAAGGATAACACAGTGTAGGCAGCAACGATTGGTTTCGTTTTTCTTGCTACTGACAGCGCTCCAAATGTACAAACAACGGAGCTATGTGTTGAAATCAACCGGAATTCTCCTTTAACAGCTAAGATAAGCAGGTAATACAGTACATATATGGACACATATAAGATTAGATAAAAACAGGGTAAAAAAAAGATAGAATAGTATTAGAATAAAAATGGAATAAGATATGTATATTTTTAAAAAGGAATAATAATGATAAAAATACCAATTCTATGATAACACAGGTGAAATAAGTATTAGAAACAGACACACCACAGCATGAGCTCCACTGTTTGTCCATTTGCTCAATATGCTGTACTCGGGATTTTGCCAAAATTGTGTTTAAAATCACCCCATTTGTTGCTAGCACATGCAGCTCTTTGCTGGAAAGCCCGTTGTGTGAATGGATGTGCAAGAGTTCACAGTTGAGCCATTGAGCCGGGCACGTGGAGCTGCACGCTGGCAGAACAAAGTGCACTTCACTGTAGTGGCAGCAGATAATTGTGGGTGGGGGAACTAAGGGAGGTTTAATTAGTAATAGCAGGTGCTAAACATGTTATCTTTAAAAAGAAACATAATAATAAGTGTGTTTTATTCTAAAATGCAGCTATTACTGCCATTAAATGAGTTAGATTTTTTTCTTCTGAGGTCCATTTGACTAAAAAAATATGCATGTACTGTACATGTGTTTATGTTATCAGACTATTCAGACAGCACTCCAACTCCGCCTGCGGACAAAACACAACAAAGCCATGCTTGGATGCAGTTGGCAACTCACTTTTTTTATACAATCAGGAGCCACACAAAACATTTTGAAATGCGTCATAGAACACAAAACAATACTTTAGGCTCACAACATTAATCCCATCATGAATTCAATGTGCTGTAAAAAATACTAGAAGTTGTAGCCAGCACATAACACAAACTTTCACTAAACCACCATCAATCTCAACCACCACTGTAAGGAATGCACGCTGGTCTGTGCTGTAATAATTGCAGTGGCTCTCAGCGGCAGATGCCAACGCAAATATCACCCTTTACTGGAATCAGGTCCCCATATACAGCGCTCAGACCCTCTGCTAAAGTGTGTAAAACTGTTGCTAAGACACCTCCAACTGCAAACAAGGCCAGTTATGACTCTTTCTATTTTTAATCCATGAACTTTTATGTTTGAAAAACTGCCATTGTCACCACAATGTTAAGACTATTGGCTGAGTGGGAATGACAAACACTGCTGCGCATAGTCAGTAGTCACATATCATGGAAGTATACCCGGAAGCTTAGAAACTCTTTTGGGTAGATCTTAAACTGTATCTGCTAGAATGGTCGACGTAGTAAGGTTTAGGTGTGTGGAGTGGGGATTGGTAAGGGTCAGAATACCAGGGTAAGCCAATCAGAAGCAGAATAAGGCGGGCCACGGCATGTCATTTGACATTGATACGTCTTGCGGAAACCGATCTAGCATCGCTACTGCTATGCCCAGTGATAGATGCTAGATTGACTCGTAGCCCGCCTTTTATTGCTTTATTCTGCCTCTGATTGGCTCACCCTGGTATTCTTACCCTAACCCTAACCAATCCCCACTCCCCATGCCTAAGCCTTATCAGATTTAGGATCTATTAGCAGCAGCTCAAATGTGGCGTTGTAAGATGAAGTAGTATTAAGAGCAGCAACGGTAGCGAATAGTATGACAATATTAAAGGTCGACACATCCAATACAGGACTTTCACCCAGGTGTCACTGAAACGTACATTTTGTAACCCCGCCATCGATATTTTCCTAAATCTGACTGTCCCATTCTTGTGCAGCATATCAGTTAAACATTTGTCCCGAGCACCAAAAAGTGCTGCCAAGAATCCCGACCTAGCGTGTCTAAATATAACGCCAGTAAAAAAATGCCAAAGACACCTGATCAAGCGTCGCTTTTTGATGCCGTGGGAGTGAGAATATGTTGAGCAGGCACACACATAGTACTTTTATTCTTTCATTGCCGTGTTTTATGTTTCTATGCTTTGAGGGTTCTTTGCTTGCTGTGCAAAGCACTTTATAACTCTGGTTTAATAAGCACTATGAAGATATTATATTATTATAAACGGGTGCGATACTGTGCATTGTGTGGTTAAGAAAAAGTCGATAAAGAAGGGTTGACTGTATCTGAGCATTCTTTGTGTTCTGACTAACACTCCAAGATGAACATCACTATGATTGAACCAACACCTACACAGTCCTGAGTACTCTAAATGTGTTCAGCCAGCTGCACTGGCTGTACAAGCCACCAGAATAAAAATAAATATCTGCCTAAAATAGCATTGTTTCAGAGCTGGAAAGTTTCACCACTAAGATCCATTAGCCTCCAGAAACAAAAACTAATAATATTTAACTAAGAAATCATCTTCTGAAGGCTGCCTGATGGTAACACTGGACTCTAATTTATATTTATAACAATTTGTGTGTAGGTGTGAAAATGCTTCATTGTCTCTAAAGTGGAAAAAAGAATCATCACTTTGGAGGTTCACCACCACATCAGCAAAATGGGACTGAATTTTTTTTGGTTTGGTTTGGCCGCTTTAATGAAAATAACAGACATCTCCATCTTATGTTGAGTCTTAAATATCAAGGCACATTCTTAAACAAGAAAAAAAAGGTAGGGCTTGTGAAGAAAGAGTATTTTTAATAATTTTCTTCCAATTACAAACTTTCTTAATTACAGTCAACACGCTTTGCTGGAACATGTAATATCAAGGTGTGAAATTGAAAGTGGCTCCCATACACAAATTCCGAAAAAGGATAAAAATTGGTGGATTTGTCTTGTACGACCTAAAGCCAACACACTAATGCTGTGGGTCCATACAGTAAATAGCACATTGCAGTGATAGAAGAAAAAAGTTAATCAACTGTGAAGACAGTCAGTGTGAAAAGGATCCTGATTTACTACAGTACATTCGGGTGTGCAATTCCCTTGAGAAAATTACTATTTGTTTATTTGCATCTATTTAATTTGTCCATGTGTCCATCCATCTATTTATCCATCCATGCATTGTGTTGTTGTTGCAGCAGCAACATACTTCATGCAGATGAGAGCTTTTCGGGGGATTTTGTTATTTCAGAAAAACAGAGCGGAATTTGTTTTTCATGAAAACCTATTTCAGAATTTCTGAAAAAATGATCTTGGTAATTAGGAAATAAACAAAACATGCAGAATATTTTTTTTTTCATGAAAGCTATCTCATTAATTCAGAAAACGGCTATTTTTTCTCTCTCAAGTAAATGCATTACAATTCTGCGTCAACCAGCCTTACAGCTTTAATGAGAAGTCAGTTCTGGCTTTGACTCATTGCCAATCTAACAAGATGACATTTTGAAGCATGTATTGCAAATAAGAAGTACAGAGGAGCCTGGGGACAATGCCAGCAGGGCCAAAGACCGACAGCAAGCACGAAAGCTTATAGGAACAGAAAGTACGGACACAATGTCTGTACAAAAGTTTTAAATTCTTACTTTGGAGATCCCTTGAAGTCAGTGGTATCTATAGGGGAAACACGTCAGTAAAGTGTATAACTTAACAAAGCGATGTTTGTTTGAATGTTGAAATGTGAAACTGAACATAACTTTGTATTTAAGCCCAACTCCCTCTTCCTTTGTCACATTTTTAGTGTGTGTAAATAAGTTACTGGGATGGCTGCAATGAGAGAGGGAGGCGGATGCTCTGATGGAATGCAACACAAATCTTGTGGGCTGCATATATTAATTCTAATGAAGATCACAGCAGGCGGTCAGAATTATCAATGCAGGACGAGATATAAGAATATGAGCAGCTGTTATTAATAACATTAAAGGAATAATAGATTCAAACTCTATTTTTGATACTATTTATGGACAGCATTCTGCTAGCAATTCCCATTATATGCATTAACAGGCTGTAATTGTTTCTTGAGGTATTATTTGTTCTTGTTATTAGTAGACTGCCTTTCTATTTATTGATTTTTCCTAAAGCAGTTCTGATGATCTGCTCGACTCTACATGTGATCCAAGCAGTGATTTATGGTGTCACCTCCTTATTTGAATAATAGCACATTGAAAATGGCATTACTATCCACCTATCCCTAAGTATTGTAATCTAGTCCTTGAATAATTCCTTGTGATAATCAGCGGTGCGGAGATCCTGGGGTGATTTATTACCCGCTAAAATGATAACTGGAGTTGACAAAGCATGATTGCATTAAAGAAAGAGGCTGCTGCTTTAATCCATTACAAAAAAAATCTTTAGGAGAAGAATAAAACAAAAGACTATGACTAATAGGGGAAAGCTCAAGAAAATGTATAATTAATCATAATTAATAAAAAGGGGCAATATATTTATGTTTAAAATGTGTATATGATCTAAGGTTAATCTCAGCAAAAGATGAGTTTAAGCAGAACTTTAAAAAATAAAAAGCATCTTAAAGCTTTTAGTGATAAGTCTACAAACCTGTATGTGCTACGTCAATGATTCCCAACCAGGGGTAAATGGAATTATAATTTGATAAAAAACAAAAAATCTACATATTAACATTAAGTGAACTGTAACACCTCAACTCTACATGTTGCATAAGAGAAAACTAGTTAGCAAGCGGGCACATAAGTTTTAATAGGTAGCTAAAAGTAATGGCTAAACAGTTCAAATGATTAGTTATAAGTTCTGGATACATGGTTCTAGTTGTCGTTTACAGTAAAATATTAACATTAGTGGATACATGGTCAAATATTCAGCTTCATTCTAAGTAGTAGTAACCTAGTAGGCTAGTAGTATAATTGCTGACCAAACCCACTGTAATACTGATAGTTCAATTGTATGAGAAACAATATCTACTTTTATGTGAATAGTGTCATTGAAAAAATAATTGGGAATCAATGAAGGGGTACGTGAGTTCATCTTCCAGGGCTATGGGGGTACCTCAGACCCAAATGGTTGGGAAACACTGTGCTATGAAATATTTAGCTTTATTAACTCTCCTCACTGGCTGCATGCAATAAGACCACACTGTATAAAACGTTTGAGCAACTATCCATGAATGAAACTTTGAGTTTCCCACTGTTCCCTGTGGGATTTTAACTATCCTTCATCCATCTATCCATATTCCCAATTCAAACGTGAGACAGATGTCATAACCACAAATGATTGTAAAGAACATTGTGACATGTTTTCATAAATCTAAAGGACCATTAGACAGGCAGCATCAGTCAGCCACTACCTAATATAAACAGTGCAGGATTGAATACTGTATGTGTGCATCTCTGCTACTGATATGTCACTTGGGGTTATCAAGTGGGTAGCTCTTGTCACAAATGTCTCTCTGAATTAGGTCACTGAACTCGACAGCATTAGGTAGATGGGTAAGACAGCAAGTCACAGTGGATTCACAACTCTTTTCAGCCACAGCCTTTATGCTAATAGCAAATTACAGTCTGCCAGCATACTATAAGCATGCCAAAGCTAACAATTCCCCATGTTAACATCTCCTACATTATGCCCATAGGAAATACTTGAGTCTGATTGGCTGGCAGGTGACATCTTATATATAGTTTGAAACACAATCTTGCACTGAAAACACAATCTTGCACTGCACACCCAGCTGCAACTCTTTTGTGAAGCAGGTTATACCCCTGCAGAGCGGAGTTATATAAAATTGTATGGTGTCACAGAGCGTATACCTTCCTCTGTGCTAGACTCTCTGGTTCTCCAGTCCCTCAAAGGTCAGCACTCTCAAGGAGACTTTAAATTGGTCAACACCGTCTTGCTTCTGCTGATATATTTATCTATTTAGAACATTTTGATCTATTTAAATTATCAAGATATATAACAGTGAATGAGACAGTGTGCAAGAGTTTATTTTTTTATTCAAGGTGTGCTTTCCTCCAATGCATCTTTCACATATTTGGAATGGAGGGACTTTTTATATTTGGGGAAATTGGATTTCTACATGTTGAACGCTACATGTCAGCTCCACATGGATTTTCCTGACCTCCAGCAGAAAGATCTGTTTATCAAGGCAATTTAATGAAAATGAATTTCATTTTGACCCAGTCTGTTGCTGTCTACTGTAGTCTGTACTACTACTGTAGTGAGCCTTGTTTGTCCACTTCATTTTCCTATTTCAAATTATATTGTTTTGCACAACCACTTACATATAAAATACCTGCAGATGAGAAGTTGCTTTTTAGTGTAACTAACAGTTGCCAAGTGTCCTCTGAATAGGATTTAAGGGTTATAGTAATTATGAAACATTTACAGAGGACAGTGATGAGCAAAATGTGTTGGTGGAAAGAATTTGGAGTGATAGTTGTTTAGAGAAAGCTGTGTGGAACAAATGCGATCCCTACTGACCGTACCTTCATCCTTTTGTCATGCACTTTACCTCAAGTTCATTGGCCCTCTACGTGACTGGAATTTGTCTTTGAACAGCCCAGTCTCATGGCAGTTCGTGAAATGGTGACGTTATTTAAAGGTGCTCTAAGTGATGTTGGGTGACGTTACTTCTTGTTGTTGAAGTATTTTCTAACAAAACAAGACTAGCTTGCCCCTCCCTCCTCCTCATCCCATCCCCTCCCCCTCCCTTCTGTACTTCCACGCACTAACCCCCCCTCCCCCAAATCCTTCTCGTCGGTTATTGGCTGAAATGCTGGAACACTGTGAATGCTTCGTGGTGCAGGTTGGAACAGTTTATTTTTGTTGACCCTGTGTTCATCGCGTGTGGTGGTGCGTCCCGTTGTCACTGGCGTGTGGCGTTTCATTTCCCTGTTGTTGCGTCCCCCAGAGACCGCGGATCATGTCACAGTGGCCGTTGCTGTCCCCCAGAACAGGCTGCTTCCCAGTCTCATGGCAGTTCGTGAAATTGTCACGTTCCCATTTTGTGGTTACCACCAAGAAATAAACAAGAAAATCCTGTCCCTGTTGACGAATCAATAAATCAAAATAACGTGACCATTTCACAAACTGCCGTGAGACCGGGTTGCTTTGAAAGAGGAATAGACCGTAATGAGTCAATGTTTGGACTTGCACAATTGGATGATAATTGCTGGTAAAAAATATGATAAATATATACTGTGTGCAGCAGGTGCTCTTGTTGTTGGTGTTGTTGACAGTGTTTTAAATGATGTTCAGAAACTCAGCTCTATAGTGTTGACAAACTGTCCAAAGAGGCAGTTAATTAACCCGAGTCCTGCCACTGAACCAGGAGAATTGAGTGAAATACGTCAATGAACCGACTCATTCATGTTTCTTTACCTCATTCGTGCCGGCAGCGCTTCGCTCAAGCTGAGTGCGATCGGTCTATGCTCCAATGTGTGTAGCTGGTCTTCTTCTGTTACTGTGTGTGTAGTAATCTAACTCATTAGCGCATCCACTGGAGTGGTGGTAGAATCAATCAGGAAATGTCCTTTTTTCGAACGAGAAGACTAACATTAAGCTACTGAATGAGACTGAGTGACCGTGGCTGCCGCACGAGTAATGTAATCAAATGGTGTCTATGGTTCTCGGTCAAAACCACACAATAGTGATGGGAAAGAGTATTATAACAAATACAGTAGGCTACATGTAACGTTAGGCAATCTTGGTAGTTACGTTCAATGTTAAGAAGGTAGGCTGTCACGAGGAGGCGGCGCACCTGGCTACTGAACAAGACCGTGCAACAGCTCAAGTCTGATCTAATCAAGTGGCGTCGTAGTTATTGCCAAGTTTGAGTTATTAACCAAGCCTTGTTTCTAGTGCATCTTAGATGATTGGGTTCATGGCAATTCACACATTATCGATGGGGAAGTACATCACATACAAATACATGTCATGTTATATTGAAAGTTAAGTAAAGTAAATGCACAATCACCTTTGTTAAAGCTAATATTCCCTCCTAAACACACCGATCACTCCAAATCTTTCAAGCGTTACAGTGAAGTCATATTCAATTTGAAGTGTGCTCTGAGACAAAATAACTCTGCTATGGGTTGAAACAGCATTTGAGTGAAAATCAGATTCTGAAATCCAGAATGTCTTTACTAAATATAATGTTATTATCATCATCTGTAAAGAGTAAACGGTATTCTGTCCTAGTGATAATATCAGTGCCATCTTACTTTATTAGCTCACAATACTGATCAATTTGCTTTTGGGCTACTTTGTTGGTTGATGACACTAAATGCTATATCATCTTTTCTGCAGAATGTTTTCTTAAGTTGATAGTAGAGTTGCCAAAGGATCCCCTTTGGGGGAAGATGGGGAAATAAACAGTCACTTGACAGGGTAAATTGGGACAGCATTACTTTCCCCATGAGCATGCAAACAGAAAAGGTTAGGTTTAAAGATGTTACAATGGGACACAGCATTTGAGGAAAGGGGCCATATCCTTAGAAGATAATAATGGGTGGTTGAGGATGTAGGTGAGCAATGCAGGTAGCACATTGCAAGACTAAGTCAGGACAGACTCTGCCCTAATCTTCCAAACAGAGATGCATGTGTTGCAGTATGATCGGAAAGTCTTAAAGAGAATAGGAGGCTGACACTAGATAATTTTGAACAAGCAAGACAACAGAATCTGTCAGTTTCACACCTTTTCTAAATTAAGATGCACCCATCTGTTGCGCTTTGTGTGAATCATGTTAACGACTGAGCAATACTGACTCAGTCCACTAACGCTGGTTCTTGGCTCAGTATGAAGCTTTTCTGATTCTGATGCATTGCAGTTCATTCTCGTGCAAACAGTGCCAGTGACGAATGGTGCTTAAAGCACATGACTAAAGTCAATGCCAATTTGTCATATTCACAATAGATGAACATTTGTATTGATCAATCCTTTGCAATTGCTACTCAACTGATAATGCTCAAGAAAGCATGTGAAGTATTCAAGCTGATTTTGGAATACCTCTGTCATAGGAAATAGGGCAATTCATCTTGACACATGCTAAATTGGCTTTTTTTCCATTACGTGTTGCATCTACAAAGCAATACAATTGATTAATTGTGTAATTACAGCCACTTTTATCTTGCTGCAGTGATTCATGCATTGTAAGGATTGTAGAGCTAAGGATGCTCTATAAATGGAAGACCCCAACCTTTTAAGGCATAATAATCTTTTAGTGCCTTCTATAAAGATTTTTATAAAGTTTCAACACGGACTGGAGGACTGCCGCTCCACACATTGTATTCAGGTGGAGATTTGTCAATTTTACTGCTTCATAAGTCACTGGTGAAATACTAAACATGAATATGGTAGCTGTATCTGTTATACGTTTGCTTGCCGTCACATATCACAGGAATTTTAAAGGCAAAAACGCAGCATGTTCATACATATCTCATCACAGCTCCTGATACATAAACACAGACGTTTGAAGAAATGTTTAGCTGTTGAAATTGAGGTTGGAGTGGACTCAAAATGGGCCAATAAGAACAACCTGGCACCTTGTTATTTTTTTAACGTGCATTGCAAGAGCTACTTGAGTGGCAATATCGTGCTAAGCCTTACTGAGTCTGGGCTGGTTTTACAGTTGCTCCCCCACAATGTTCAATCATTTGCTCGGTGGAGAGAGTTGACACTCTTCCCTGCCAAAGATGTGATGGATGCAATCAGGCGGGATCATCAATCAGTCATACTGCATCCTGTAAAAAAACAACCAAAAAGGCAGGAAATAAGCAGCAGGTAGATATGGCAAAAGCACTCACTTCCCGTACTCAAGTAGAAGTACAAATACTCTGGTAAAAGTAGAATTACTGATTTAAATTCTATAAAAGTAGCAAAGTACAGGTTGGAAATGTACAATAGATTAGTGCTCTAGTCTAAAAGTAGCCTTGCGAATGTACTGGACACCATAAATGGATTGGATTTTGAGAATTCAGTGGACACAGAAAAGAGGCTCTTTATATGCACCGGCATACAATTTAAATGGATGTCTGCCAATAGGTCTAAAACATCACATATATGATTATTGTGACAGAGACTGGGACTCCAGGTTAATAAGATTCTGACTGAGTAGCAAGATATGAATTCAGTTGTGATTCTGTGAGAATTCACAGAACCAGTTTCTCTTTTTTAATCTTCTCCTCTAATCTAAATGTGTGTGTGCTCAAATATAGCTTCTGGAGAGAAAATAGAAGATTAAATATGAATTACTAAACAGACATTAAATAAGAAGTTCCCCAGCACATTGTCCAGAAGTCCTTCTTGATGTCTACTATCTCAAACATCTCTCTCAGATAAGGCCAAGGATGGTCGAGAATGTCTTGCTGCTTGTCTGCCGGATCTCTGGGATCTCCGTTTTCTTATTTTTAAATGATGTCGCCGTCCATACTTCTATATGCTAACGTCAGCGGCTTTAAGTCGCAATGATTTACAGTAAATGAATGCCGAGAAATCTGTTGAGTCATCTTGTAGTGGTGCGTCAAGTACAATGTACAGTACTGTATGTTCCCATCCAGTTAGATTGAATTAGGTATTGATGACGCAAACAATTACGGTAACTCCAGTGAAATTATATGAAACTTGTTAGTGAGGAGGACTAGATTATGATTATTGTATTAAAGTTGATTCTAGTTTACAACTTTGCCCCAGGTGTGTCTGTTAAAACACGGACGGAGACACCTTCTCTCTTTAGATTCTTTATTACAATGAAGCAACAGTACAAACATGGGCATATGGCTGTGTGTGTGTGTGGTTCTGCAAAGAAAGAAAGAAAATTATAAAGGCTATACACAATGCTTATGAATTATGTATATGCTAGCAAAAAACAATACCAATAAACCCACTATTAATTACATTATCCTAATGCAGTGTAACTACTGTAGCATGTAAATAATGCATTTCATTATACCCCATTATATTGAATCACAGCCAGGTGCAACCTAGCTAACAGGTGAACACAAACAACACAATCACTAGATAACTTACTTTTAAATTTGCAAGAAGTATAGACCAATACAACAACAGACTTAAATGAACTGACAGCATAAGTTATACAACTTATAGTTCTCAAGGACGCACACATACACACACAAACAATCTCAACTGATTATCCTCCGGATAGCTAGTCTCTTTTTCTTTTCTCTCACTTATTCTCTGTGTAGTCCTGATTAAATCAACACAATTACACATCATAATGAATCTCAAGCAGATAATGAATGAAAAAAACTCTTTTTCAACACAATGCATCTAATTAAATGTTTGTAACTGTGTGAAGTGGTAATTAACAAAACTGAACGTAAAAGTGATAAAATAATTGACCCATTTTTACAGGTTATTTTTTCAAGATACAGAAGTTGTTCCACAAATATTCCATATCTTGATCCTCATTTTATATCAGGATTTTCATCAATGACAAACCTTCTGTATATTATCTCTGGGGTCTTTTATGTCTTGTCCAACATTTTTCAACATTGTCAGAATTGCAGTGATATCATCAAAGGTGATGTCCACTATCTCAGTGAGTGCCACCTAGATATTTGTGTTGCCATACTAAAAGAAATCCCTTCTTTCACTGAGTGGAACACTGAGTAGACTATTGATGTTTTTGGATCTGTTTGGAAGCTCCTGGAGAACAACACTGAACCCTTAATTGATCCCAATGGCCGAGCCAGTGCCTGGCATGGCAGCCTTACCGCTTTTGTTGTGTGTCTGGGTGAGTGGGTAAATGAGAGATAAATTATGAACCACTTTTCTACTACTGATACACACTACGAAATGAGCCAATTTAGGCCAAAAAGCACCAAGGCAATCCTGTGCTATCCTTAACCAGTATCCATGGGTGAAAAACCAGCCAAAACAATGGGCTGTTCCTTGTTAATGTTCTTTTACATAATATTATACTATTTATCCAAACCAAATATGAAATGGTGAAGCACTGTAGGGGATTTAAAGGGAGATGTCATCCCCCTTGTTCGCAAACCAAAATGCCCTTTTGTAAACTTGCCATCCCTCTTCTCCCTCCCCCATTAGCAACGAGAGTGCAGGGGCAGAAGGGTTGTTTAGTTGAATATTAATAGTCTAATCTCCATGACTCATGGGTCCTATCTTGCACTCGGCGCAGCGTGGCGCAAAACCAGACACTGTCTTTGCTATTTTAATACCGACGCAGTTGGTAATTTCCCGTCCTGCGCCCACATCGTTTACATAAAGTCAGTGGCTACAAGTTAACATCAAACACAACAAAGGCAGTTGAATGCCGTTTTGAGCTAACATTAGCAATCAAACAACTATAGATAGCTAAAACGTTTTTGAAATGATTCTTATCAGTATTGTTTGTAATGAGAGATGTTTATTATTTCATGGATTTCACAAATTTTAGTATGACACGTTATGCCATAAACCGTATAAATCCGAGCATGTGCAACTCACATCTGCACTCAACCAGAGCCGGTCTGACTCGACTCTCATCAGGTATGACACGTTATGCCGTGAACCGTTTAAATCTGAGCATGCACGACTCAAATCTCCACTCCGTCTTACATCAGGGAGTGACGCACACTATGCTTAATACACACACACACACACACACAGGGACGCGCAACAGCACACAAACATGCAAAAGATAGCAAATCCGGCATCTTAATAGCAATGCACGAAGGTACAAACACACTCTGATGACACTCTGATTGGTTTATGGCATGTTATGCCCAAAACACACCTATGAAATAAGTACAACCTTTTTGAACCATGCGCCCAGCGCAAGGACCCTTTTTTCCACTGTCAAACTAGCAAAAGTGAATTTGGACATGCCCTAAACACAGCTGCGCCATGCGCTTCATGCCTTGCGATTAGATCGTTAAAATAGGGCCCATCGAGTCTTCATCTGACGGAGGTTTGTGCAAGCCTCTACAATGGCTCTGAACTATCAGTAGCCTGTCTGTGCTGTGCATTGATAAATCCATGGTGCTGTCCGTTGTGCTGAAGTACAGAAGCAGATGAATTTTCCCTTGCCGGAGAAGGGTATTAAAAGAGTTGTTTGTGGGGGCGATGCACTAGACGCCTGCGAACCAAAACAAACCGGGTACATAGTGAATGTGACTGTTATCATCTTTACTCACTCTTATTAAACTTTCTTATGTCACTATTTGTTTGTGATCGTTAATCATATCCTTTGCAGTTTGAAATGTCATGTCAGAGAACAAACAATGAATTAGTGATAATGTTTAAAGAATAAACTTGAGCTTTTGTTTCAAAATAACCCATTAGCAGTGGGGAACATTAACCCAGTATTGCGTTAATTCTATATCGACCCGGCGTAGAAGTGCAGCCATTTTACATGTGTTTCATACCTGTCTTAACACAAAGAATGAGCTGACACAAAAGCAGATTTCTTAAACATTATGAACAAAACTGAGAGTATTGGGAGTAGAAGACTCTCAGGGATTTGTCTAATTTGTGATATTTGTTTTCTATTTAGCATCACATCCAAATGTTTTCTTTGTCTATGACTTTTATGGTCAGGCATTTTCATAATTTCCAATGAAAATAGAAAGCATACTTAGAAAGAACGCAAGAAAAGGGTACAGTGAGCTTAGAATCTCTCCAAAGTTATTTTCCATGCTTTCAGTGATTAAAGGGCATCACAAAACAGCCAGGGAGATTGATGTGGAAAGCCTTTACTGAATTTGGATGAACTCCAGTGAGAGTTCATCTGTTCTTTGAAGTTTGCCAGTTTTTAAAGGTCAACAGCTCCTGTGCTGCTTTAGGAGTAGCCTACTGTTCCACCATCACAACTGAGGGCCATTTCTTTACATAATGGACAGCTGTAGGACACTCACAGCACTACCCCTTGGACTTGTACTCTGATAAACCAGATGATGGATAGTGGTGCCAGTCAGGCAAGAATGGGTCCCCAAGATGCACCTCTGCACTTTTTTACAGTGAAGCCTGGCACTTACATCAGCAGCAATATGCCACACTGTGCACTATCCGTCCCTGCAGCCATGTCACAGTGCCTCAGGTCAGCGCTTTTTCACTCTGTACGTATGCATGTATTGTTTCAGTAGCGATATCATACTTTGAATCTTGCTGTTGATGAACCTGAATGTATTCTCTACAGAATTCTTCTTTAATTTGTATTCTCAAAATAGAGATGAAATGCTCATTTAAAAATGTGTGTTTAACATGTGTGTTTTTTGGAAATGAATGTGTCACACTTTGGATTAAAATAAATATGCAAAAAACTGTGTAAAAAAAGCTGAGCTATACTCCTCTCCATTGAAGTGTAAGAGTGGGGGTGGCGTGTTCTTGCAACAAGTACAGTATGTACTGCTGAAGAGATTGTAGCTCGGTGAAGTGCACCTCTTTTCATGTGAACTTGACAGTTAGAAAAGTAATGTTGGTCTATGTTTTGTCATCTTTGTGGCTCCAAGTGCATTCATTTTCCAGTCCAGTGTAACTTATTTTCTGTTTTTCAGTGCATGTTCCTGGAAATAGACAGGTGAAGGCTTGGTTGCATCTACCAAGCAAAAACTAACATTTTTGCTGGCTGAGACTAGCATCATTGTTTTATGCCCCATAAGCAACAAAAGAATAGCAACGTCGGGCACATCCATCTATCACGTCTGATAGATGGACGTGTGCCCAACCAATAATGTGGTCCAGAACATGATGGCTAGACTGGAACTGGCCAGATTAAGATAAAAGTTGCAGAGTATGTTCCCGGTCCTCTGACAGATGACTCCCTAATGTTTTCGGTGAGCTTGTGACCTTTCTTCTATCTCGCAAGAAATATCAAAATCTAACATGCAGACTGTCAAGAAACTGACTGACCACATTAATGCTTCTCAAAGGAAGAACCCTTTTCATTTTGAGCTTTTTAAAGTGCCATGCTCTGTTCACAACCTCAACTTTACACATAACACTATTGAGATTAATTTCCATGGTAATCACTCACTAACCTCCTTTATCACAACCCTTAGAACTATTTTTTTTTACTTTTAAGCCAAATGTTGCAATTCAGAGATGCAGGTGAATGCTGGTATGTGGTCTTGCTATGATTTGTTAATGCACTGCAACAAAACCAGCAGCATATGTTTGCCATGGTGTACATTTCTCTGCTGATAATACAACTGTGTAGCTGTACTATAGCTTTTTATGATTGTTGAATTTAATGATATATTTGCATTGTATGTGTATGCCTATGTAAAGCACTTTGGATTGCCTTCATGTATGAACTGTGCTATATAAATAAAAACAGTTTTTCCCCTCAGCAGTAAGCCTTTTTTTACTACTTCTAGTTCACAACCTGGTTGCAGAAGCCAAGAGGTTGCAATTGTAAATTTGGAATAAAATATGGAATGTACAAGAATAAAAACACTAATATAAATTAACCTGTTAGCTGAATTCAGTTGCATAATATTACTACTATTTTACTGATAAATTGTGTGGTCCGTTATTAACAATACAAAACAGGAAATATTAAAATAGTAAACCTAAACATGCTTTCACGTGTCACTTAGCCTCCCACACAAAGCTGGCGATTATTTAGAAGTGTATTCCTTTAATAATACCAAGCATTTTGCTTCTTTCCTCAGGATTTGTATTGCATTAGGGTGGACAAGCTGCTGACACAGAAGTTTCTGCTGTATAATAAAGTTATCTTTTCAGTGAGTGAGTGGATTCTCGTCACCACTAACCGCAGCAGAGGCCGAAATTCTGCAGTCTTTAATGGTAAAAGTACAATCCAATCTAGGCTAGGCTCAACTGACGGATTGTAACTTACAAGTATCCCATGTCCTCTTTCCACCTTACTTCCATGTTTACTTGGACATACTGACATTTTGAAAGAAACAGCTTAAAGATGGAAATGCCTGGCTGCCAAACATTCAGATATGTCAAGTAAAACAGCAAAGAGATTTTTTTTTTCAAAAGGATCGTCTAAATGAGGCAGCAGTGAAACATTGCCAATAGTGGAAACTAGGGCAGAACTTATTGAGCCTCAGAACTTAAGCTCTGATAAAAGGTTTCCAAATGGCTTGGTTTGTTTTGCTGTGTTTCTGTCTGTGAAATTAACTTGGGATGATAGTGTCATGCAATTACCCAAGAAGTTTACAAGCAGGGCATCCCACCGTATTTTTTTTGATTAATTGGACCCATAGTAAACACCAGTGGCTGTTTGGAAGCAACCTCTGAGCTGACCATTGTGTGATGTTAGCTCAACAGTGTCCACAGAGGGGAAACTGCTTCCCTAATTAATTTACTACAGCTTCAAAAGGAGTTGTGAAAAGTGCCTTCTGGAGCTGCGCATCAGTATGCTTCTTTAGCTCTTCAGCTCTCTGTGGGGCTATATCACTGCAGTTTGTCTTTGCCAAGGAGCTGGGGATGGCTTTGAGTGGGGTTGGCCCTTTGGGGGCAGATAATCATCCCCTCTGGTATCATACCAAACGCAGATGGAGTCAGTCATTGGATAATATTTTGTCCTTCTCATCATGTCTGTTTTATTTTCTAACTTGTTTCCCACTGGCAACGACAGATGCTAAAATAGAAACTGGCAGCTTTTAGCCTCAGTAGACATTGCGAAAAAGCTGAAATGACACCTCACATTAGCTTGGTGGACCACACAACCAGCTCAGTATGTTTATGTTGACAAGTGCACACCTTACAGTGCACCTTCAATGCCAATGCAGGGAGAAGTGTACCCATAATGTAAAAAGGCTAAGGGTAAGTGTGCATAAAGGTTGGGGTGGAGGATGAGAGTGTAGTCTGTCCAACAGGTATGGTAGAGATTAGAGGTTACATTGTGTCGTGGACCTGCTGTTTGCAATTAATAATCACCATTTTTTTAAATCGTAATCAAGCTCTAACAGCATCTAGCATCTAACAATAACCTTTCTTTGTTGGCCATGACAACAATCTTTTACAAACGTTATATACAATAGCTGCTATCTTGGGCGTAACATCCACATCTTGTGATTTTCAGTGGGATTAAACATGCAAAGAGTGAAACAGCTGATGCATATTCATCCTCTTTTCTTGCAGAATGAATCAACAAAAAATTATAATGTGTTGTTTTTTAGTAGCTGAGAGCTTAATAGAAGCATGTAGAAATGCACATACAGTATGTATACTCCCATGTTACCTTATTGCATATATACTCAGCATAATAAGAATTGTCCTGTCACTCTCAGCTGCTTCTAGTTCTTCTAGTTTAAGCAAACTTAACATATGCACATATTTGCATGAACATTAAAATATTTAACAACTTAGACATACACTGAACAATTTTTACAGACATGTGTCCTTGAAATAGGTGGGGGGGTCAAAATAAAAAGTTTTCCTCAGTGTCTGGTGTGGCCACCAGCTGCCTTAAGTACTGCTGTGCATCTCCTCCTCTGTACTGCACCAGACTGGCCTGGTAGTTTTTGCCATCCTCTACCTGTCCCGCAGGTGTGATATTCGGACATACTGATCCCATGCAGGTGTCGTTACACGTGGTCTGCCACTGCGAGGATGATCAACTGTGCTTCCTTTATCCCTGTAGCGCTGTCTTAGGCGTCTCACAGTAGGGACATTGCAATGTATTGACCTGACCACATCTGCTGTCATCATGCCTCCTTGCACCATGCCTAAGGCACGTTCAAGCAGATTAGCAGGAACCCTGGCCGTGTTTTTCAGAGTCAGTAGAAAGGTCTCTTTACTTTCCTAATTTTCTTTTAACCTGTACCTTAATTGTCCCCCGCCCTTAAGCTGTTATTGTCTTTTCAACCATTCAACAGGTGCATGTTCATTAATTGTTTATGGTTCATAGAACAATCAAACATTGTTTAAACCCTTTACAATGAAGATCTTGAAATTTATTTAGATTTTTACAAAAGTATCTTCAAAATACATTGTCCTGAAAAAGGGACGTTTCTTAAATATGTATATAATAACTGTGTATTTTACTTTACTGTTCCAATGCAATGTCTGGATAAGCTTCTGCTGTAACATAAGAAACATACATTTCAAACCAGTGTTACATCCTTCCCTGCTAGATGCAAATAATGTATGAGGCCTTGCATGGACTCACACTACCTTTTACACTATTTATCTGAGATTATTACACCATATTACATCGGCACGCTCTCCCCACTCCCTTGATGCTGTTCTCCAAGTCACTCCCCTGGTAAACAAAAACATCAGTTGGTTATGAAGAAATTCTCTTGCCGTGCCATTTATCTGTGGAATGGCCTCCCACTACATGTTAAAGATTTTTAAATCTAGACTGAAAACCCGCCTCTACTCAGTATACTACAGCCAACCATAACACACCATCCTTTCTGCATCCTTCACTTTTTGTATGCTGCCCAGAATGAACCTGTTTTCATTTTATATAAATTATTTAAGAATTATCCTGTGGAAGTTTTTTTTTTTTTTTTGCTGGTAAAATAGGACCTCACCCAACCTTGTGACACATGGCGAGTCTTATGCATGTTGCACAGTCCAAAAATAAGTGTGTAACAGCAACAACAAAAACAAATCAACCCATAAACAGAGTGAGAATCAAAACAACTGTGAGTGTTTACTCATGTATTTGAGCTACTGCAAGGAGAGGCAGCAACCCATTTGAGAGGTTGAAGAGAGAGTAGATGTGCTGCGCCAGGTTAAGATGTAGATGACAGTGAGCTATACAACCTCAAACACAGCTTTGGACTGAAAAGGTCAGGTCACGGTTGTGGGGGAACTTATTGAAACCAAAGGGTGCAAGAAACCTGAGCTGCCCGCCAGTGAAACTGACTGTTTTGGAAATGAGTGATCTTTAAAGCAGGAGGTGAGCTGACCTAACCATAGGGGCAGACTCCGAGGATGCGAGAGGCAGCCAATATTGAATCCTTCTAACTACAATAAAGGTGGTAACTAAACAACACTTGCCATAATGTCACATAATGTCGTGCTGCCTCACACTAAACTCAGATGAGGCTTTTAAGGTATTTGACATATGTGATGCAGCCAGCTAAGGTTAAAAAGGAAAAAGAACAACACATTATTTGTTAAGTGGTAAGTGGCAGCATGAAGCCTTGCAATTTTAAGTGACGAAGTAGGCGAGTCTTCAAGAAGTAGAATGCTGTTGGTGAACACTCCGTCTAACAGATTGCATGATTTCTAAATCAGTTAAAAAGGAAGAATTCAAATGGTATTTAATGTAAAATAGTCAATGAGTATGTTTACATGCACACCACCATTCCACTATTATTCCTAATATGACAATATTCCAAATGTGATACAGGTCAAGTAAACAGCATATTCCAGTTGGATATTCTGAATAAGGCCTTTTTCCGATAAAGATGTGGGATACTCGGGTTTTGAAGGCATTTTTTGGACATGTATACAGCGCCTTCGAAATATGTGTCTTAATCTGGGTTTTTAGCGCAGGCTTATGGTCAGCTCTGTGCGTTATGGTTGCTGTATACAAAACCAACCAGCCAACAGTTTGCAAGGCTGCAGACCCGATAAGAAGGAGAAACACAGCTAGTTTCAAACACTATCAAAGACTTATCAAAGAGGGCTGCTGTGTTTGCACGGTCCAACAAGTTGTCCACTGCTGGAAATCTTTGTATTTGTTTTATTTTGCACAGCTGCATGTGATTGCACAATTCCACTGCATGGAATTAGCGGAAAATTCACTTTCATTAGCCATGTAGACTGTTTAGTTGAATATTGTCTTTTTTGGATAAGTGCATGTAGCTAAACATAGTCATTTATGTGGCAGACAATGGTTTAGGCAATTACACTCTGTTAGCACATAACATCTTTGTAAATCTTAACAAAAAGGATAGAATCCGGGAGACTATCCTCTGGCGGTGGAGCAAAGCCAGTAGGTGGAAAATTGAACCTCTCAGCTGAATCTCAATCTGAAGATCATTGCGGTGGTGATGGGGGAGGTAGGGGCTGAAAGACAGGATCACAAAGATATTTATAGAGCAGCACTCACAAACTGATTGGTTCATGGAACAGAGGAAAACAGTGTTTAGCCAGATATGTGAGGGATTTGTAACTGCGTGGAAAAGTGTATAATCGTGATGGAGAAGCTGAGATGAGGATTGCTTTTGGTCTATATTACTAAACATTTGTCGAAGCGTTGTTTCATTTACAGTATATTAATCCTGTTTAAAAAGCTTTAAAAAATGTATGGTTCATCTCTGAACTGTTGTCTTTTAATGGGAAACTATATTTTATCATTGATCCCGTTTTTTTTTTCAGCAACATATTTGAATGGATGTGTATGTGTGCAGTTTTGTTTCACTCATCAGCTCAGTTATTCACAAAATAATAACATTTGAAGTTCAGCATTTTGCTTTTATGTTGCTTTATACGTAGCTTTCACTGCATCTTTGGTCAAACTATGTGTTTTTAAAAGTGTTGACGTTGCATGATCTTGTAAATTAGTACTAATTATGCAATAGGGAACATAATAAGTAAGTATAACAAAACTTAAAAGGGAAAGCTACAGACACCTAAGAAGCATCTGAATGTCAGACGTAACCAGACACACTCCTGACACTCTCCTGCAAAATCAATTAATGAGGTCATTTATAATTTAAAAGTATTGACCTGTAACAGCAGCTTTACTTGTGTAAGGACTTAGTTGCTTTTTGTGTGAGAAGCAGTCCATGTAATCTCACTTGTGGAGTAAAAAGCCTAGTGCACTTCAATATTTGCTCTATAGTTTGTCATGCTAAGGCTCTGGAGGCAAATACTTTATTTTATAAATGAGCATTTACATGTACTGTTGAGACACAACTGCTGATTATGTAAAAAAAGTGTTAAAAGCTAAAGTGCTTGGTGTTTATGTTAATGAAGAAATTATGATATGTTTAGTACCAATTCATTTTTCCCTAACAGTCTTGTAATTGTTATGTACAACATAACTGATCTGATAAACCAGAGAGAGAGAAGAAGAAAGAAAAGCTTCTTGAAAACGTCAACATCTCCACAAAAAAAGCATGAATCCCACAAAAGAAACACAGCTACTTGTAAACATTGTGAAAGACTACAATGAGTTATTCTCCCAGGTGTAGTAAACATAGAGAATTTCTGGGGCAGGATGCATGTGGTGCACAATGTTTCCCTATTTCACTTCTGTGTTCTGATGGGATGGATGTTCCTGTTGTGTTGTTTGGAGATGCATCATGTCCATTACTACAATGGTTACTCAAACCTTCTTCTGAGAATATGGGAACATTACACTGGCTCAGTAGAGAAGAGTACAGTGGAGAGAACATTTGGACATGTCAAGGTGAGATGGAGATGTTTGTTCAAGGGTTGCGATTCCCACATCGACAACATTAGTGTTGCTGCATGTTGTGTACCTCCCATGAGTAATAATGGTGATACATGTTTTTTTTCCTGACGCTGCACAATCTGTTAGGAATGCAACACGTCCCTCTAGTGCTGTAGTCAAGTCACCAACTGCCGAGTCTGAGTCGAGTCTCGAGTTCCCAGGGTTCGAGACCGAGTCCAAGTCTGAGTCACCTCTCAGAAGGGGTGCTTGTCCCCTGCCATTCTTTTGACCAACACATCTTCCTTGTCTTCCTTCTACCACTGCTTGACCTCTATTGTAACCTGGATCACCTGACGGCTCCATGTTACGTATCGCTATGTTGTTGCAAGTGGATCCCAATCAATTCTTTTTATACTTATTGTTAACTCAATCATCAGTAATGAGTTATCAGAAATGGACAAGCAATTCCAAGGCCTGCATCCATACAGTGCAGTGCTTTCAATACTGTAAATATTCTGAAAAGGTGGTACATGGGACCATAGAAACAGTGACTGATAAACAGTAGTGTACAGTATTACAGTAAAGATAGATGATTAAATATTACATCCATAGATAGTGTATTCTAATTGGTTCATGCTCCACACATGTGAATCTTGTTATCTTGAAATTTTCATGATCTAAACATGGACTATTGTTTGTCAGTTTCCATGCAACTATGCATTAAGAGTAATGCAACAGTTACTTATTTTGAGCAGTTGTATACATTGATAGTTAGATCATTGTAATTAAATGAATAGACAATCATTTAAAATCTAATGTGTGATTTGCTTTTTGAAATAGTAGTACTTTGATATTGTGTCATATTGAACAAGTGATCTTTGTTAAATGAAAAAATGTTCTCATGTGTATGTGTATTGTATCCAAACTATTAAAAAAAACCTATATAGAAATTGGAAATATTTGTATAGCGATCGAGTCTAATTGCTAAAGACTTTTACATTTTATTGAGCTGTATTATAAACCTCATTTGGATAACAAACATGTATCGACTGAATTGTAATTAGTGCATAATGTTGCTGTTTTTTAATGTGAAATGATCCCAGAATAAAATTAATTTATATATATATATAATTTATATATATAATTTTTATTTTTTTATTTTTTTAACTCTTGGGGCATGTTTTTTAGTGGAATCCTGAAATTTCTTTTGGGCATTTTTGCCCACCTTAATTTACAACACTGCCCCTTGCACTATACCTTGCATGCTATAGCAGTAGCCCGGAGAAGCATAATTCTACCTTAAGATCAAAAAGATAATATCTCATTACAATGAGTATGACTATGTGCCTTACGTTTTAACAAGTAATTTCAAGTGTGGGAATAAAGTTGGCTGTGGCCCAGAATGTATAACGGGTAGTCCACAGGGTTGGGGGTGCGAACCCTGGCTCCTGCTCTCCACATGTCAAAGTGTCCTTGGGCTAAACCCTAAACCCCAAATAGCTCCTGGTGGGCATGGCAGCAGCTTCCATGGTAGCCTGCTGCTGTCAGTGTGACTGGGTGAATCAGAGACAGAACATTTTAAAGCGTTGTAGATACCAGTGCCATTTAAGTACAATCCATTCACCAAGTTTGGATTCTCAAAAAACTAATTCTTCAGCTTAAATTGTAATTACCAGTATTTCAAATGCAAGACTCCTCTTTAATTTATCATTAAGTTATAATAATTACTATAGATAATTACAGAATATCCCTTACCCACCTCCTACTCCAATGTATAATGGATTAAACTCAACAATGTGGGCCCCCAAGCATCACATCCACACTGTTAACATCTCATTCCAAAACAGAGGAAATTAATCGGCAGCTACAACAGACTCCACTCTGCTGGGAGGACTTTTCACAAGATTTTGGAACCCGCCTGCAGGGATTTGCTCACATTCAGCCACATCGCATTAGTGAGGTCGAGCACTGGTGTTGGGTGATAAGGCCTGGTATTCAATGGGCTTTAGATCAGGGCTCTTTGAGGAAGTTCTTCGGCACCTAACTCAGAAAACCATTCACGACCTCACTTTTTGACTACAGTCTTATAGAAAACAGGAAAGAGACTTTCACAAACCTTGGCCTCAAAGTCAGACAGCACACTATCTGCATGGTAAGCTGTAGCATTAAGATTTCTCTTAAATTGAAAAAACCCAGGCTACAAAACTCGGCCTTGCACCAATAATTCCCAATGTACAAGACATCTCTGCATAGTTCTGGCCATTCAGTGTATATTTTTTAAAATCTATAAGCATTCATTATTTGATACACTTAAAAATGCAACCACTGCAATGCATTGATGGAACTTTGAATGACTGCGGTGTACTCATAGTTTGTACATGGGATGTTATGAGATCCACAGAGGCCCTCTCTCCGCTTGTAAGTGGATTTTCTGTGTGCTCCATTTTTGTGAGGATTGTTTATTGGCAGCCCTCACCGTCTCAGCAGTTCCAGCTGTGATAGATGAGCCAGGTGGCGCGCGCTCTAGTGCGAGGAGAGAGAGAGAGTTAGAGAATTGCTGCTCCATCATTTCTCATGACCTTACCTGGCTGATTATGCTGCTGCAGATCCCTGCCTGCCATCACTCTAACAAAGCAGCCTCATTTGCATAAACTCACTTAATGATCACATTTTCTCACCAAGGCACTCTAAAGTATTGCATGTTTTTTCTGCAATACTGACTTGACCAATAATCTGAGTTTTGTGTGTTTTGTTGTGCAATGAATGTCTCATGTAGAATCGTTAATGTGCTATCAGAAAAGCGGATGCCAGCTACAAGATGTGATTAAGATGAAGAACTTGAGAGAGGCATCTTGGATGACAAAGTGGTTGGGTTTTTGCCGATTCCTCCTCTACGGCTGCTGACTGGCTGTTGGGTAGAGCCTTGCCTGTGAGATCAGATAACTGCAGGGAGGAGAGAGTCTGCCAATCAACAGCAGCCACAGACACTTTGTTCTGCAGGGATGTGGTACTATAGAGCTGGAGACGGCATAGAGAAGACAGTTATATTTCAGCAACACTGGGAGGCTTTCCTTAGGGAATGCTTGCTTCATAAATATATATTCTTACACCAGTTCATATGGATTTACACCATGGTAACAGAGCTAGGGGACTGATAATTGGCCTCACAGCTCTGATTTAGCATCCTCATCAGTGTTCTAAATGAACACTCACGGTTGGAAATGCTGCTAGTTTTATTGTCTGGAGAGCAGCTAATTTTCCTTCTAAAGGACAATCCACACCACAAGCAAATATTTCTGTGTGTCTGCAACAATATCTCCAAAACGTTACAATTATATACTTATATGTTGCAACTAAAAATACATTAATACAAGAAGGAAGTAAATAAATATGTTTGCCAGATTATATTTATTATCAACACAATAAGGACACAGAAAAAACATATTCAACACATATTTAATTTGTTTTCCCCTTCAATATCTGCTGGTGGCAAGTAAAGCATGATTGATGTAAGAGCCAAAACTGCCTATAAATAATAGTTTGTTATTATGTGCATATTGTTATGTAGGACTGTTAAATTGGATTATTATGATAATTCTGTTTATTGTTATGGGGAATCATGCCTTTGATGTTTGGATAGCGGGTTTATGTTTCAAAATATGTGTGAGACTTTGTTACCACATGTTATATAAATGAACCCAGAGTGCTGGGACACAAACTTGACTATATAGTGTAGAAGAAAGTCATCAAAGGTACAAT